>JARHVA010001003.1:140000-502500 GCA_037957365.1 Torreya grandis | reverse complement strand
TCCCCTAGACTTAATAACTTTGTGTCAAAAATATGTAGCACCCTTGCCACAAATTTGTAACAGGGAAATAATTTGAACCTTTCTTAAAATGTGCCAAAATAGAGTGATATTGTCTTTCATAATAATCAGGATTAACTTATATAATAATCCTAATGTATTCCCCTATTTTAATAATAGGGATGTGAATATCGAATGCATCATGTCAAAAGAAAATGAATGTCTTAAATATGTTCAAGGATTTTATAATTTTTATATTGAATAAGTCTTAAATTTTGATATTTTGACAGTTGAATTTGAACACTTTATGGGTATTAATTATTGATTTTATAATACAATATTTATAGATAAATAATTTGGAGATAGTAAAGAATATGTGGTATAATTTGTGAATAAGAAAATAAGTGCAAATTAAAAAAATTATATGGTTGGTAGCTATGGTGTAAATATTACCATGCAAAATAACACATTGTGTATATTCCAATGTTAGGAGTTGAGGTCACTCAAGTGAAGTGGCATTCATTGTTCATTTAGATGAGGTGGCATGGGGCACATTTCTTCTCCATGGCACATGGGGGCCTTTGTGTTTGCACATGGATAGGTGTGGGTCTCATTTCTTGTGGGCTTCCTTAATGTGATTTTTGTATAATGTCATAAAGGGGATTGATTATCTTTTGAAATTTGGGAACATGTGGGTGGAAGATAAAGACAACTATTCAATATTATTCACTCATGTGGAGTGGGATGCCATTTTTTGATGGCACATGGTGGTGGTGATCTTAGTCAAAAGTAGATTCCCTACTTTTAACCATTGGCACATGTGGGATGTTGGAGGGTTGTTAATGATGTCATGGTGATGTTATGAAGGTGTTCAGGTAAGTAGATGGTGTACCTTGATAGTCTAAGTGACAACGACAAAGTGTGCAATTTGCTTGTCCTAGTATGCTTGAAGGAGGCTTGGTTGATCTTCAATTTTGACATATTTAGAGATGTTCAGGGATGAGTATGGTGATTTGTGCATGTGTAATGGGTCTTATAAGAGGTTTTATATACTTTGAGTGTTTATGTGCATAATTTTGTTTCATCTAGTTGGTCATTATTTTCATCTAGACATTTTGGGCATAGTGGCAGAAATTTTGAGTAGGCAATTTGTTGACGTCACCATTGACATGTGTGTATGAGTCAAGCGGAGTTGGTCATATGGTTATGATCACATTAGTCCTTAGTTATTATGAAAAAATTATCAATTTATGATATTAATCATAGACAAATATATGCAAGTTCAAAGTTGGGCCCCCAAGTAGTTTGACTGTGTTTTCCCATAGCCAAATTTGTAATGTCGAAAGAAGAGTTGAGTAAGCATATTGATGTGTTCATACTTTTCACATGTGATAGTTTCAATAAAATTTGATCATATGGGTTTGTTTATTTTTGGGCCTTTTTGGTTTTCACTAAATTTTAGGTTAATTGATAAATCATGACAAAATATATGCATGTTCAAAGTTGGCATTTCCAGATAATTCATGACATAGTTAGCTCTGTGAGAGAAAAATTTGAATGAGAAGTTTAATGTAAGTATATCTCACACATGTAAGGGTTACAAGATTATATTGAAACATGGTTGGATTCTCATATGTCATAATATCATATGGTCTAAATTTTAGAACATGTGCTTTAGTGAATCAAAAGATATCGAGGTATAAAGTTGAATTTACAAACAGATTGCAATGATCCCCATACTTAGTCTATTTTGCATTATGTTAAAGGTCAGGACCAGATGGAGATATAATGGCTCATGGGAATTCATATATTGAATATATAAGGTACACATCAATTCAAAGAGGTAAAAGTATTTTTTTGGTTAATGAAGTTAAGATTGAGCTTCTTCTAAGATCCAACAGTTTCTAAGTATTAGTACATAGCAAGATCAATGGTGCATGTTGATTCTAAAGAGGATAAGTGCTCAATGTTTAACAGTATAAGCACTCAAAAGGCATGATATGGTGCTAAGTATCATGATCATGTGGGTTATGAGTAAGATAAAATTGTGAGAACTATAATATAAATACTTGACCGATCCATAGAGATCGACAGTGCATGTTGAGTCAATATTATAAGATTACACAAGATGAGGTCAATTGTTCAAGGTTTAACATTTGTTAGTCACACACTATGTCTTAAATTTTTAGATTAATATAATAATATTTATGGTGCATGATTGATATAAATTATTGAGGACACAATATGCAAGCATAGTGTTCGATGTTTAACTATGACCATTTGAATTCAAATGTTTGAATTTAACAAAGGAAAGACCAATGACTAGTTCTTGAGCCATAACACTGGATTTATAAAGAATTTGACCATGATATAAAAACATAATTTTTATAATAATCCAATTTACATATATAAATATATATCTGAATGTCTAAATGTATGTATAGATAACTATATTGAGCTTTAAAGCTATGTGTTTGACTGTGTTCTGCAAGTAACCTGAGAAGGGTAATTGAGCTCATTTTGATGTTATTTCAATGTTTAATTATGAATTATATATCTTATCATGTTTTATAATCCATGAGTATAATTTGTGTTCATTATGAAGGTTTTACTAATCATATGCAATATGAACAAAGGTTTAGAAGTCGATTATGTGTGAGTTCATTGTGACTATGTGTACAAAGAAGTGTTTAAGCTAATTGCAATTAAGTAAAAGGGTAATATGATGGTTGTTAGAACTTAAGGAGGAACTATAGAACATTTTAAATGGTTTCATGCATTTGGAAGTGGTCATGTATTCTTAGATTACTTAGAGAAGTGTCAAAGAGGTGAATGGGTCTCCATAGGACCTAAAAACTGACTTAGGCCTATTTGCAAATGTATTGGGCTTAAGTGTGACACATGTTAGATGCCTTAAGGGTGAAGGCATGTGTTATGGCTGAAATAAAATATTTTTGACATGATAATTCATGAATTCTCTATAAATGGTGAATTCAAATGTGTTTGTTTCTATAGATTTAATAGAAGACTTGTGTAAGGTGTATGTGAGAATTGTGGAGCAAAGGAGAGGTGGAGTGCCCAATTAATGGGTAGAATAGATTAAGGACTATGTGTATGACCTATAGGTCATATTTTTTTTGTTATAATAGTGATATTATAGTTTTATGATATGAGGAGAGGTCTAAGTATGCATATTAGGGTAGTTTGAGTGAAAGAGAGAGATGAGAAAGAATGATGATATACCACCAAAGAAGGAAGCAGCTTTCAAGACTAAAATGAAGACAAAGAAGAAGTTATAAGTTAAAAAACCTATGAAAGATAACATTTTTGATATAGATGAGGATGAACTAATTGCTTTGATTTCAATGAAATTGAAAATAAGTTTAGGAAATTATAAGGGTAAACTACCCCTCAAATGTTTCAATTGTGGAGAAGTAAGACATTTTGATAATAAGTTCCCTCATAAGTATAATAAGGATGATGATGAAGAGCATGATCAAGGCCATGATGATGGAAATAGATCATTCAGTTCTAATAAAATTAAAAGGGGATTTAGAAGGATTGACAATAAGAAGAGGTACTTCAAGGAAAAGAAGAGTCTCTACACCAAAGAAGATTGCAGTGCATTAGATGAGAGTGAAATCAGTGACTCAGAGTATGATCAAGAAAATAATGGTCTTATTGAAGATGAATCCCTCTTCATGGCTGAGGAATGTAGTTTCTCACATCAAAAGGAGTATATATGGAATGATGAAGATGAGATTGACTATGAGACTACATTGACAAATTATCTTGAAGAACTAAAGATTTAGAAGAAGATTGGATGAAGACTCTAGAAAGCATGGAGGTGATGTCATGTTTCTTAATTCTAAGTTGGAATCTATGTTTGCAAGTCTAAGAGAAAAAGAAGAAGAATGATCAAAGTATGATTCTAAGATTGTGTCTTTGAAAGATGAGTTAGATAAGTCTACAAGCAAGGTGAAATCATTTGTCAAGTTTGATAAAATTTCTAATGATCTAGATGATCTCCTAAAGAGTTAAAAGTCAGCTAGTGATAGATATAGATTGGGCTTTAACGAAGATACCAAATTTACTTCTCAAATTAACATGAATGTCAATATAAACAAGTACAATCATACTTTGAATACAAATCATCAGATAAGGAATGAAGATGTTGGCAAAATGAAGACAAATTAGATCAGACAACCAAATCCCATGAGGTATGTGAATTTTAGTGGTTACTGCTATACTTATAATTAGTTTGGGCATAAAGCTAGAGAATATAAGAGACATGTTATAAATTAGTATGCATATAACTATGATGGGGGTCATCATTCAAAAGGTGTGAACAAGGTTGAGTGTTTCAATTGTCTTGATAAGGGACACTTTACTAAGAATTATCCAAATAAGGTGAGTCAAGGTGAGTCTTCTTCAAAAAGAGTAGTTTGTCTTAATTGTCATGACATTCAACACATTGATAGTTTTTGTCTAAAAAATGTAAGACAAACTGAGTTTCCATAAAGGAGTATTATTTTCTAAAACTATGAAAAGATTGGTCACATTGCTAGATTTTGTAATCAAAGGCCTACAAGATAGAATAAGTTTTATTAGGCTCCTAGAGTGCAAGTTAGAAGGAAATATAACTCATGGAGACTAACGGTGGTAAGTATGATTCATGATGAGATTTCAGGTCCAATTAATTTGTTTTTTATGGTGGAGAATGCTTCAAAAGTTGAAAAGTGCCAAGGGCTCTCGTTTTCTACTCATGTGGTGAATGAAGAGATCCAACTCAAAGAGAAGACCAAGGTGATGGTTGAAGCTAGTTCTAAGGTATGTGTGGATCCAAGTGAACACCCTACTATTTTTGAATAAGATTCATGCAAAAAACATCAATTATCACTACCTAGTGATGAGGTTCAGAACTAGAAGGTTGATTCTTCAAATGAAAAGGTATGTCAAGATTCCATGTGTTTTCAATTCTATCTTAAAAGAAAAGGAGAGTGATATATAAAAGGAAAAAATTGTCATAATTCATTCTAAGAAGAAGAAGAATAAGATCAAGAAGTCTTATATCTATAAGAGGATTCCAGTGGTTATTGAGGAGATATGGGCTACTCCTAGCTTCACTTTGTTTTAGAGCATTGTGGTCTAAAGGATGTCTTTATTTATGCTTCTTAAGAGACTCCTTTAAATAGAGAAGTAAGTGTTGTTATGTTGTTCTTAAGATGGTCCTAGAAGGATAGAGCTGAGTGTTTTTAGTTGGAGCAGGTATATCTAGGTGGAATATATGTTGTGGTGATGTCAAAAGTGATATCATAGCTATATGTGGTCAATCTGTAAGGTTCGATTGAAGGTTTTCAAGTGGTAAAAGATAATTTGTGATTTTTCAAGATGATATTTTTGCATAGAAAGTTATATTGACCTTATTCTAACGTGCTCTAGGTGGTTTTGTGGTCTAAAGGTATGTTGAAGTCAAATTGGATTTTTTTGTTTGCTCTCAAGTTTCCCAATTTGTGCTTAAGAATATGCAAGTCCTAAAATGGGTTATAGGATATATGGCTTCCCAAATATGTGGAAGCTTAAATCTTGGTCTATAAGTGTGTAATAGTTATCTCTAGTCGTATAATAAGTTTTTAAGGTGGACGTTGACCAGAAGGAGGTTTGTTGATTATGTTTGTTTTGATTTTCTAGGGTTTTGGGCTATGCTAGAAAAGTAGTTTGCCTTATGAGTTGAGGTTTGAGGCTTCTTAATATATTGAATGGGTTAAATTTTTTGTCAAATAAATCTTCATATAGATTTGAAGGTTTGTATTTTTCAAATTATTCATGTATTTATCAAGATGAAGGCCTAATTGGTAAGTTAGTTTGTGAAGTAAGTATATTGCATAGGATGAGCTAGTTGTTGAAAATTGGTTTGATTGAGGGGACATATGAAAGTGCTTCAAATTTGAATTTTTAGGTCTTGAATGTGTATCTATTACAATTTGTGGGCTCTGCAAGTTCTAGGTAGGGGTATAAGGAGTCTAGATAGGTCTAGTGAGAAGAAGATTGCTTTTTGTTTAGTTTCCCAAAAAGAGAAAGATATGTATGTTTCAAGGAGAGTCATCAAGTTGGTTTAAATCATGTTTCCTATTTGGTAAGTGGCATGAATTTCTATCAGTGGTCCTTATAGTAGCTTGAGAGAGAAGGCTAGTGAGCCTGTGTGGTGGTTCTTTAAGGCGTATGGAGATTTGAAGTGCTCAAGTGATGAAATAGATCAAAAATATTAGGGGTATTCCCTCTTAGATGTTTCTTGATATGTTTTATCATATTTCAGTGCTTTTTTGTGTTTTTTCTTCATTGGTTGCAGTGCTTGGTTGAAGAAGAATGTTGGCATATAGCAAGAGGAAGGTGTCAAGGCAAGAAGAGGTAGGGTTAAGGTAAGGGGGAGTTTGTATCATCTTTATAATATGGTCCTATATTATTTGTGGTATTTTTATGTCCTCAAGATCAATTGGTACCCACTTTATCATTGTGTCAAAGTGGAAGAAAGTTCCTATTGTGAGAGTGCTTAGAGAGAGAAGGAAGGAAAGCTTAATGATGTTTATTGACATCAACGACAAAGGGGGAGATTGTTGGAGAGTTATCAATGATGACATGGTGATGTTATTAAGGTGTCTAGGTATGTGATGATATGATTTTATAGTCTAAGTGACAATGACAAAGTGTGCAATTTGCTTGTCCTAATATGCTTGAAGGAGGTTTGGTTGATCTTCAGTTCTGGCATGGTTAGAGATGTTCAAGGTTGAGTATGGCTATTTCAAAATGTGAAAGGGGTCCTATAAGAGGTTTTTTATGATTTTAGTGCTTGTGTGTATCATTGTATTTCATCTGGTTTATCATTTTTTTCATCTAGATATTTTGGGTCTAGTGGCAAAAAATATGAGTAGGCAATTTGTTGACATCACCATTGACACGTGTGGATGAGTCAGGGGGAGTTGGTCATATAGTTGTGATAAAATTAGTCCTTATTTTATATGCACAAAGTCTCAAGTAATGTGATGAATTGAAGCCAAATATATGAAAGTGTAAATTTGGGCTCCTAGGCAGTTTGACTGTGTTTTCCCATACTTAGCCAAATTTGTAATGTGATAAGAAGAGCCAACTAAGCATATTGATGTGTTCATATTTTACACATGTGATAGTTTTAGAATAAGTTGATCATATGGGTTTATTCAATTTTATTCCTAGTTGGTTTGTAATAAATTTTAGGTCAGGCAATGAAGTGAAACAAAAGACATGCTTGTTCAAAGTTGGCCTTTCCAGATAATTCATGACATAGTTGGTTCTATGAGAGAAAAATATGAGTGAGCATTTTAATGTTGTTATATCTCACACATGTGAGGGTTCCAAGAAAATATTGGCACATGGATAGATTCTTCTATGTAAGGAAATCATATGGTCCAAATTTTAGAATATGCATTTGATCAAAGCAAAAGATATGGATGTGCAAAGATGACATTATAAATAGATTGCAATGGTCCCCATACTTAGTCTATGTTGCATGATATTAAAGATCAGAACCAGATGGAGATATAATGGCTCATGGGCATTTTTGAACTGAATATATATAGTTCAAAATAATTTAAAGAGGTTAAAATGTTTGTTGGTTAATGAAGTTAAATATCGAGCTTCTTTTGAGATGCAATAGCTCATGAGCATTCGTATAGATCAAGATCAATGGTGCATGTTGATTTGAATGAGGACAAGTGATCAATGTTTAATAATTTAACATCTTAGAAGGAACACAAAGGCACCAAGTTTCATGAGTATAGGGTTTTTAGTAATATTGAATGATGAGCGCTATAAGATAAATACATGGTTGATCCATAGAGATCGACGGTGTGCAATGAGTTAATATTGAAAGATTGCATGAGATGAGGTCAACTATTTGAGGTTTAAATTTTGGTAGTGGTGCACTATATGTTAAAATTTGAGAATCATAAAATAATATAGATGGTGTGTTATTGATCTAAAGTAGTGAGGACATAAGATGTGATCATAGTCTTCGATGTTTAACTATGACCATTTGAATTCAAATATTTGAATTTAACAAAGGAAAGACTAATGTCTAGTTCTTGAGCCATAAATTTTGATCTATGTAGAATTTGGCCATGGTATTAAAAGCATATTTGTAGAGGACTCCAAGTTGCATCTAGAAATATAGATTATGTGTACAGATAAATATATTGATCTCTAAAGTTGATTATGTGTTTGAATATGTTCTACAAGTGACCTGAGAAGGGTAATTAATATCATTCTAATGTTGTTTTGATGTTTAATGATTAATTAGATAGTGGATCATATTTAAAATACATGAAGATCATCTATGTGCATTATGAATATTTTACCAACAATATGTAGTATGAACAAAAGTTTAGAAGTTGATTGTGTGTTTGTTCATGGTGACTGTGCCTACAAAGAAATGTTTGAGCTAATTATGCTTAAGCAGAAGGGTACTATGATGGTTCTTTTCATTTAAATAGGAGATATAGATTATTTGGAATGGTTTAATAAATTTGGAAGTGTTCATGTATTCTTAGTTTTCTCAGATAAGTGTTAAAGAGGTGAATGGGTCTTAATAGGACCTAAAAAGTGACTTAGGCCTATTTGAAAGTGTATTGTGATTAAGTGTGACCCATGTTAGATGCCTTAAGGGTGAAGGAATGTGTTATGGCTGATAAAATATACTTCAGACATGATAATTCATGAATGATCTATAAATGATGAAATCAAATGTGTTGGTTTCTCGAGATTTAAGAGAAGACTTATGCAAGGTGTATGTGAGAATTGTGGAGCAAAGGAGAGGCAGAGTGCCCAGTTGGTGAGTTGATGAGTAGATTATATTTAACACTATGTATATGACCTATATGTCATATTTTTGATGTAAAAATAGTGATCTTTTATTTTGAGGATATGTGAAGAGGTTTGAGTATGCATATGTGGGGAGTTTGAGTGAAGAAGGAGAGAGATTGTGGCATGCCTATGTGAGAGGCATGTATTAGATGGAGAGGAATTTTTTGAAGGGACTAAATAAATTGAGATCCATCATTAGGTGTTAAATACATAAATAATAATGTGGAGGTGTTCAAAGGAGGGTCTAAAAGACTTGATCTTCCTTAGGGGTAGTTGCTCCTTGTGAAACAGGTGTTTCACTAAAGGCCTTTGGTCAGGAGGATTTGATCAAGGTTTTTTGGTCTAAAGGAGTTGACCAGTCTCTTATTTGTAATTTTTATAGGATAAGTAGTCCATGTGTTGCAAGCTTGAGAGTGTGTTTTATTCCCCATGAGGGTTTCCCATAGGAACTATGTGCTATGTTTTTGATCTATTGTATGCATTGAATGAATGAGCTCTCTTATTAATGTTACTTGATCAAGTTGATATTTGTTGATTGTCTAATAGTTTGAAAGAATTATAATTGAAATTGAAATATATGGGCTCACTAATTACCTCCACAGTGATTGTACCTCTAATAATTAGTATCTGATCAGGTCCTTTCATAAAGGCTTGACAACTTGAAGGTGATCAAAGTTATAATATGGGTAGTCATCAAGGAGGTTTATCTACTGAGAAGCACTGATGTTCAATGGATCCAATTATGCTTTTTGGAGTGCAAGGATGAGGACATACATTATGTCCCTATGGTTTGATGTATGGAAATATGTTATGGATGGTTATGTTATTCCTACTACTCCTCCATCTACTATTGTAGGCAAGAAGCTATTTGAGAATAATTTTAAGGCAATGAATGTCATTACTTGTGGTCTTACATAAACTAAGTTCACTTAGGTAATTCATTGTAAATCTGATAAAGAGATATGGGACACAATGTAGATCATTTATGAAAGAGATTCAAATGTCAAGCTTGCTAAGTTACAGACTCACAGAAGGCAATTTGAAAGTCTCAATATGAACGAAGAATATTTTGTGGCATCCTTTTTACAGAGAGTTGATGAGATTATAAACATCATTATAGGTCTTCGAGAGAACCTTGAAGAGGTTACTATAGTTCAAAAGTTATTAATGTCTCTATCCCCCAAGTTTGATCCAAAAGTATCTGCTATAAAAGAAATTCATGATCTTACTCAATTAAATATGGATCAATTGCATGACACCCTTATTACCTATGAGATAAGGAAGAATGATGATATATCACCAAAGTAGGAAGCATATTTCAAGACTAAAATGAATACAAAGAATAATTTCCATGGTAAGAAACCCAAGGAGGATAACATTTTTGATATAGATGAGGATGAACTAATTGCTTTGATTTTAAGGAAAATAAAAATAGGTTCAAGAAAGTATAATGGTAAACTACCCCTCAAATGCTTCAATTGTGGAGAAGTAGGAAATTTTGATAATAAGTGCCCTCATAAGTATAAGAAAGATGATGATGAAGAGCATGATCAAGGTCATGATGATGGCAATAGATCAATCACGTCTAATAAAATAAAAAATGGATTTAGAAGGTTTGACAATAAGAATAAGTACTTCAAGGACAAGAAGAGTCTCTAAACCCAAGAATATTGTAGCTCATTAGATGAGAGTGAATTCAGTGACTCAGAGTATGATCATGAAAATGATGGTCATGTTGAAGATGAAGACATGTTCATGACTGAGGAAGGTAGTTGCTCACATCAAAAGGAATCCACTTGGAGTGATTCAGATGATGATGAAGATGAGATAGACTATGAGACTACATTGACAAATGCTCTTGAATAATTGAAGATTGAGAAGAAAATCAATAAGAAGATGAAATCTAAACTCAAGGACTATGAGGAGTAATTTAATGTATTTGAGGCAAGATTGGATGAAGACTCTAGAGAGCATGAAGGTGTTGTCATGTTTCTTAATTTTATGTTGGAATCTATGTCTGCAAGTCTTAAAGCCAAATAAGAATGATCAAAGTATGATTCTGAGAGTGTGTCTTTGAAAGATGAGTTAGAGAAGTCTGCAAGCAGGGTGAAATCATTTGTCAAGTTTGATTAATGTTATAATGATCTGGATGATCTCCTAAAGAGTCAAAAGTTAGCTAGTGATAGATCTAGACTGGGATTTAATGAAGATCCCAAAGTTGCTTCTCAAGTTGACATGAATTTTAATATGAACAAGTATAATCATACTTTGAATATAAATCATCAGACATGAATGAAGGTGTTGGCATAATGAAGACAAATTAGATCAAACAATCAAATGCCATGAGGTATGTAAATTTAAGTGGTTATTGTTATACTTATAATTAGTTTGGGCATAGAGCTACAGAATGCAAGAGACCTATTAGAATAGAGAATTCATTAAACCATGATAGGGGTCATCAATCAAAAGGTGTGAACAAAGTTGAGTGTTCAAACTATCTTGATAAGGGGCACTTTGTTAAGCATTGTCCAAATAAGGTAAGTCAAGGTGAGTCTTCTTCAAAAAGAGTAGTTTGTCATAGTTGTCATGACATTAGACACATTGATAGTTTTTTTTTAAACAAGGTAAAATAAGTTGAGCTTTCATAAAGTATTATTGTTTGCTATAACTGTGACAAGATTGGTCACATTGCTAGATTCTAAAAGCAAATACCTACAAGACAGAATAAGTTTTATCAGGCTCCTAGAGTGCAAGGTAGAAGTCAAGTTAACTCATGGAGACCAAAGGTGATAAGTATGAGTCATTATGAGACTGCATGTCCAAGTGATCTATTTGCTATGGTGGAGAATGCTTCAAAATTTGAAGAGTGCCAAGTGCTCTCATTTTCTACTCATGTGGTGAATAAGAGACCCAGCTCAAAGACAAGACCAAGGTGTTGATTGAAGCTAGTTATGAGATATGTATGGATCCAAGTGAGTATCCTATTGTTGTTGAGCAAGCTTCATGCAAAAAACATCAATTATCAATGCCTCATGATGAGGTTTAGAACTGTAAGGCTGATTCTTCAAATGAAACGGCATGTTAAGATTCCATAGTTGTTCCATGTGTTCTCAATTCTATCTTAGAAGAAAAGGTGATTGTTATAGAAAAGCAACCAGTTTTCATAATTAAATCTAAGAATAAGAAGAAGAATAAAAAGAAGTCTTATATCTATAAGAGGATTCCAGTGGTTACTAAGGAGATGTGGGCCACTCCTGGCTTCACTTTATTTTAGAGCATTATGGTGAAAAGGATGTCTCTATTTATGCTTCTTAAGAGACTCCTTTTAGTGGATAATAAATTATTGTTTTGGTGTTCTTCATATGGTTCTATAAAGCTAGAGATGAGTGTTTTTAGTTGGATCAGGTATGTCCAGGTGGAAGATATGTTGTGGTGATGTTAGAAGTGATGTCATAACTATATATAGTCAGTCTACAAGGTTGGATTTAAGGTTTTCAAATGGAAAAAGAGAATTTGTGATTTGTTAAGATTATATTTTTTCATATAAATTTCTATTGACCTTATTATAGCATGCTCAAGGTGGTTTTGTGGTCTGAAGGTATGTTGAAGTCAAATTGGATTTTTTTTGTTTGCTCTCAGGTTTCCCAATTTATGCTTAAGAATATGTAGGTCCTAAAATGGGTTATAGGATGTATGTTTTCCAAAAGATGTGAAATCTCAAATCTATGTCTAGAAGTGTGTAATGGTTATCTCTAGGTGTACAATAAGTTTTAGAGGTGGATGTTTACCAGAAGGAGGTTTGTTGACTCTGTTTGTTTTGAGTTTATAAGGTTTTGGGCTATGCTAAAAAAGTGGTTTGACTTATGATTTGAGATATGAGGCTTAATAATATATTTAATGGGGAAAATGGTTTGTCAAATCAAGTTTCACATAGATTTGAAGGTTTGTGGTTTTTAAATTGTTCATGTATTTATCAGGATGGAGGCCTAATTAGCAAGTTGGTTTGTGAAGTAAGTATATTGCAGAGGATGAGATAGTTGTTTCATATTGGTGTGTTTGAGGGGTAATATGAGGGTGATCTATATTTGAAGTTTTAGATCTTGAATATGTATCTACTAAAAGTTGTGGCCTCTGTAAGTTCCAGGTAGGGACACAAGGAGTCTAGATAGGTCTAGTGAGAAGAAGATTGCTTTTTGTTCAATTTCTCCAAAAGAGAAAGGTATGTATATTTATAGGAGATTTATTAGTATGGTTTCAAGCATGTTTCATATTTTTTAAGTGGCATGAAGTTTTGTTGGTGGTCTTTATAGTAGCTTTAAAGAGAAGGCTAGTGAGCCTATGTGGTGGTTTTTCATGGTGTATGGACATCTGAAGATGCTCACATGATGCAATGGCTCAAAAATCTTGGGGGGAGTCCCTCTTAGATGTTTATTGATATGTTTATCAAATTTTAGTAATTTTGTGTGTTATTTCTTCATTAATTGTAGTGTTTGGTTGAAGAAGAATGTTGGCATATAACAAGAGGAAGGTGTCAAGGCAAGAAGAGGTAGGGTCAAGATAAGGGAGAGTTTTTATCATATTAATAAGATTATCCTCTCCTTTGGGTGGTATTTTTAGGTCTTTATGATCATTTGGTGCCCACTTTTTCATTGTGTCAAAGGGGGAGAAATTTCCTATTGTGAGAGTGTTTGGAGAGAAAAGGAAGGTAAGATGAATGATGTTTGTTGACATCAATGATAAAGGGGAGATTGTTGGAGATTTTTCAATGATGTCATGGTGATGTCATGAATTTTCATATGTAATTAGATAATGTTCCTTAATATTCTAAATGTCAATGACAAAGTGTGCAATTTGTTTATCCTAGTATGCTTGAAAGAAGTTTGGTTGATCTTTAGTTTTGGCATGGTTAGAGATGTTCAGGGATGAGTATGGTGATTTGATCATGTGCAGGGAGTCCAATAAGAGGTTTTATATGATTTTAGTGCTTGTGTGCATAATTTTATTTCATTTGGTTGATCATTGTTTTCATCTAAACATTTTGGGTCTAGTGGCATAAAATTTAAGTAGGTAGTTTGTTGATATCACCATTGACATGTGTGGATGAGTCAGGGGGAGTTTTTCATATGGTTATGATCACATTAGTCCCTAGTTACTATGTTAAAAGTATAAAGCCATGTAATGAATTTTATCCAAATATATGCAAGCACAAATTTGGGATTCCAGGCAGTTTGACTATGTTTTCCCATACTTAGCCAAATTTGCAATGTGGCAAGAAGAGCCAAGTAAGCATATTGATGTAGTCATATTTTGCACCTGTGATAGTTTAAAAATAATTTGATCATATGATTTTTTCCATGTTTTTTTCATAGTTGTTTTTTTCTTAATTTTAGTTCAAGTGATGAATCGCAACAAAATATATGCATGTTCAAAGTTGGCCTTTCTAGACAACTCATGACATAGTTGGCTCTGTGAGAGTAAAATCTAAGTGAGCATTTTAATGTCATTATATATCACACGTGTGAGGGTTCCAAGAGTATATTGACACATGGTTGGATTATCCTATGTAATGATATTATATAGTCCAAATTTCATAACATGCACTTGAGCGAAGCAAAAGATATGGAGGTGCAAAGTTGATCTTACAGACATATTGCAATGGTCCCCATACTTAGTCTATTTTGCATGATGTTAAAGATCAGGACTAGATGGAGATATAATGGATCTCAAGCATTCATACAATAAATATATATGATGTGAAATAAGTCAAATAGATCAAATTTTTTTCTTGGTTAATGAAGTTAAAGATTGATCTTCTTTTGAGATTCAAAAACTCATGGGCATTCGTACAAATCACGATCAATGGTTTGTGTTGAGTCGAATGAGGATAATTGCTCAATGTTTAATAGTATAAGTTCTTATAAATAATTTGAGGGTTGAATGTGTCATTATCATGGAGGTTCTAATGAGGATATAAGGGTGAGCACTATAATATAAAGAACTGGTTGATCTGTAGAGATCGACGATGTGCATTGAGTCAATATCGCAAGATTGCACAAGATGAGGTCAACTGTTGAAGGTTTAACATTTGGAAGTGGCACACTGTGTGTTAAATTTTGAGCTTATTACAATAATATTAATGGTAAGTTATTGATCTAAATTAGTGAGGACATAAGATGTGAGCATAGTGTTCAATGTTTAAATGTGACCGTCTGAATTCAAATATTTGAATTTAACAAAGAAAAGACTAGTGTCTATTTATTGAGCCATAACTTTTGATATATGCATGATTTTACCATGGTATACAAAGTGAATTTGTATATTACTATAAGATACATCTATAAATATAGATTTTAATTTTGAATATATGTATAGACAAAGATATTGATCTCTAAAGTTGTATGTGTTTGACTATGTTCTACAAGTAACCCAAGAAGGGTAATTGAGCTTGCTCTGATGTTGTTTTGATGTTTAATGATGAATTAGCTATCTTATCATGTTTTAGAATTCATGAGGATAATATTTTTTCATTATGAAGGTTTGACCAACCATTTGAAGTATGAACAAAGGTTTAGAATTTGACTGCGTGTTTGTTTATCATGACTGTGTACAAAGAAGTGTTTGAGCTAATTATGATTAAGCATAAGAGTAATGTGATGGTTTTTGGAACTTAATTAGTACCTATAGATATGTGTAATGGTTCTATTCATTTTAAATTGGTCTTGTATTCTTAATTTACTCAAATAAGTTTCAAAGATTTGAATGGGTCCCCATAGGACCTAAAAAGTGACTCAAGCCTATTTGAAAATGTATTGTGCTTATGTGTGACCCATGTTAGATTCCTTAAGGGTGAAGGAATGTTTTATTAAACTATAAAATATTATATACATGATAATTAATTAATGCTCTGTAAAATGGTGAAATCAAATGTGTTGGTTTCTAGAGATTTAAGAGAGGACTTATGCAAGGTGTATGTGAGAATTATGGAGTGAAGGAGAGGTAGAGTGCCCAATTGATGAGTTGATGAGAAAAGAAGATTGAGTAATGTTTGTATGACCTATAGGTCATACTTATGATGTCATAACAGTGCTCTTATAATTTGAGGATATGCAAAGAGGTCTGAGTGTGCATATGAGGGTAGTTTGAGTGAAGGAGAAAGAATGTGGCATGCCTATGTGTGAGGCCTATATGAGATAGAGAGAAAGTGTGTGCAGGGGTTAGATAGATAGATATCCATAATCAGGTGTTGAATATGTTATTACTAAGGTGTATGTGTTAAAAGGAGGGTTTAAATGACTTGATCTTTCTTAAAGGCAGTTGTTCCTTGTGAAACAAGTGTTTCACTAAAAGCCTTTGGTCAGGAGAATTTGATCAAGGTTTTATGGTCTAAAGGAGTTGACCAGTCTCTTGTTTGTAATTTATTATACGACAAGTAGTCCATGTGTTATAGGCTTGAGAGTGGGTTTTATTACCCATGAGGGTTTCCCATAGGAACTATGTGTTATGTGTTTGATCTTGTGTATGCATTAAATGAATGAGCTCTCTTGTTAATGTTGCTTGATCAATTTGATATATGTTTATTTTTTAATAGTTTGAAAGGATTGGAATTGAAATTTAAATATCTAGGCTCAATGATCCCCCCCTCAGTGATTATACCTCTAACATGGGATACAAACTAACACTATTCATCTATGTGGGAGTATGACACATTTTTTTAAGTCTCCTTCATCTTTTCTCTCTTATTTCTCTCATGTAATTATATAAGAAGGATTTTAATCCTTTGCATTTGTATTCTTGAAGTTTTGCATTTTTTAAGAAGAATTTGCATTTTTATAAGCTAAGTCTAAGAGCTTTGTATGTAAGCTAGAAGCAAGAAGGCCAAGCTTGAGGAAGCTTTGTAGATAAGGATTTGTTGAAGGAATAGAATTCCAAATCCACCATTTCCCCATGGTTTTTCCTTGCACATTGAAGGGTTTTCATGTAAATCTCTTTGTTATTGTGTTATCCCCTTATAATTGTATTGTTGCTTATTTTTTACACTTTTATTTCTTGAACACTTATATAATTTCCCTAGCATACAACACATCTGACAGGGTGTAATTTCAATAATTATTTCTCAAGATATCACATGCACAAGTTTTATAGGGATTAGTTGATAAGTTTTGAAAATAAAAGTCAACCCATATAAATAGGTTAGTTCAAATAATTTTGTAATTAATTTTAAGACAGTAAGTCTACATACTTCCAATTCACCTCTTTTCTCTCTACTCCATTATGTGCCTCTTCTCCAATCTTGCACTCTTCTTTTCTCTATTCCTTTCTTATTCTCCTCTACTTCGTGTTTTGCACCTTTGTTCCACTTCTTCCCATCTCTATGCTGCGCTTCCTCTATTTTTTATTTCCAACCCCTTCTTATTCTTTTTATCTTTCCTTTTTCCATTATATGGATATGGTGTTTTTTTTAAAGCTGCCTCCCTTTCTTTTATTTATTTTATTCAATAATTTTTCTTTTATTTGATTCTTTTTGTTTTTATTTTCTTTTTTCCTAAATATATATTTACTAATTATATCATAATGGTTATTATTTGTTTTTATTTATTTTATTCTCTTTTTTGTTTTCTTCTCTATTTCTATTTTCAAATAACTTAGTAATAATATGTCTTAATAATCATAATGACTTGACCATTATAAAGTCAATAATATCCTTTTAAATTGATATGGTAAATAACACATTATTATTCAAATACAAATTATAAAAATGTATTCATTACTATCACTATGCTATCTAGGTTATCTGTCTCTTTTTTTTCATCTATTAAGTCACATAATGATATTATCGATATCGTAAAGATAAATGACTAATATTACTAAGACAAGCTAGTTAACCACATATGTTAGTACTAACACAATTCATGTAAATTTACATTTTTGAAAACATTAACAATCATGAATACAATGACATGTCAAAAATACAATCACATGAAATTAAATCACCTAAGCATAAATCTAAACTCACACACATATGCAATTATCTAAATGCAAATAACATAAAGAATGTCTTAATGTTAACCATTCAAACTATGCATATAATGAGTATTATTTAATGTGGTGTGTATAGAGTTCTAGTCATTCTTCTGGCGTCCCACAACATGTCCATCTACATCACTGTCTTTGATGATGTTTTTCCTCCATCATGCTCTGAGGGATGAGTCTCTTCTGCATCAAACTCATGACAAACAGGTAGTTAGTCCATAACATCATAACATATATATCATAAAATACTACTGAAATAATAAATCAACATGATCACAATGTAAAGGATATACAATATAGCTAAACTCATAGTAATAAAATCATGAAATCAAAGCAGTATCTAACTATCCCATAACAGCATATGACTTACAGCTTAGTAATAATCAAATCAATTTACCAACTATAAAAAATCCAAGAATAATCAAGTAAATTTTCTTAGCAAGAAATCAAGATGTAACATTTGGAATTTCCTTTGAGCATGAAGCCAATGTATTCAATAAAAAAAATTATGGGTATAAACAAGCATCAAGGCAATTGGTAAACTCTTTGAAATCATGTGTATTTATTGAATGTTGCTAGGTAGTCTCAATTGAATATTGCTTTCATCTTGAGCTTAAAAATTGGTAAACTTCCTACTAAGTATTTAGGTGTTCCACTTTGGGGGTGAGGGAGGGGGAGAGAGGTGGTGGGCAGGTGGGTGAACATCCCCATAAGATAATTTGATCAATTATTTTTGTGCTCGCCTTTCAGCTTGGAAATTCAAGAGGTGGTCCTTCACTCACAAAATTAATCCTATCAAATAAGTTTTGAGTCATTTTTAACTTACATCATGTCATTTATTCAACCCCTAGTCAAAGTTCTAAAGGAACTCAACCAAATCATGAAAGACTTTTTGTGCTAGGGTATGAAAGATAAGAAGAAGGTTTCTTTGCTCAAAGGGACAAGGTTTATTTTCCTTAGGTTGTGGGCAGGGTGGGTGTTAGCTTACCAATCCCAAATAATCAAAAAATATTGATTTCCAAGATACTCTCCAAGAAGAATTTTTCCCTAATAGAAAAGAGGATTCCATTTAGTAGGTTGGGGCAAAGTTTGGAATGCTCTCAATTAGTTTAGGTTATAAGATGGAAAAACATGGTGAACCTTCCTTTAGGTGGGAAAACTTCCTATGCTATAACAAGGTTACCCTTCTCAAAGCTAGGGTATTTTTTTGGTTGGCCACTCAAGGTAGGATTTTATCTCATGATAGGATGGCAAGATGGGGATTTTAGGCCCTTCTCGTTGTTGTTTGTGTCTTTTACCTAGGGAAAATGCCAATCATTTGTTGTTTGATTGTCCCTTCATTGTAACTTGCTGGGACTGGTTTTGTTAAACTTTATTGGAGTTGGGATAGACCTAGGATGCTTATTCAAGTCTATTCCTCATGGTCAATTGGGTTCCCCAAGGATAATTTATCATTTATAGCAAGATTGCCCTGCCATTCTGATTTGGACAATTAGGAAAGAGCATAATCTAAGGATTTTTGAAGGCAAAATGAGTTAGCTCATAAATGTGTTCCAAAATATTGAAGTGACCATGTCTAAAATTGGCTCCACACACACCAAAAGAGTCAAAGGGTGTCTCTTAGATTGGGAAAGGTAGATCATTTCTTCCTAGATCATGTTGAAAATTCTTCCTGTTAATGGTTCATGTGTATCCTCGGTGGCTCCTAGAAGGGTGGATAATTATGATTGGTCTCACCTACCTTCTAGTATGTTCAAGTTGAATTTTAATGGTGTAGTTAGGGGCTACACAGGGGCAAGTTGTTGAAAGAGTTATCAAAACTCTTCAGTCAAGAGCTCTCTAATGGCTCATTACCACAGCGATTGTTGTTTCAACATAAACAAAAGGAAACCAATTGACAAAACAATTATTATACTCAAATGATATGAAAAAGAGTACAAAACATAAATAATCATGATATTACAATGAGATCACTTGTTTATATAGGCAAGGCAAAGCAATAAGCAATCTAAACTAGTCAATGTGGGACTAAACCCCACATAAGATAAAACTAGGTAAACACAAATACCTAGAGCCTAGCAAGCATGAGTAAAATATATTCTAACACCCCTCCTCAAGTGAAGCTAGGGACTAACAATAGAGGATGTACTGTGAAGTCACGTGTCCCTATGGATTCCAATCCATCGTGTCAGAACGCATGGATGTCAAGTCACTATAATTGTCAAGTCAAAGTAGGAATGGTGTTGAATGCAAGGATCACTGAATATAAACACTAAGCTCCAAAGTACTAAGTATAATTATGAACTTGAGGAAGCATCACTTGAACACCCTCCAACATGATAGTGAAAAGTGAGCACAAAGACTGGTGGGGATGCCACACTGGTGTCATTGGTGGGGATACCACACTGGTGTCACTATAAGAATTGCCAAAAATGCCATGGAGTCAAGTAAAAAAAAATTATATGAGTTCCAAAAAACAAAGTTCCTGAATAAGATACTCATGTACAATGGAGTGATCCATAAAACACTCAAAAGTGCAAAATACATAACTCTCATAAAGTGGAGAACAAGGAGAGAAAATCCAAAGGAAAAACTCCCCCCAAAAGAGAGAAAAGAAAAAAAGAGATAAAAATTCCCCTAAATATGATGTTAAATAAGTCCACACTACAAGTACTCGCAAGCCACGAATGAACTCAATCTACATGAGTGGTCTGAATCCACTACTTGATCACAAAACAACTAACATTGGGCTTCACCAGAATAATTTTAATCAAGAAGACTATCAATGGTGATGAAAGTACAAAAGAATACAACATGTGCAAGAAATTCTCAACACCAAGAAGAAGAATGTAAACACCTTCAAATATTGTTGAATGGATGGAGTGGAGAAACAAGGGTGTCTACACAAGTGGTCCAAATCCACTACTCGAAAACCTAACAAGTTGACACTGTATACACTAGAATAGCTCCAAATAAGGAAATTGTCAACTGTCTAAAAATGATGTCGTAAATACAAATATGTCTCTCAAATATGATGTCCCATTGTGGTGATGGAAAAAATAAGCAACTGAAAAAGTGAAAAGGTGCCCAAAATAGAGCACACAAATGCATAAAGGTAGACGCGGTTAAATCAACAAACCATCCATGGCACTTTATAGATCAGTGTGAGTAAAATATAACCCATACATAAAAATATCAAATAGAAATAAGGAAGACACTAAGATTCACTAAAATAGATCCAAACGAAGAGATTGTTGACCTATCGAATAAGCCATCTGCTCCAAAAAATAAAAGAGCAAAAAATGTGTCCCCATAGAATAAGGTGAGGTGCTAAAAAAGGGGCCTCAAGGAGACATGACACAACTATCAATGTGTCAATGTACTTATGCATGTCATGGGTTGATAGAAAAGTGTGTCAAATAGAGAAAAGATCCATAATGTATGCAAACACACTAAAAAATGATCATCAGACAAAAACAACAATGTGCAAAGCACATGCAAAAAGATGTCGAGCTCAACCAAAAATGCATCTGAGATAGTGCATGCATGAAGTACAATTCAAGGTCCATAGCATAATAAACTCCATAGTAGTGACAATGCACACTCAATAATAGGACATCGAATTCAATCGAAAATGTGTCCATGAGTGCAACAAATGATGAGAATGCAATCAAGAAGCAAGAAGGAAGTTTGTATTCCTTGTGAGGGGGTCTAATCTCTTGCCAGACCAAAACTCACCCTATGATATCTAAAAAATGGAAGAGATAAGGTACATAAAAACAATGAATAATCCCTCCACAAATTCTCAAAACATATAAAAATATGTCATCACTAAAATTGTCACCACAAACTGTAAGCATATGGCAACACAACCAATGTGAAGAGACCCCTCAAAATCTGAAACTTAATAAAATAGTGTGTTTTTACAAAGTAATTACACCAATGGATACAAAATTAAAAAAATATACACTTTTGAAAAAAATAGAACTCAAATCTGAGTTACAACTCAAAAGTTATAAGTGTTTTGATTTCCTGTAAAAAGGCTCAAAACAATTAAAAAAAACACAAACTAGTTTTTGAGACCAAATCAAAAACAAACATAGGTGTGAAACCACTCATTGGAACCAAAATTTTTTTACAAACTTAAAAAAGTCAACCAAAAGGAAAAATAATTCTTCTGGTTACCTTGGAATGTGTGTAGGTGAGTTTGACTTCTTTAAAGAAAAATACAGCTGATAAGGCAAAATTAATGAATTTCAAGCTATGTAATGAGGACAAAAGATGGATTACAAGTGTCTTAACCTATTTGGGCTCTCAAAGAGTAAATCTATCTTTTCGTAATAAGATGTTTTGCCTCCACTCATCAAAAGAGAACGCAAAATCAAGGTGGCAGAACCTTAACAAACAGGTCTTCTACACAGCTCCATGTAGAACCTGGGTTATTATAGAACCACAAAATAAATAGATCTTTCTACATAAATTCTACCTCCAACTCAAAACAAGTCAATGAAGCCCAAAAGGGTTTTAATGCCCATCAGGGCCACTCTCTACATTGATGAACTCATTCAAGCTATGAAAGCAATTGCTTCTCCTATACATGGTATTATTTCCATAGATGAGTCCAATGCTACTTGTGGAAAGAGGCTTGCCACTCTTGGGCTGTAAAATAATGAAATAAATCACCAAGCATACAGGGATCTCTTTTTGACCACACCCAGGCTTGGTGAATACACAGATCTGATAATGTGGGTCTAAAAAAAGGAGAAAAAATGCAATCCAAGATCCAATGCCAAGTGCAGATATTTCAATGTAGTAGAGAAGATGGCGATGTCTAGGTCAGATCCAATGCCTTCTCCATCTACAGATCCAACGCCTCATTCTACAGATCCAATGCTAATGCAAACTTAAAGGTGCAACCCAGAATTCTAATGCAGTAGCTTGAGAAACACCACATTGTTTTGATAACATAGAGCAGATCTCCTTCATGACTCCAAGGTAGAATGTGTCTAAGAAAGAATGCCCTTGGTTGAGTTCCAACACAACAAACAATGCAGCATCATAAACAAATGTCCAAACCTCCTTTTTCCAATGCCTTAGCTCCACCCTGATCTTTTCCAACACCTTTCCTCCAAATGTAATGCTTCACCTCTTCATAAAACCATATCCTAGTAGATGATGCCTTAGCAAAGGAAACAGAATGCCTTAGCAAAAGAACATCATGGCCTCCAAGGACTAGGAACCAAACAGCTGTTGAAGTCAATGGTAGGCCATTACATGACCATGATGCCCTCAAGAACTAGTTGTGATTCACTCCTTGTCAATGGATTTGTAAGTCCTTGTAGAATGCCAATATCAAAGTTGATCCATAAACAATTGGAAAACTATAAATTTTCAACCTAAAAAGAATAGATCATGGAATGGCTTGGCTTAGAGAAGGCCAAATACAAAAAATAAGGAAATAAAAAAATAAAATCTAAGTAATAGCTATTGGATATGGCTCTGATACCATGAAAGAGTTATTAAAACTCTTCAGCCAAGATCTCTCCAATGGCTCATTACCACAGACATTGATGCTTTAGTATAAACAAGAGGAAACCAATTGACAAAACAATTGTTATTCTCAAATGATATGCAAAAGATTATGAAACATAAAGAGGCATGATATTAAAATGAGAACACTTGCTTATATAAGCAAGGCAAAGCAATAAGCAAGCTAAACTAGTCAATGTGGGACTAAACCCCACATAAGATAAAACTAGGTAAACGCAAATACCTAGAGCCTAGCAAGCACAAGTAAAGAATACTCTAACCATTGTGTAATCATAAATTGTGTTGGATCTTTGATTAGGGTTTCTTCCAAAAACTTATTGATGGAACTAATAACAAGGCTAACATGAAAACACTCGCACTTCGATTGGAACTATTGGTTCAGTGTGGCATTGACAATGTCATTATTAAAGGTGACTCAATGGTGTTGATCTAGGGTTTGCATAATTGAAGGGTGTGTTATTTATATATTGATAATATCATTAGACTTGTTTGGGACATCTTAGATTCATTTTATGTTTTGGAGGATAACCATTGCTTTCTTGAGGCCAACTCAATTGTGTGTTTCCTTGCTAACAAAGGGATTTCTCAAGGTGTGGAGTTAATTGTTGATAATTCATGGGGTTCTTGGTCAGATGCAATTTTTAGTAGTGATTAACTTCAAGCATGTCAATACATTATTTTTGATATCTTTGGTCAATTTGGTTGTGTTGGTGATGGGACTCTATCTCCCTTATGCAACCATAGTGCAAGATTAACATGTGCAGACATCCCTTCACACCTTTTCATTGGCTTTGGCCTTTTTTAATCTATTGTGGGCACTCCATTTGTGGTAATGGATTGGTGAGCTTGTAACCAATGTAGAGGGAAAACATTGTTATTTGAGTGCAAGTTTTCTTCAATGTCTCCATTTCTCACCATGGAAAGAATGAATTGTCTTGCCATTAATGAACCCTTGCTAAGGTTGACTGCACTGAAACTAAAAATGTCCTTTGACTGTAGTGTTAGTGAGGGATGTTTAAATAAGATCTTCATAATTAATTATCAGCAAGTTCTTCAGGGAATGAAGGAGCTTGTGGGCTTAGTGTATTTGGAGACCCCATTATGTTTAAAGGCTAATGGAATTATTAATAATTTTTTGTTGGTAATGGAAGACAAAGAGCTTATTAAGTTTGTGGTGCAGAAAGCAATGAGACTGAGATTTAGGGTTGGCTAGGAATAAGTCATTGACAACTTTCAAGTCAAATATTCATCCCCACTAACATTTTTGGTAAGGATTTCCATGGTTTGATCCCTGTGCCTACTTTTCAAGAGCTCAAGGAGTGATTTTGTATTGCGGTAGAGTTTCTGAAGTGACTGCAAGGGTTCATTCAACATCCTACTTCTACGAGAAGGCTTCTTCCTCAATTGAATGTGAATGAACTCAAATCTCATCTGATGTCATTGGTAGCAATTTTAGGCCTCAAGTTTTCTTCACAAGTTCTTTTTGTTGTTAAATTGATGGTTTGGTTGTTTAGAGCTGGGCACCTAATGTTTCCTCCACATGCAATTTTGTGGATCCTAGTGTTGTTGGTGTTGGGCCATCCACAATGCTTCATGCAGCTTCAGGGCGTATGCAAGCCTGTTTGAAATTGGTGTTTCTTATCCCAAGGCTAGAAGGATGCTTTATTGATGAGAATTATATGGGGAAAAAAGGAAAGTCATAGGTGAAAAGGAGGAGACTTATGGGCATCACATGATAACTTCTATTTAGAAGTTGTAGGGTTGCAAGTGCTCTAGTGGATCCCTAGTCGTAAGATAGTGGTTGAGCCTTCCATCTTCATGCTTTGATGTGATGGTGCATTTATTTTGATGTTGCAATAGTGAAAAAAAAATTGGTGGGTTTCTTCTTGTATTCGCTGGTTGGAAGGTTTTTTTTCGTATTCTTGTTTTCTCATGGATTTTATCTGATTTGAAGGTTTTTTGTAAAATTTCTAATAATTAATATAGGGTGTGGGACACCACAACTCTCAATTATTGATCCCAAAAAAAAAATCGAAATTTTATATTTTCCTTTTTTTCTAAAAACATATATCTATGTATAATGAATTTTTAATAAGTTTTTATCTCTGATGGTCAATTTTTTTAAATATTTTTTTATTTATTTTGCATGCCCTATTATTTTTATGAGTTAGATTTATTACCTTCACATAATAAATTTTACATATTTATTGCTTAAATTTCTAAAAACATAATTTGCTAATCGATTTTTATGTAATTTGAATGCTAATTTACATTAAAAAAATATATAAACAAATAAAAGATTATACATTGAATAACTAATTTTGGAAAGAACAAAAATAAAAAATAAAAACTTTGAAACTATTTTTAAAAGTAAAGGTATACCTCTAAATAAAAAATAAAAACTTTAAAATTATTTTTAGAATTAAAATTATATGCCTAATTTTGCTTAGAATATATAATTTCAAATTTAAAACATAATCACAAACAAAATATATTAAACCTTATATATATAATTTGTTTCTAGCTTTTCAATTTTTCTTTTATATAAATAACTTTACAATTTATATTTTTACCTATTTCTATTTTCTCACACTATGTTTTTAAGAAATGAAAACCTGTTAGTCAATATGAGAACATATCTAATGTAAATATATGTGTACATATATATAAGATATGACTTATATTCAATCCAATTATTAAAAAAAAACTATATTTATGTTATTTTCTTCCAACCAAATATTGTTGAGAGATCGACAAGAACAAATTGTAATGTAAAAATTTAAGTATAATTCCATTGAGTTACATCTCAAGTATATTGGAAAAAAAACCACATAAAATTACAAATTCCAGCTTTGTTGTAAAAGTAATATAAACTAAACTTTTAAAAAAAAAAGACAACTTTGAATTAAAATTATTCAAATAAATTATAGACAAAGCATCGCCTCATTATCTTTTCTTCCAATCACCCCACTGTCAAGAAATGATGGTGAAAACATGGATACAACTGATACATCTAAACTATTTTAAGCACAATTTCCATTAACAAAATTATAAATATAAAAAACACATAATAATCAATGCATTCAACATCTTTCTCTTCAACACATTCAAATTGATTCTTTAAATTTTTGTTGAAAAGTTAAATCTTCGATAAAATATGAAAACAGAGATTTCCCAAAAATTAGTCTACTATTTCTCAACCTAAGCAAGCTCATTTCTTTTGATACACCACTCACCAAGACTTTCTAATTGAGAACCATATGTTTAATTTAGGTGCGACTCAACCTATTTGCTCAATCTCTCAGCGCCTAAAACTTATAAAGTATTTTTTTTTTCCATAAAATGTCTCAATCTTCCTAGAAATAAATTCACCCCCCCTCCCCTCTCTAAATAAAAATTTATAAAATATATTTTTTAGTTTTATGAAAATTTTCAATCTTCCTAAAAATAGATTCGGCCCCTTTCAACAATGTTGCCTAGAGTTAATAGTGCTCTTAGGAGACTCGACTATGATACATATCTATTACTTTAAATTTTTGAATAAATTTCATTTTTAAAATTATAATTCAATTATATATATATAAGCTACTTTTAATCATACTATGATAGATGATTTTTTTCAAGTGATATCTAATGTCATGCAATAGATATAAGGACAATTTAAAAAGGTCATGTCAAAAATGGAGCACCTCTAGACTTTATTGAACCACTATGAGAGTGTTCCTTGTGGGGCAATGTGAGGTGGTCATGTTAGAGGTGGAGCACCATGAAACACTATGAGAGTGCCCTTTGTATTGTTAATTGTATTCTTTCGAATTGTTCTCACGATAAGCATTCATATTGAGGTTGTGGTTTTACTCCTAGTCGAAGGCACTACTCATGCAACAGGGACCATAACGACGCTTTGCATGTCAACTCACAAAGTGCTTTGCATGTCAACTCACAAATTTCATGATCGTAGTAGTAGTTGATATGCATATTTACACCCTAATCGTTGGGGACACAACATAAGAAATTGTGTTCCCTCCTCCTTGCTATATCACCTAAGTGACAAGGCCTTGCTAAAAAAAAAAAGGATAAAAAAATTGATGGGTAGGAATCTACCCCTAATTCAACAAATCTACTTACTATAATAATTGGGAGTTTGGGTTGATAAACCTAATGATCGATAGACATCATACCCTTGATTCAAAAAATATCCCTATCGAAAATAGTTGACGAGTTGAACCAATAAACCTAATGATCCTCCACCGTCACCACCCATGCCCATCCCCCTATTACTTGATGTTTATGCCTTATTGCATTAGTACTACTCTTGTTTATTACGTTCTCTTTAGTTCTATTCATCATTTTGGTTAAAAAGATTTTTTCTATTTTTATTTTTAACTTTATTTTTTAATAATTTAAATGTAAGACATCGATTTGATGGTGGAGGGTGTGATGTCATCCACTCATTGCACTTTTTAATACAAAACACAATTGCCACACAAATACCATTAACAATTTCAATGACACTGAAATTCTCACCTTTTACGGACTTTTTCCATTCACACCTATTTGTCTACAAAATATATCCCTTCTGCTCAAGTGCACTAGCCTCAAGATCTGCCTATATCATGGCCTTGTCTATATTACACTTTTTGGAAATTTATTCCAACCATTTCTTATACAACCTTTCTATTACGTCAAGAATCTAGTGCATAGAATCCATCTATAGTTAGTTAATTTTTGTACATGCTCAATCTTAATCTTGCATTGGAGCACAAATCGCTTATCATCTTTAAGATGAGATGAGATTACTCAATTATAATCTAAAAGCTTCCATTTCTATGATTCTAAAACTTGACAGAAGCAAATTGACATTTAAAGATGCATATTACTGAATACAAATTGCTAATGCTTATCACTCGAATCATCAGAGAAAATGAAGTTGTTTTAAAGGCTAAGAGGTTTTTGCTGCAAAATGTTTAGACTTATATATTCGTTTTTCACAGGCAATCAGCTTGAAAATAAAATGTTTCTGACAGACAACCAAAACCAAACCAAAGTTGAGATCATAAACAGGGCACTCTAACAAAGGAAACTGTGGACATTAAAACACCTACTAATTTTTAAAAAATTACAAACTGTATAGACTCTGTTCGTGCAGGTAAAGTTCCGTAATTTGTGAATGAATCAGAGCCGCACATTAAGAAAGCGTTGCAGAGCGTCCAGCATCCTCGTCTACGGTGCCTTCTCTCACATTAGCAGCTGCTGCTGACTGTGCTCGTGCAGATAAAGTTCCTTTGCCTGTGGGGTAACCGCACTCTATCTCCGTGCTTTGAATTCTACGCAAAAACAATTATAAAATTAATTGCCATACAGAGAGAGAGAGAAGAATGTGCAAATTTAAATGGAATAAGCCTAAGAAAAAGCATACATTCTTGCATCCTCTGGAGTAATGGGCTTCCCAGCAATGTCGCGGGCTTCATCAGGACCTCCACCGATCTGTTGAATTGCTTCTCTCACATCTGGATCCTCTTCCTCTCTTCGCCCGCATAGACCACAATAATAAATAAATTTTGGATTAACAACTTTGACATAGTAATCGGAATCCCCGAGTCATATTATTTTCCACCGACCACTTTAATAAAAATACCAATTGGATTCACAGAGTTCCCAGGAGACAGGTAGTGAGGGGATAGGTACGCCATTTTTATGGGTTAAAAATAAATAGGATACTGGATATATCTTAAAATTTAGAAATGACCGGTTAAAAAAATTAATAATTCCTTAAGTAAATTCAGAAATAATAATAACTCTTTACAAAAGAAAATATTAGACTTAACTCTTTAAAAAATATAAAAGAAATATTAATTTTTTAATGTAAAAAAAACATGTCAGACAAAAAAAATTATTAATAATTATTTAAAACAAAAAAATTGCATCTTGTTAAAGCAAAACATTATAGACTCTTTAAAGTACATTAGAAAACATTAATAATTTTTTAATGCAAAAAAATTAAATGTTGATAAAGAAAAATATTGATAACTTTTTAAAGTATATTAAAAAAATATTAATAATTATTTTAAATAAAAAATTATATGTTATCAAGTGGGTTGATGATGGCATAAAAGATATTGCATAGCCATCCAACAAGGTACAAATCCCATGAGATTAAAAAAAAAATGGGGTCATTCTTTCTCAGAAAAGCCAAAGAAGTATTTTGTAAACCAAAAAAGCATTTTGTACACTAAATCCGTGTAAAAGTCGGGTTTCGATTTTAAAAAATTATTAAATATTTTTTAATATATATATAGAAACAATTTAATGAGGATTTGTCTTCGACATCTGCTTTTATATATAAAAAATATAATAATTTAATGTAAAAAAATTTTTAGAAAAAGACAAAAATAATTATATTGAAAATTAAATATTTAGAAAAGACAAGTAATTATATTGAAATTTGTATTTAAAAAAGACAAAAGTAATCATATTGAAAATCGTCTTTAAAAAAGAAAAGTAATTATATTGAAAAATCGTCTTAAAAAAGACAAAAGTAATTATTTTCGTCTTCAATCTCTTGTCTTTTTTAAGTAATTACTTTTGACTTCAACCTTTTGTCTTCTTTAAAATCACTTTCATTGTCTTCAACCTTTTGTCTTTTTTAAAGTAATTACTTTCGTTGTCTTCAACCTTTTGTCTTTTTTAAAGTAATTACTTTCGTATCCAACCTTCTGCCTTTTTTTTATTAGTTGAAGACGACGAAAGTAATTACTTTTCTCTTTTTTAAAGACGATTTTTCAATATAATTACTTTTGTCTTTTTTAAAGACGATTTTCAATATAATTACTTTTATCTTTACGAAGATTTAATTTTCAATATAATTACTTTTTTTTTTTTAAAGATGTAATCTTTTTACATTAAATTGTTAAACATTTTATATATAAAAGCAAATGTGGAAGACAAGTCCACGAGAACATTGAAGAAAAACGGGTTTAGACTCATAATAGGGTTAACATCAAGAATATCATTAATAACTATTTAAGGTAAAATGTATATATGTTGAAAATGAAAAACATTAATAATTTTTTGAAGTGAAAAAATTATTAATTCAGATAATTATCTTTAAAAAAGGTTTATATAAAAGATGAGTCCAGGGAAGCAATGAAGAAAACACCCAAGTTTAGGGATAACATTGAAGAGAGATAACATTGAAGAATACCATGAAGAAAACACCCAAGTTTAGGGATAAAATCGAAGAGAGATAACATTGAAGAATACCATGGTTCTTGGGAATTAACCAGTGATAAACAAACACAGAGGAGAGTTCTTCCATGTTAATCTTAAATAGTAATGACAAGTTCACCTAAAATTTCACCTAGGAAAATCATTTCCGGTAAATAAAACCTAACATAATGACCTTCTAGATTATAAGATAAATTGGGCTATCGTACAATTCTTATTACAATGCCAACACTTTGTATTTGACATTCTACGACCTTTGTTACACATATTCTAGACCACATATGATTCAATCTAATTGTTTCTTGTTTACTTAGAAAAATTGTCTATATACTACTGTCCAAGACGAGTCTAGGGAAACATTGAAGAAAATAGGTCTCCAAGACCAAGTCTAGGGATAACATTGAAGAATTTTGGAGGCGTGTATGAGGTTCTCTGGAATTAACTCATGCGTGATAAACAAAGACAAAGAAGTTCTTCTATGTCAATCTTAAATAGATAGAGAGAATCACAAATACACACATAATTTTCACCTAGGAAAACCATTTCGAGTGAAAAACCCCAACATAGTAACCTTCTAAATTATAACATAAATTGTATTATCTTGCAATTCTAAAACCAAACTTTAAGGATCTACAATCTTCATATATTGTTTTATTGTATATTACTATGCACTCACTTGACTATGTGTGTCCAACATTCAACAACCTTTATTACACATGATTCAATCTAATTGTTTCCTATTTACTTAGAAGAACCATTACTTTTATTAGTGATGTTCCTTTTAATGTATGCACAACAAAAGAATTAGACTCTGTTGCAACTGCAATTGGTACACTGTGCATCCTGGACTAATCAACGCCCTGATCATCCCCACACTAAAGTAGAACAAGATCATGCCCTATCTAATTACATCGACCCTCGCACAGAATCCATCCAACAAGTGATTGCCCCAATACTATGTATGGAACATCTCAAACTAATGCCCAACAATTGCCAACATCTCCCACAAGGCTTTGCTCAGCACTAACAATGCTAGCAACTCAATGCTGACTCATACCGCAACCATTGATGACTGATCAAAAGCCAATATACAATATCTTTTCCCCCTATAAAGTAAGAGGTGAGAAGTGCAACAATTAAACAAACCACTGAAATGCTCCACATCAAATGTCATATCAACACTAGATCTATGAAAGCAAAGTACACAAGCCAAAAAAAATGCGACTAGATCAAATGCCAATCTTGAGCCTAGCAGCTCGCATAAGATGGGTGTGTTACCATCTCAGAATATATAGTCATCAACTGTGGAGCAAGAAACTTCGTAGTCATCCCATCCATCAGAAAAATATGCAAAAGAATAACTAGAAGAGGAACTAGAAGAGTGACTAGAGTGACCAACAATGTTTTCTTCTACCTTATGTCGATGTCAAGAGATCCTCCTTTTAGAAGGGAATTTTGTAGAGAGGTGTCCTATGCCACCACAATTGTAGCATGTTTTCTCATGTCCACTAGAACTAGAGGAAGAATAGCCACATGAAGAAGAATGCTTGTGCTTGTGTTTGTGTTAGTGTGAATGTTTTTGGTGATGCTCATGCTTTTGAGAACCAAAGTGATGTCTATAGATGCTTTAGAGAACCAGAATCATGTCTATGCTTTGGAGAACTAGAATGATCCTTATGTCCAAAATGATGTTTATGTCTAGAAGTGTGCCTCAGAGAGTGTTGTTGTCTCTAAAAAAGCTTCGATGAATGTTTTCTATTGTATTCATATAATATATTACTTGTTTTGGTATAGTGGGCCTCCTCAGTAGGTTTTTCTTTCTTCTTTGCAAATTTTCGCTCATGTTGAGTGAGTAACTTACAAATGGAATCAAAAGTAAATTTGTTAATCTTATCACTAAGTTGTAACATTTCTAGAAAGTTCTTGTAATTAGGGCTAAGGCTATTCAAAATAATAGAAATGAGCATTTCATCATCAATTTTTCCTCCAGTAGTGTTATATTCTTATTTCAAATTCTTAATTTATGACACATATTTTGAAACATCTTCATCATTTGTTAGTTTAGTGTTGAGCAACTGCATAAGGTCAATTTTCTTGTAGGCAGGTTGTTTATCATACAAGTTTTTTAGAGTTTTTCATGATTTCCAAACTTCAGACTTGATGGCCCTTATGTGAATTATAACTTGTGCACTGCAAGTTGATTTCAATAAAGCAAGGGCACGCTTGTCACACTTATGAAATTTTACAAGCTTTGTGGTATCGGTTGGCAAAGTTGGTTGCTTTTCAATCACTTCCCATAAGTCGTTGAAGATTAATGTATTTTTCATGTTCATTGACCATTCCTTATAATTTTTAAGAGTTAAGCGTCCATTTTTAGAAATTAAGCTCACAATTTTAGCCATGGTATGAAAAAATAATGAATGTTATCAAGGTTTTGTCTTTACCTTAGAAATAGCTTCCGATTACAAGAGACTTCTGGGACTTGTAAAAAAAAAAGATTACACCTTATAACTCCTGTTACACCTTTATTTCTCCAATATTTGAACTTTTTATTATAACCTTATAACTCCTTTAAATTAAAAATAAGATCAAAAAAATATTTTGATCAAAACGTATCACCAAAGGAATTATAACCTCTTTCTTGCAAATGTAAACTTGTCAATATATCTACAAACAAGTTTTGTTAATGAACAATAAACTTCAGTTTTCTGATTTTCACGAAAAATATATTTATATTTTACATGAAAAATCAAATGTGAATTTAATTTATCCTCGCTTTTTCTTATATAAAAAAATTCACTTCACCATCCTCCTTTTGTGGGCCCTGTTGACCATGTTTTGCCCAACAGGGCAAAAAATCGGTCCCCTTCTTTTTCATGCTATTCTAAGCCAGTACTTTTGATTTTGCACGAGTCTTGCAAATTTCTATGGACTCAGCAGTGAAGTTTCTATGAACTCCGTAGGTCCATTTCTACAGACTCTGCAGGTTTTCTACGGACTTCATAGGGACTTCTACGAACTCTGCAGGTGTAGTCTTTCAGCAGATGAAGAACCGGTTCAGAGAGTGCAAGGTTTTACAAAGCTTCTTCGGACTCTTGTCTGAAAAAATTCATAAGGAAAGAGAGCTAAAATGGTTCAAAGACACCTTTTCTTAAGGTTGGAAGAGTGGTTCAACAACATAATCTTTCCAAGAGTTAGCATCTTTGAATCATTGAACCATTGAACCAGTTCAATGCCTTGGTTCAATGCTTCGGTTCAACGCTTCAGTTCATCGGCAAGGTTCAACGCCTTGGTTCATAGGCTCGACTCAATTCAAATGATTCAATGCCTTGGTTCAACGACCGCTTGAACCATTGAACCAGTTCAATCAATTGGTTCAACGGTTGGTTCAAAGGAGCGGTTCAATGCGAAAGTTCAAGCCTCCCGAAGGACAAGTGCCCTTGCAGAGGACAGTTCTGGGTTCAAGAGCCCTTGCGGAGGGCAGGGAACATTTCAAAGAGGCCACAAGGAAAGAAAGCCATGAAGGTAAGATCTTTCAAAATTTTGTTAAGGCAAGGAAACGAATTCTCTCAGACTTTTGTCTGAAGGAATTCCTTCGGACAAAAAGTTCAAAGAAATTTGGGGAAACCACGAGCCAAAAGCCCGAAAGGAAATTTCTGAAGGCAAAGTCACAAGGAAATTCTTGCAGACTTTTTGTCCATAGGAAAAATTCCAAAGCGAGAAAAGTGCCCGAGAAAAAGCCCGCAGGAAAAGCCCGAAGCAAGAAACCCGCAGAGGAGCTGAAGGACCGCCCGAAGAGTATGTACCCTTGAGGAGGGCTCTTGTCGAGGAAAAGGACGCTTTCCAAGAAGCTAAAGGGTCACTTCCCCTTCGGGAAGGATCAACAAGAAGTCCTCAGAAAAGGCCAAAGTAAAAAAGCCATTGGTTTTCAAGCAGTATCGGGCCCGAGGACATCAAAGTCAAGCACGACGAACTAGCCGTTGGAAATTCAAACGCAGTGATGGGCCTGCGAACGTCAATTTTACACCAGGAAAAGCAAGGGCACAAAAGGCACCAAGTGGCAAACGTGGAAGGATTTGACATGCTTTTCTAGAAGCAGTGGAACGTGCCACGTATCCCTTGCAAAGCTCAGTGAAAGCCGACAGGTGTCAACATCCGTGGTCTCTCCCTTTGGTCCCGAAAGAACTATGGTGGGCCCCAGACGGATTGCTAAAGAAAGCGAAAGCTGACACATGTCCTCTTCCACAGGACCTTCAAGGGGTGCCTAAAGCTTTTATGAGTCAAGCGGATGCTACCACGTGTCCTGCTTGTTTCACAACAAAATGCGCCATGTGTCACTTATTTGAAAATCAGTAGAAAAGAGCCTAAGGAATGCAGCAACAAAGCCAGAAAGAGAGAAACCAGGATGAGACAAAGTGCAGAAATAGACAAAGTAGTCCAAGTGGCAAAAGAAGGCATCAACTCAAGCAGTTACTCCAATAGGTGATACAGTGTCTGCGAATTGATCATCAATAGGCTCAAACGGCTAACGACGCGACCTAATTTATTCATTTTACATTAACGAGTAGACAAGCCACGTAATCGTCTTGAAGGAGCGGTCTTGTAAGCAGACAAATGGCGTGGCCCATAATTTCTCATATGATGTTTAAGAGGCTTGCTCTTCCCAATGATCAGAATGCACATGGGTCATTTGTAAAAAGGGTGCCAAAAGGCCTCCTTTCTTCCTCTATATATTATCAAGCTTCTCATTTGAGAAGGGAGCCACTCTCTTAGCCTTAAGGCAAAACTCTGCCCAAAAATCTCTCGGGCTTGTAAGGCAGAGCCCTGCCAGATTTTACCTTGAATCATGACTTAGCATTTTTACCTCTATCTGGACTTGCACTTTAAAGTATATGTATGTTTTCTTCATTTGTGTTAAGTCATTGTCTTTTATGTTTTTCACAGATCGATTACAGCATGTCCAGTGCATTGTGAAGTCTTATTTATGCAGGTCTGCCAGAAGTGTCTACAGAAAGAATATAGGCGCATGTGAATACGCTGTCAAAGTGTGTCTTAGAACACCTTTGCTAGTTCCTTCCTCGTATCTCTACGGACCCCTGACTCACTGTTGCAGAAGAGCTTCCCCTTCAAATGAAGTGTATGGGCGTTTCTTCCTGGTGAAAAGTGTATGTTCGGGCTGAGTGGGTCAACATTTTCTGGTGTATCACCTTTTCATTTTTAGGCTTAGGTTCTATTTTCAGTATCTCTCTCCCTTTTCATCCCCCCCTTTTTCATTTTATTTGTTAGCCGTAGGAGAAACCAGGGCCTAAAAGATACATCAGAGGGAGCTAGCCCTTATCTAGAGACTCTCCCCTCCAGCTTCGCTAGTCCCATAGGCGAGAGGAGAGTTTCCATTGTTGCGTGTGAAAGGGCGGGAGCTAAGCGTCCTGCCCCGGGTGCAATCCACTATGTCAACAATTTTTGGCATGCCCGGTGGGACCAATTAAGACAAGTGTCCGAAGAGTTGAAGAATTTTTGGTGTGTTCTTCAGCCAACTAGCCTTTGGAGGCTTTTGCATCAACACCAATGGCGACTCCGAGTTGAATCAGCTGGTTAAGCAGTCTAGGTGCCATCAGAAATCTTATTTTTGTATGTATAATTCCTTTGCACAGAATCATGGACCTTGTTTTCCTTCATATCACTTCGATCAAACTCAAGATATTTAGGGAATCACCTCAAGCAGCTCTCCTAATTGCCCTTCAATGATAAGGAGGTGGCACTGGAGTTTGAGAAGCAGGTAATGAAAATAGACAGATCGGATGAGCAGTACAGATATCAGCAGGCATTGATGTACAAAGAGGCGTGTTTGTTCAGGCAAGCTCAGGGCTTGCAATCCATGGAGGAGGAGGTAGCAAAATGGAGGAATCCATTCATGCAAGGCAGTCAACCTTGCGTGCCCCCTCCTATTCTAAAGAAAGCCCCCTCTTATGCACCAAATCATTTCTATCAGATGGCACTTGCTCATTCCAGCGCATCTGATGCATCAATCAACCCTGCTCTTGACCTCGTACGGCTAGCCTTCAAGCATCAAAGGGAACTAGAACAACCTCCCATGGAGATGAACCTTCTAAGTTCCTTAGATTGTGAATCTTCCTTTGGGGGGAACATTATGAACTAGCACACCTCTCTCGAAACTGCTCCTACTTATCATGATGATGCTAATCACCTCTAAAAAAGACTCTTTCAGGATAATCTAGCCAAGCAAATTGAGAATTTAGAGGCTAGGATGAGACTGCTTTGTGAAAGAGAGATGGAACTTTCGGACCTTGTGGAGGAGCCCCAGGACCTTCGAGAAAACAAAGTTGCTGCTTGTTCACAGGAGAAAAATTCCAATTCTGAGATCCTGAACTGGAAGAAAATAATAGAATCATGGGGCAGGAAGGAGGAGAAGAAAGGTTTTGCTCAAAACCTTGAAGAAGATGAGGCTGCTCCTACTCATGATGATGTTGGTGACCTCCAAAAAAGGCTCTTCCAAGAGGATATGGCTAGAAGAATTGCAGATTTGGAATCCAGAGAGAGATTTCTCAGCCAATGTGTGATGGATGGTTCAGACCCAACAGCGCATTCCATGTCTGAACACACCCCATCTACACACCCCCAAGAGAGTTATCAGGCCACACCTGATATTGATGAAGTGTTGACCAAATGGAAGTAGGTGAATCATTCGATTCTAGCTCAAGGACTGCCTCCCCTTCCACACGGTTTTTTCACTTCACCCCTTCTCAAGGAGGAACCTGTTTTGCAGGAGGCCAGTGAGGAAGAAAAAATCCAATTTGCAGTTCTCCAAGAGGCTATCATGAGTGAAAATGAAGAAATCCTCATCGATGCTTCTTTTGAAGACACTGTCAGCAATGGGGAAGACTCAGGGCACGCATACATACGAATGTTCCAGCAGTATGAGGAGGAACATAAGCATGGTAAGCTCTTTTCCCCCTTGTTCGATGAACTTCCTTGTTGCTTCGATGACGAAGATGACCATGCCATGGAGCTAGAGTTAGAGGAGGATCAGGAGGATGCCTTTGAACATCTAGAGACCCTGATCTTTGAGGAGGAAAAAGAGAGGTATGTCTACCTTGAGGAAAGCCTTGAAGAAGAAAGCTTTGAACAAAGAAGTGATGTTCTGTGGGATGAGCAATCAGTTTTTTATTCTATTTCAGACATCACAGCAGTCACCCTTCTTCAAGAAGGTCAAGAGGAAGCATAGGATGAGTCTGACAGGGTTTTCAACGAGGCAAAAAGAAACAAGTCAGACCATGATGCATTATAGAGGGGCTATGCAGATCAAAGGGCCTACGGTGATGAGCCAGCAACCACAAATTTCTTGGTGAAATGCACCAGCATGAAGGACCAGCGTTCAACAAGCTTCCAAGAACAAGCAGAGTACGTATATGTTGGAAGCATGTTTGAATCTAATCCACTTGGAGACAAGCCAATCAAGGTGACAGGCAAGAGGAGCAGGTCACCAAATCTCCTTTTTATTCAGCCACTCGTCTGGCACCATAAGTCTTCTTGCCAAGAAGGGGACTTAAGAAGTTTTCCCTTTGATCCAGGAGGGAGGCAAACATTCTTGGTTAGTTGTATATAGTAGTTTGCTTTCAGTTTCTTTCCTGCTTTCCCTAAGTGCAGTTTGGACAAGTAGTGTTTTTAGCCTTGTGTGTGTTTTCCTTGTGTTGGGGTGAAAGGATCATGATTGATTCTTGGATCTTTTTGGGGTTGTTTCTAACTGTGTTCAAGCTGCATTTGACTCTGTGCCAAATGGACTTAAAGGCAACTGGTCTCTAAGCATAGCAAGCATGCTTCCCCTGGGAGTCACCACTTTGGTGACCATTTTTTGCCCAACAGGGCAAAAATGTGGTCCCCTTCTTTTTCATGCTATTCTGAGCCAGTACTTTTGATTTTGCAAGTCTTGCAAATTTCTATGGACTCAGCAATGAAGTTTCTACGGACTCTGCAAGTCCATTTCTACGGACTCTGCAAGTTTTCTACGGACTTCATAGGGACTTCTACGAACTTTGCAGGTGTAGTCTTTTGGCATATGAAGAACTGGTTCAGAGAGTTCAAGGTTTTACAAAGCTTCTTCAGAGTCTTGTCTGAAGAAATTCATAAGGAAAGAGAGCTAAAATGGTTCAAATACACTTTTTTTTAAGGTTGGAAGAGTGGTTCAATGACATAATCTTTCCAAGAGTTGCCATCTTTGAACTGTTGAACCATTGAACCGGTTCAATGCCTTGGTTCAACGCTTCGGTTCAACGCTTTAGTTCATCGGCAAAGTTCATCAACAAGGTTCAACGCCTTGGTTCATAGGCTCGACTGAATTCAAACGGTTCAACACCTTGGTTCAACGACTGCTTGAACCATTGAACCAGTTCAATCAATTGGTTCAACGGTTAGTTCAAAGGAGAGGTTCAATGCAAAAGTTCAAGCCTTCCGAAGGACAAGTGCCCTTGCAGAGGGCAATTCTGGGTTCATGAGCCCTTGCGGAGGGCAGGGAGCACTTCAAAGAGGCCACAAGGAAAGAAAGCCATGAAGGTAAGATCTTTCGGAATTTAATTAAGGCAAGGAAACGAATTCTCTCAGACTTTTGTCCGAAGGAATTCCTTTGGACAAAAAGTCCGAAGAAATTCAGGGAAACCACGAGCCAAAACCCTGAAAGGAAATTTCTGAAGGCAAAGTCACAAGGAAATTCTTGCGGACTTTTTATCCGCAGGAAAAAGCCCAAAGCGGAAAAAGTGGCCGGGAAAAAGCCCGTGGGAAAAGCCCGAAGCAAGAAACCCGTCGAGACGCCGAAGGACCACCCGAAGAGTATGTGCCCTTGCGAAGGGCTCTCGCCGAGGAAAAGGATGCTTTCCAAGAAGTTGAAGGGTCACTTCCCCTTAGGGAAGGATCAACAAGAAGTCCGCAGAAAAGGCCGAAGTAGAAAAGGCGTTGGTTTTCAAGCAGTGACGGTCCCGAGGACGTCAAAGTCAAACACGGCAAACTAGCCGTTGGAAATTCAAACACAGTGACGAGCCCGCGAACGTCAATTTTACACCAAGAAAAGCAAGGGTGCAAAAGGTGCCAAGTGGGAGATGCGGAAGGATTTGACATGCTTTTCTAGAAGCAGCAAAACTTGCCACGTATCCCCTGCAAAACTCGACAGAAGCTGACAGGTGTCAACATCCGTGGTCTCTCCCTTTTGTCCCGCAAGAACTATGGTGGGCCCCAGACAAATTGCTAAAGAGAGTGGAAGCCGACACATGTCCTCTTTCGCAGGACCTTCAAGGGGTGCCTAAAGCTTCTATGAGTCAAGCGAATGCTGCCACGTGTCCTATCTGTTTCACAGCGAAATGCACCACGTGTCACTTATTTGAAAATCAGCAAAAAAGAGCCTAAGGAACGCAGCGACAAAGCCAAAAAGAGAGAAACTAGGATGAGACAAAGTTCAAATACGAACAAAGTAGTCCAAGTGGCAAAAGAAGGCATCGACTCAAGCAGTTAATCCAGTAGGTGATATAGTGTTTACGAATTGATCATTAAGAGGCACAAACGGCTAACGGCACGACCTGATTTTTTCATTTTGCATTAATGAGCAAAAAAGCCGCATAATCGCCTTGAAGGAGCAGTCTTGTAAGCAGACAAATGGCACGGCCCATAATTTCTCATATGATGTTTAAGTGGCTTGCTCTTCTCAATGATCAAAACGCACATAGGTCATTTGTAAAAAAGGTGCCAAAAGGCCTCCTTTCTTCCTTTATGTATTGTCAAGCTTCTCTTTTGAGAAGGAAGCCACTCTCTTAGCTTTAAGGCAAAACTCTGCCCAAAAATCTCTCGAGCTTGTAAGGCAGAGCGCTCCCAGATTTTACCTTGAATCAGGACTTAGCATTTTTACCTCTATCTGGACTTGCACTTTAAAGTATATGTCTGTTTTCTTCTTTTGTGTTAAGTCATTGTCTTTCATGCTTTTCACAGATCGATTACAGCATGTCCAGTGCATTATGAAGTCTCTTTTCTGGAGGTCTGCCGGAGGTGTCTACAAAAAGAATATAGGCGCATGTGAATAGGCTGTCAAAGTGTGTCTCAGAACACCTTTGCTAGTTCCTTCCTCCTTGTATCTCTACGGATCCTTAACTCACTGTTGCAGAAGAGCTTCCCCCTTCAGATGAAGTGTATGGGCATTTCAACCTAGTGAAAAGTGTATGTTCAAGCTAAGTGGGTCAACATTTTTTGGTGTATCACCTTTTCATTTTTAGGCTTAGGTTCTATTTTCAACATCTCTCTCTCCCTTTTCATCCCCCCCCTTTTCATTTTATTTGTTAGCAGTAAGAGAAACCAGGGCCTAAAAGATACATCAGAGGGAGCTAGCCCTTATCTAGAGACTCTCCCCTCCAGCTTCGTCAGTCCCACAGGCGAGAGGGGAGTTTCCATCGTTGCGTGTGGAAGGGCGGGAGCTAGGCATCCTGTCCCAGGTGCAATCCACTGCGTCAACAGGACCCACTTCATCATGGAAAGGGCAATATTGAATTAAAAACTTTGAAAACTTCTTTGAAAATTATATGTTAACTTCTGCGATTCAACATCTCCAGCAGCGTAATAACCAAATCTCAATGGTAAATGCTCTGTAACCCGATTAAATTTAAACTGTATTCTTGGCGTCGTACAATTCGACAGTGCAGGTGGTTAATAATTTTCCAAAACAATTTATTACTGCTTCATTATCAAGTCATCGTACTAGTGCAGTAAATGATCACAGAGGAAAAAACAAAACTTAACCAAAATAGCCATACCAGTCTTCAAGCACCGTACAATATATGTTTTGGTCTTTGAATACAATCAATTTCTCCAAAAACTAGGTTGAACAAGGATTTCATCAATTAAAAAAGTTCATCGTTTATTCTGAACATCACTCTAACACTCATCCTTGTCTCCTGTTTGCTTTAACCCAAAGAAAAAAAGATAGTTGGCGTGGATCCTTGCAAAACAATTGTCTCTTACCACATTCACATGACGTTAATGTAACTGCAGTTGCAATTGCCCTAGTCATTAGGACAATTTCTATTGTGAGGTCAAAGTTTAGAAATCAGTGAAGGCCTCCCTTGAATATGGAGCAGTTTAAAGGCTTGCTTGAAACTATGGCTTGACTTTGAGACCTATAAATTTTATGGCAAATTGGTTGTTACATTGGATTTTGTCGAGGAAACTAAGTACCTGGGTGCTCTGATACCAATGAAGGCCAGGATAAAGAAATATCACAAAAATATATTTGGGAAATGCAATAGTTTTATTTTTTGTACAATGAAGCTTTAAAAAGCTTTATGAAACAAGAGTTGGTTGAAAAACTAACTAATGGATAAAAACTACCCAACAACTACAAAAACATGAAACAAACTAAAAATTACTTTAGATCATAAATGATCCAAACAAAGTATATTAAAAATTATTAATAATTTTTTAAAAGTTAAAAAATTATATGTTATGAGAAATGTTGGGTTAGAAAAAAAATAGTATTTTTTTAAAATACATTAAGGAAGAAAATAAAAAAAGAAGAGAGAAAATATTAGAGATTCTAAAGCAAGCTTGTAACTCTTTAAAGTATATTTAAAAATATTAATAATTTTTTAAAGTTAAAAAATTATATGTTTTCTTTTTCTTTTTTTAAGATAGATATAGAGTTTTTATTAAGGCCCCCAGCCCAAATAGAAAAGTTTTACAATAACTACCCCGTAGGCACATCCCTGAATACAATGAAACCATTGATAGGCCATCAAAAACTAGCCAAACAAAGACCCTGAAAGACAAGGATTGACAAGAAACATTTCCCATGACAAATACATCCCAATACAAACAAGCCTACCTTCAAAGGTAGAAGGAACAAGAATTGTCAAACAAAAAACATCGGCCACAATCAAGCTAAAAGAGAGTCCATAAAGACTATGACCCATGATAACGAGAGTCAATTCCACAAGAGCCATTTTCTTCCCCCTTTTTTTCCTTTTTGATTATATACAATATTCTAAACTCCACCTCCCCCAGTGAGTTCAAGGGAGGCGTTTGTCAACACTGCTAATTCTAAAATGGAGGATTGCAATTTCAAAGATGCAATGTGGGGCAAAAAAATTGATCTTTGTAGCAAAGATTTCTGAATTTGATTTCTGCCCATGCTCAAATTGAACCCTTAAATCTTCAACCCGAACTAGGTCTGATTTCTGCCCATGCTCTGATTGTATCCTTGAATCCATCGTCAGAACCAAGACAGGAGTTGGGTTACTTTCTTCTATTTCAACTATAGGTTGCACAACAACATATTTAGGGTCATCCTCCTTCCACCAAGAGTTTCTCTTTTTAGTTTTCAAAGCAGAACATGCATTTACCAAATGTCCAGTTTGGAAGCATCATGGCATCTGAAGGGAAGACCTTCATAGTCAACAGGTTGCATCCAGATTCTATCCCTGACTTTAAGTTCTACCTGAGCAAGCAATTCTTTAGTAATATCCACATTCACTAAAATTATGGCATAAGTTGAGTGAAACCCTTTTAGGGTTTTGGGGTCAACACTCCAAAATTCTCTAATAGATTCTGCTATGCTTGCTAAAACATCATGCTCCCAAAATTGAAGAAGATTCATAAACCTAATCCAAATGGGTTTCAAATTAAAAAAAATTGTATATGGGTTAAAATCAAAGTGCCATGGTTGTGCCATAAGCACATGATGTCCCCATTCCCACTGAAATTCATTACTAAAAACAACATGCTTGTTTTCAATATTATCAAAAATCACAATAAAAATACCTTTTGCACAAGGACAAATTTGAAACATGTAAGTAACCATATCCTATCATTCTTCAATACCCATTCATCGAGTTGTTGTAGGTTTGGTCGCTTGTGAACTGATAGATCATGCTAAGGGTGGACAGCTCTTCTTCCTTGCCCTTGATGGTTGCCAACTCCTCTGCAAAGATAAGGGTGAGGCAAGTTTCAGCGGTTGCTAAATTCTGATGGAGAAGCTTCCTTGATACCATATCAACAAAGGAAGGGCCCAAGATATGTTGATTCTTAATTTTGCAACTAATCACCAAAGTCATGGGAAGTTTCAAAGATGTAGGACTTGACCCTTGAAATGACCTCTAGATTTTTAAAAAGTTGGATCTTCTCTTTGGGGTTTGATGTAAAGGGAAAAGAAACAATGCATAAAAGTATGTAAACTACTATGCATAAAAGTATGTAAACTACTAAGGCAATATGCTAAAATTGTATTCCTCTACCAAACAACACAGTAACTAGTACTAACAAAATTCACTGAAAAGATTAAAGAACATAAAGGATGATCAATAATTCTAGCACAGACTATAGAATAATCAAAGGCTCATAACAAAAAAGACAACCTAAATCATTATCTATCCCAACAACACAATATTAGTTTTAACAACATTCACTGACATAATTAAAGATCATATAACATGATTAACAATCTCAGTGTTTATGCAAAGCTAACAAAAGGCTCATAATAGAAAATGAGAAGCAAGAATTAGAAACAGACTATAAAAGCACAAAACACCACTCTCTCTTCATAGTTTGATAAGAGAACAAAGTACATAAGGCAAAATACACAAAATACAATATTTGATCCCTCAGGAGAGGCACCTGTTAAGACAGTAAAATGCTTCAAATATTAGCTCATGAACTCTCTATTGATCTAGATGAATCTCTAGTGATCTTCCCCCTTGTTTCGATCCTTTGATCTGCTACTTATAGCCCAAAATATCCATCGTGGGTCACTATCACTCGCTCAGATTCTAACCGCATGTCCACAAATTCTAGATCTGAAACCTACATGTTATAACTAAACAACTTGGAGCTTAATTCAATCATTTCTGCTATCTCTTTCATTATGTTTCAACTGTTGATCCCACTTGTCTTTAACCTGCAGTCTCTCAAAGCATGGACACGTGGAAGCTTCAGCAACTATTAACTACTTGACTCTTCCTTCCTCTCGTTCCACAAACTCTTTAGCTTTCTCGACTCTTTTGGGCTTTAATAAAAGGAGACTCCTTTGAGGCTTAGTGCTCACCATTAGATTTGTCATTGTGGTATGCATCGTTGATTCAACCCTTTCCTTCTTTGGGCTCCATGTGGAAGCCTTACGCGAGTCGAGGGAGCCTTTTATTTCCTTTTGGCTAGAGGAAACATCGTTGTGCCACGTGGATGCCTTCTGCATACACCTTTTTTTACTAGGAGCCTATCGTTGGATCTGCCATTATGATCCACACCATCGATTCGCCGCTGACCCTTTGACTACAAAAAGAACCATTGTTTATCCACGTGATAGTCTCACACTCAACGAAGGATTTTTGATACTTTCTTCTCTTTAAAAAAGCACCGAAGTGACATGTGGATACCTTCCACGTGCATTAGATTCTTAAAGCTTTTCCAAGGCTTTAACAAAAAGAGATTCCTTTGACCCCATGAATTAATATGACCCAAAATGTTATTTAGCCCCCTATATACTTAGTTGAATAATATATATGCGTGTCCCAAAGTATAAAATAAAATGTAGAATTTTAACTCTATAGTTCATGGCAACTCACCAGAGAATCCGTGCCTGCATGGAAGAACTATCACAAAATTGCTCGAAACACAACTTGATCAAAATTGTCCCTATTGTAGCTCACTCATAGCTTCTGCAATGTGGCCCATAAATTGGCCCACTCTGCCTCCAATGGATATTGCCTCTTCTATAGAGCTTGGAAAGTTTTGTCTAGTTCTATTATTTCCTTATGGGAGAACGCTTGGAGGTTCTAAACCACTAAGTGCAATTAAAATTCCAATTTTTTAATCGAGATTAAATGGTTTCCACCTCTATGACAGTTGGAGAATCACTGAGGGACTAGAAAACCATTTAATCATTTTGCTTAATGACCAGTAGATTTTGAATTTGGTCTTCCATTATCAGAGTGTTGTCATCTAGAAAAGAAGAAGGGAGTCCCAATTGGACCAATTCTTCAATGCACCCTTTCATTTCCTTTACCCCTTCTTTCAAAAGGTTCAGTAGATTCTTGCATTTGGATGCAGCTTTGTTGCAGCTCAGAATCTCACTTACCCTCCTATTGTTGCTCGTTTGTCTGTGATTCTAGCTACCTATAGAGTTTCTTCTGATGTGTCATATAACTTCTGAATCAGCAGTTGTGATTCAAGTACCTTGGTAGCAACTGAAAGTAGGATATTCTCCACAGAGGAATCCACTTTCATACATAGGGTCTGAGCATCGAAAATGAATTTGAGTGTAGGCTTCAAATGAGTCACGTCTACTAATATTCTCTTCCAACAAGAGACAAAGTTCCTTGACCATCACCACAACTCCAGCCAACTGGGGTTGTTGGGCTAACTCTTGAGTCAACCTGGTCACTTCAGCCTTGGAGTTTTTGATTTGAACCTTCAAGTTATTCCTCTTTGCCTCAGTAGTATCTATTTTTAGTTGCAGTTGAGTAACCTCAGCATCCTTGTCATTAATTATTTTCTCAAGGAGACTCTTCTCCTATCGCAATGAGCAAATAGAGGCTTTAACTGTATTGAGCTCCTCTTGTAGAGACTTTGCTTTGTCTTCTGAAGTCTTCAAGACTTCTTTGGACACTAGCCCCTTTAGATCCTTGTTGAGTTGGGATATCTCCTTATCCTTAGCCTTGAGCTCTTGAGTCATGCGGCTCACAGTGGCTTGGGCTTGAATTAAGCCCGGTTTTGCCTTCTACAGTTTATTGGAGACCTTAAGATACTCTGTGGTAACCACAATTATAGTTTCAGTCATAAGCTCCACCTTGTCATAGGGTCTAAACTGAGTCAGATTCACAACCACTGCACTCATTGTATAATCTTCAATTTGCATTTGCTCAAGTGACCATGTGGGCGACAATGAGGGTATGTTGTCCATGGTCATATAGAGACCTCATTTGTTGTGCAGCCACTGCCCTACCCTCCTTTTTCCTTTGCTTCTCCTTTCTTGCCTCTCTCTCCCTCTTGGCCATGTCTGACTGAGTATGGAAGTTTGAGGAAGAGGTCACTACACCACCCACGAAAGGAGACCCATGGGGTAAACCATAAGGCACAGTGATTGACTGTTGGGGTTGGTTCTATGATAAAGATGGGATTTTTAAGACCCTAGGAGAAAAGGTTGGTAAATTTAACTATTGGGAAGCGAATGGAAACGAGGAACCAGATGGAATTAGTGTTTGAGTCAATGGTTGAGGAGGAGTCATGTATGAGGCAGGATCTACCTCTTTTTCATTGTCTCCTTCCTGAGACTCTACTCTTTGATTCTTCCTCTAAGGGATCTCCACAAGATCTTTTTTTTCTGTTTGAACTATCACAAGTTGTGATGAGTCTAGCACCTCTTGTGTGGATGATGTTGCCTATGAGGAATCTAATGGGGCCTCAGCGGCAAGGTCTGTAGATGTAGACTAGGCCATCCTTTGCTTCTCCAACTCACTGAGAGATGGTGGCTAGGTCAAAGCTGTGTGCATTGCTACATATGTCCCTGCCTCCTGTGTCTCTTTTTGTGGTTCTAGGAGGTTGCTTGTATCTGGGCTAGAAGTTGGAGTAACATGAGCCTCAACCCACATATTCTCCCAATGCTCATTTGTGTCTACATCTTTAAAATTTCTAGTAAACTCACACATTTCTTGCCTATACTTCCAGTAGGCAGCTATTTTATCCTGACTCCAACCCTTCCTAACCAAGGCCTGTCTCAACCCTTTTGTCATTGCTCTTGTTGGGTCATAATTCTGAATGGGCTAATAAAATGATTTCCATGGTGGAAGTGGGATATCCTACAATTTGACATATACATCTGGTTGCATCCTTTCTAGGGGACCTCCTGTCCTAAAAGAATTTCCTACTCATGCTTAAAAGAAGCATGGACCTTACTCTTGGCAAGCCAAGAAGTCATAAAACCATCTGAGTCATATTTCCACAAATCTTGAATAAAAACTAACCCATATGCAGCTAGTTTCCTTGTTAAAATAAATTATCACTGCCTCTTCACCACTGTAATTCCACCCTTGGTTAATGGGACATCATGGAAGGCCCTTTTTTTTTCCTTCCCCAAACTCAAAATCTATAACCACCAACTGTCGGGCCACTTCTAGACCTACTACTCTACTGGTCAAAACCTTGGGAAGCATAAAAGATTCTTGCCCAAAACCGTGGACATTGATGAAAGAATGATGGGCTCCAAAAAAACAATCACAGGTGATAGGCATTAGATAGGATAGACCTTAATAAATCATTCATCCTATTGTTTATGCCCTTGGGATCCAACTCCCCTACCAGTGGTGCCATAAAACACTCAGTGGACTCATAAACATCTGACAACTTTGACAACACATGAGTCCATACAGATATAGGGATAAACTTTTGAGGGTTCGTTGCCTCTAGGTCCCATAGGGTCAAACTTATATGATGTTGAAAGAATTGGGTATTTTGATACAAAATGAGGTGAAATAGATACAAGGAATACCTAAAAGTAGGATGTACCATGAAATTCATTAATTGTTGGCACAAGGAGTAGGCAATGTGCTCCGTGAAATAAACTTGTACACTTGCATTCTGGCTACGGTCCTCATTTAGAAAATAGCTACCAGTTGCCAATCATGTACCATCCTATCATTATCATTCCCAAAAATGAAGGCAAGCATTGAACATGCATCCTGTGAATCTTGAGTCAACATGCCTAAGGGAAAGCGCAGGTGCTGAGGTGTAGTGTTATTGTCTACAAGATGAATCTCTTTATTTAATAAAGCTTGTTTCTGGTGCACTTGAGACCATACATGCCTCAATTGAACCATGTCATAAAAACAAGCTAAAGGATCATGTTGTAAACCTAGCATGTCATGAATAGCTTGTGGATTGTTCACTACCTTGATCAGTCTCTTTTGAATTATTGCATTAGCAAGGTCATAATTTTGGGCACACAGGTCCACCAATTCTTGGTATGGGTGCATTGTTGGCACCATGTATTGGACCAACCTTGAGGTCCAAACCCTCATACCAAAAGTTTCAGGCTTGGTCTATTTCAACATTTTTGCATGCATTGCCTCCCTTAAGGTCATAGTCTTTTTCATCAAAACAGGGACAAATATCTCATCTGCATAATCTAGAACAAGGGAAGAATCTCTAAAAATACCTTTCATCACTTCCTTGGTTCTTGGGTGTGTAGCCTTGGGTTGTGCAAGAGCTAAGGCGTATGACTTTGATGATGCTGACATAGCAGCTTTGGCTGAGACTCTTAGCTATGAGGATACTCTTCATTGTTCCTTGGCTGAATTCCTTTGCTCGATCAAACTCAAATGCCAGTTCTCCACTCGGCTCTAAGTAAACTCTTTGCTCGATGGTAAGGAAAAAAGAGACTAAAAATTTCTTTTAAAACCGTTGCTCCCACGAACTCAAATTAATGACTCTCCTTGACAAATTAGTCACATCTCATTAAAAGACTCTTAATGCCATACTCCAAGGTACCGATTATTAAATCTTCGAGATCCTTAATTCAAAATTTCAAAATTCAAAATTAATGACCCTAGGAAAACCGTTAGATAGGTATATTTTGAGGCAGTCATAGGTGAAAAGATTCATACCAGAGTCTAGAGAGATTCTATGGCCGACATGTGTTTAAAGAACACTTATTTAAAAAGAGGCAGGTAAACAACCTCAAAATAAGAAAACAGAACAGGAAACTAATTTAACTAATATATAGGGTCAAATGATTCTTATGTGAAGAGCTTCAACTCCCAACCTTGAACTCAAGCTCAGATGTCTTTTGATCAAACCAGCTCTTGATCACTTGATGATTTATCATCGACTCATGAGTTAATTCTCTCTTTTCTTGGAGTTCCAATAATTTTGCAATTCTAACTTGCATTTGATCATTTTATTCCATTTCCAGCTGCTTTATTAACTGTAAGGCTGGGATTTCAATTGAAATGGGAATTACTGCACTCATTCCATATACCAGCTCATATGGTGAAGTGTTAATCACGTGTTTGGGTGTAATTTGTTCTGCCCATAAGGCAACCTTTAGATGTTCATGCCATCCTCTCTTATGGTCATTACCCATTCTCTTGATGAGTCTGATCAGATTCTTTTTAGTTGATTCTGCCAGACCATTTCCTTGTGGATAATAATTTGAAGAAATCTTGATATATATACCATTCTTTAGCACAAAATTAGATACCTTTGCCCCAAGGAATGCCTTGGCATTGTTGGATATGATAGTGCGAGGAGGTCCAAATCTGGTGGTAATCTCTTATAGGAGACCTAAGATCACATTTTCTATAGCTTCTTTCAAAAGAACTGCCTCAATCCATCTTGTAAAATAATCAGTGGCAGTAAGGATCCATTTGTGTTTTATGTCTCACACTTGAGACTGGACTAATCATTCCAATGAAATCTCAGCCCCATTAAACAAAAGGTTCTTCAACAATTATTGGACTGAGTGGCAAGGCTGCATTTCTCCTCTTACCTATGTAAAACTAGTAACACTGAGACTTACTGACCATGTCATGGCAATCAGAAAACATTGTAGGCCATAAGTACTTTGCCTAGAGTATTTTGATAGCAGTAGTTCTCGTTGAAAAATGTCCTCCAGATGTTCCATAGTGCAACTCATGCAAGATCCTCTTTGTTTCTTCGCTTTCAATACACCTGAGCAAGATTCCATCAAAAATCCTTTTAAACAAGAAATTGTCTATCAGAACAAAACTTGATCCTTACTGTCAATAGTATCTTCTCTTTTAAGGAGACAATTGTCTTGGATATTGACCAAACGTCATAAAATGAAATATGTCGGTGACCGAAGAGTTTATTTCATTCTCTTGTATCCGTAGCACGGTTTCTGCAACAAATTTTTCTTCTGGTAAGGCTACTGAATCTTAGGTGATGTATTGACAAAGACCCCTTCCTCTTATCAGCTTGATAGGCTTAACCTCAATATCATACTCTAATATTTTGGTTATCCAATTGACTCTTTTCTCAGTTAATTCTCCTTCCATAATATATTCTCTAACACTTGAGTGAGCCAACAATACTACGGCCTTGTTACTTGTTCCTAAGTGCCTGAATTTCTTTAGACCTTTTACAATAGCATAATTTTGCTTTTCAACAAAATTATACATGGATTCATAATCTCAAAGGGTCCTTGAGAAGAAAGCAATCAGATGCTCTCCTTCTTGTTCCTTGTCCTTTTATGTCAGCATTACTGCTATGTTGTGCTCTCCTCCATAAACATACATGATGAAATCCTTGGAGAAATCTGAAGCGTGCAATACTAAAGTAGATACAATGGCCCTTTTAATATTTTCAAAAGCTTGTCAGCTTTCACTCGTCCATTTGAAACTGAGATCCTTTTTTAACATCAGAGTAATGGGTCTAATCATTCTAGCAAAATCTGAGATGAATCTACTTACAAATTAATCTTCCTAAGGAAAGATTGTACTGCTTTCTTATTTACTGGTAGTTATAGGTTTGATATTGCCTTAACTCTGTCTAGGTTTATGGCGATCCCTTCTTTTGAAACAATGTGTCCGAGTAGCTTACCTTGAGGTACTCTGAATACACAATTTTTAGAATTTACAGAGATCTTGAACTCTTGGCATCTGTAAAAGATGGCTTTGTTGGCCATTTTTGGCACACATACCGAAATTTTGACCAAGTGTGAGAAGGTGGACATTCAAGCAAAAGTGGCAAGTTCAGACAACCTCGGGTTCTCCAAATAAGAAGTCTTCGGGCTTTCGAAGTCACAAGACTTCAGGTTTCTAAGGACAAAGAGTAAATCGGATTTCCAACGATGCTTGACTTCTAAATATTTTATAAGTAGAAGTTATTTGGGTTGACAAACCTGAATTACTCATGGACAGTGTATTTCAGGTTCTCCAAGGAACACTACTCAATTACTTCATAAGTTGTGAGCAATCAGAAGCCCAAAATATGTAAAGGGGCTTGACAAACCCGATTTGGTCTCGAAAGATAGTGTTTCTCAAGTTCTTCAAAGGACAAGTCTTCTCTAAAAGCCAAGGGTCATTTCCGAAAGAAGGTAGTCCCAGCAAAAAAACCGAAGGTCCTTTTCACTTTTCTGAATTACTAATCAGCTTTTCTAAAGGTCACTTTCACAAATCTGAAGGGCTTTCTTGGCAAATCTGAAGGGCATTTCCTTCTCCAACTGGATAGTTGCAAGTTTCTCGAAGGGTATGTTACCCTTTGAAAGGACCATTTCAAAATTACCAAAGGGTATCTTTCCCTTTGGGAGGATCATTTGTAGAAGTCTGAAGGGATATATAAGAATCCCAAAGGATCTTTCACCCTTCGAGAAAGTTCATTTTGAAAAATCTGAAAGGTAATTTCGGAAGGAAGAGAGCAAGAAAGAAGCTTCGGACAAAAGTTCGAAGGAATTCCTTCAAACAAATTGTCCCAAGGAATTCCTTTGGGACATTTGCCTGAGACAAATAAGAGCCCGTAGAATAAAGGAGAATTCAAGTGGCAAGAGCTCGAAGACTTCAAGATGGACAAGTTTGAAGTAAGTAAGCTTGGAAAACTTGAATTACTCTGCATAGAGTAAATTGGGTTTCTCCAAGTACTTTACTTTAAAAACTTTATAACTAAAGGATTTGGGAAAGTCTAAAGTTAGAGAGATCAAAAAACCCGAATTACTCTATATAGAGTAAATCAAGATTCTTCAAGTGCTTAAGCTTGGTCCAACAACATGAGAGTCATGATGTAATGAATCAAAGGCTACCACGTGGCATAAGTGCTGAAGTGAAGCACTTGAGGAACTAGCCTCATTAAAAAGCCTAGAGGTTCAACATCACCATAAGATACCCACATCCTAAGGTTATCCCCATGCTTATAGATGGAAGTGAAAGACCCTGAAGAACTCTCTCACAAGGGTGCAATTCTAGCTATAACAAGTTTCTAATTGATCAGAATGATCTTTAGCAGACTTGGTGAAGACATTGAGATCATCTAGGTAAATTAGAATCATTTTATTTATTATCTCCCCAAAATAAATGTCTATTGCTCATTGAAATGTAGCCCTGACGTTGGAGAGTCCGAATGACATTTTTGCATAAGAAAAAGTCCACCACTTTGTTGTGAAAGTGGTCTTGTGTTGATCCTCTTCTATTAACCATATTTGATTATAGCCCAAGAAGCAATCCAATAAAGATAATCTCTCTACTCCAGCGATTATCTACAAAAAATTTCCAATTGAAGGTAGGGGGTAATGATCTTTAAGGAAATCTTTATTCAAATCCCTAAAGTCTACACAGAGTCTGATTTCTCCATTTTTCTTTCTTATTGGGACCAAGTTAGAGACCCATGTGGAATTTTTGATGGGAAAGATACTCTTAGACTCCAATAATTTCTTGAGCTCTTCTGCCATGAGAGACTCGATTCTTAGATTCACTAGCCTTTGCTTTTGGTGAACAAGGTTTGATCCTTCTATCAGGTCGATAGTATGTTGGATAATTTATTTTTTATAACCATGAATCCTCATATGTCCATGCTATCACCTTATTATACTTATTGCACAAAGATACCACTTTATCTTTTTCTTTTTGAGTAGTAACCTTACCCACTTTGAGCTTTCTCCCCTCTGAGATCTCAAGTTCTGAATAATCTTCTTTGCTTGCTATGAACTTTCTTTTGTCTAGGTTTACATCATCATAGTCGAACAAATTCTCAAGGGTTATCAGTCCCCTTGGAAGCTTGTTGGATGTTAGTTGAATTATTTGGTCACCATATGCCTCTTGAATCTTAAGCTGTAGTTGGTTAGCAAATTCTCTTGGTTGTTGTAGAAATAAAATGATCTGAAGATCACTCTCAAACACTTGCCAATTATCTATGTTGTCAGGAATGGCAAGACATATGACCATTTTGATTGATTCTTTGTTAACCAATAGATCTTTGGTTGGATCAAAATGGGATCCCATTTGAGCCATGTTGTCTGCCTCAGCATTTTGAGAGCTTTAGATAACTTCAATATTGAATGCATCAAAACCTTCAACCAAGTCCCACACCCTATGACGGTAAGATCTCATTCTTGGATTCTTTGCTACTGCAGTCTCTCTGATTGCTTGACCACTAATTCTGAGTCACCAAGGACTCTCAAATTCTTTATTCCTTCCTTTTAGGCAAGGATTAAGCCGTGCACTAGAGATTCATACTTAGCTTCATTTCCAGTGCAGCTAAATTGAAAACATAGTGCCTTAAGGATCTTTTTCCCTTTTGGAGAGATAAGGCATATGCTTGCTCGTGAGCCATTCTTGCTTCTTGCCCCATCAAAATTTAGGGTCCATATCAAAGAATCATCTATGGGACTCTCATTTTCATTTATCGCCTCTATCATAATCCTAGGTATCTCGGGATTCTCATCATAAATCACATAAGTTCCCAAACCAGAGGAGTAAAAATTACCAAAAGGGTCTCCAGGTGTCATATCGAAGAGATAATTTTCACCCTTTTGATTATCATCATCTTCGATGCATTCTTCCATATAGACATGTACCCTCCAATTTTAGTTGTAAAGTCCCTAGATAAGCATAAACCAAAAATGGGAGGGATACATATGACTACTATATCCTACAAATCAGTTATGTTTGGGCAAGAATACAATTGCAATGGAAGCCCTCTAATTATCCCTATGGTTTGTACTGATTTCCCATCAAGCTGCATGACTCATTTGGTAAGTGGTTCATACTTAATCTTCAGGGCATCATCTATTAACTTAGGCATGATCATGGTACTTGCACTTGATTCTATCATAGAATTATGAAGCAATTTCTTACCCACTATAAGAGTCATATAAAATGTGTTAGGTTTAGATTTCTCTACCTCTTCTTTGGCATTTACTAGGGCTGATGGTTATTGTGGTTGAGATGTTTTTAGTTGCTATTTGCCTCTATTTGATGGAGTTTCCTTTATGGCACCAGACTTTGGCTAATTTTGATCCTTTAGTGCTTCTTGCAATACTTCATGTTGTTTAGGAATGGCCAACATATCCCATAATGAGACATTAGCAGGAGCTTTCTTCATTTGTTCTACCACATTGATTGATCTGAGTGGTTGTACTTTGGAGTACTGTGGATACCTTGTCCTTTAAACTATTGTGTTGGATATTCCTTGAATTTGTGTAGTCATTGGAACTTCTTGTCTTGTCATAGGGACCTGAGGAACTGAAGCTAATGTCACCTTTCTTGATTCAATATTAATAGTAGGAACATCTATAGACTACCATTCTCCTTTTTGACCATGTAAAATAATCAGACTGAACTAGGCTCTTAGAGGTAGATGCCTCATTAATGAACACAGATTCTTCATCTTCAATCCATGGGAACAAAGTGTGTTCAGGGACAATCTCTCCTTGTTCCAACGACATGCCTTGCATCTAAGCCACCATGGCTACATTTTGAACTCCAGGTGACGGATATGGTCCTGATGAGGTAGTTTCCTTGTTTCCCATTCTTCTTTGTGCGGCTACTCTTTGTTGTAAATTTCCCATAGGGAAATCTCTTGGCATGTGAGAGTCATTACAAGGAAAACACCATGCATTTGTCTCTTTCACCATGTTGTTTTGGCCAGGGATCAGTGCTCTTCTTGAGCTTGGCAGAACTGTTGGGTACATGGACAATCTAGTTAGATGGTTGTGATGGAGTTGGTCTTTGAGTCCCTTGATACTGATTCGACTGATATGGGGGTTTATTCCCTTGGAAGCCCTGATAAGGAGGTCGTTGATATGAAGCTTGGTTCCTCTTAAGATTGAGAATTTCATTAGAAAAAGTTCTAAGGATGTTCTTGACATCATTCATCTCTGATGAGGAAGAAGATGGAACTGTGGCTAATGTTCCTTGAGATGAAGGAAAGGTGTATAGAGAAGTATTGGCCTAAAAAGTGAACATGGAGAGATAATTCAAGAAACATAGGCATAGGAGGCCTTGGGGGTAATATTTCAGCATCTATCAAATTATTTTCTGCTCTTACAGCAAGATCATAATGCATCGGGAAGGGTTTACCCTCCTAGTGGCTGGATCATAACTGAGATATCAGAATTAAAAGCCTCGAGATAGAAAACGATTGTCATACTTGCAGGTGGTCAAGCCGAGATTGGGATTATTAGCCATGTCTTCTGAAATATAGTGTTGAAATCGATCATTACTTCTTGGGGAGCTTTCTTAATAATAATTAATTGTTGTAGGAGGGATGATCTATCGCCCTTTTCATTGAATCTATCATATAATGCAGTTCCTAATTGGTCCTGAATTCCAATAGAATTTGGCACTAAAGATCTATACCAATGAAGAGCCCTTCCTTTTAAAGGGGCAATGAGTAGTCTCAAGGCTACATTCTATTGTGTGATAAAGTGGATAGTACATACATTAGCTACATCTTGAAGATGCTCTGTCGGAGTCTTGAAGTCCTCTCCAGTAAATTTAGGTAATGCTTTTAGAGCATTAGTTGGAATAGGGTCCAATGTATCAGGAGGTGTTGGCAGGGTAAGTGGACTTCAACCATTCTAATTGACAAAGTTCCTAGATAGAGCTTGAATAGCCATTTGACTTCCTAGTGTATTTTGCTAAGTCGACCTTTTTCTTGAAGTAGTTACCAATGGTGGTATTAAGAGCCCTGGATTTATAGCAGATTGAGATCTTGTAGTTGGTCCACAATTTTCTCTTCTTGAAGGATGTCCACTCATACACTTTTAGTTAAACTTGGTCCCACCAGGTGTGCTAGGAAAACTGTTGATGCTTAATTTTGTAACTAATCACCAAAGTCATGGGAAGTTTCAAAGATGTAGGACTTGACCCTTGAAATGACCTCCAGATTTTAAAGTTGGCTCTTCTCTTTGGGGTTTGATGTAAAGAGAAAAGAAACAATGCATAAAATAAGTACTTAAACTACTAAGGTGATACGCCAAGATTGTTTTCCTCTATCAAACAACACAATAACTAGTACTAACAGAATTCACTGAAAAGATTAAAAAACATAAAGCATGATCAATAATTCTAGCATAGACTATAGACTAATCAAGGGCTCATAATAGAAAAGATAAACTGAATCATCATCTATCCCAACAACACAATATTAGTTTTAACATTCACTGACAAAATTAAATAACATATAACATGATTAACAATCTCAGTGTTTATGCAAAGCTATCAAAAAACTCATAACAAAAAATGAGAAGCAAGAATTAGAAACATACTATAATTGCACAAAACACCACTCTTGCTTCATAGTTTGATAGGAGAACAAAGTACATAAGGCAAAATGCACAAAATATAATATTCAATCCCTTAAGAGAGGCCCCTGTTAAGGCAGTAAAATGCTTCAAAAACTAGCTTCTAAACTCTCTATTGATCTAGATGAATCTCTAGTAATCTTCCCCCTTGTTTTGATCCTTTGATCTGCTACTTATAGCCCAAAATATCCATCGTGGGTCACTATCCCTCGCTCAGATTCTATCCACATGTCCACAAATTCCAAATCCAAAACCTGCATGCTGTTGTAACTGAACAACTTGGAGCTTAATTCAATCATTTCTGCTAATTGTCTCTTTCATTATGTTTCAACTATTGCTCCCACTTGTCTTTACCCTATAGTCTCTCAAAGCATGGACACGTGGAAACTTTTGCAACTATTAACTACTTGACTCTTCCTTCCCCTCATTTTACAAACTCTTTAGCTTTGTCGGCTCTTTTGGGCTTTAATAAAAAGAGACTCCTTTGAGGCTTAGCACTCACCGTTAAATTTGTCGTTGTGGTCTGCATTGTTGATTTGACCCTTTCCTTCTTTGGGCTCCACGTGGAAGCCTTATGTGAGTCGAGGGAGCCTTTTATTTCCTTTTGGCCAGAGGAAGCATTGGTGTGCCACATGGATGCCTTCTGCATACACCTTTTTGTTATTGGGAGCCTACCATTTGATCTGCCGCTGTGATCCGCACCATCAATTCGTCGCTGACCCTTTGACTTCAAAAAGAACTGTTGTTTATCCACATGGCCGCCTTGTGCTCAACATAGGCTTTTTTATACTTCTATTTGAAAAAGCGTCGAAGTGACACGTGGATACCTTCTCCTGGCATTAGAGTCTTAAAGCTTTTCCAAGGCTTTAACAAAAAGAGATTCCTTCGACCCTGTGAATTAATATGACCCAAAATGTTATGTAGTCACCTATATACTTAGCCGAATAATATAAATGCATGTCCCGAAGTATAAAATAAAATGTAGAAGTTTAACTCTATAGGGTATTTTCGGCCAAGGTCTCCCCTGCAACAGCAAAGGACTTAACAGTGATGAAGCCATCAACGCCAGCAACCTTTGCAAATTTGAGATGCCCCCTTGACACGTCTGTAGGAGAGCGGTCTGTCGTTGCCTCTTCTAAAAACAATGAAGGAGGCTTCAGGGTATGAGTTTTCCCTATAACTAACACAGAGTCTGACCTTGTTGATGTCATGCCAGTGTCTGCGACCGCCGTCGTGCCTTACTCCGGTGATTTAGAATCCCTAAAGCGATTAGGGTTTGATGAAATTTTCTTAGCTATCTATTTGATTTGAATTATTCATCCAAAAAAATTATATGTTAACAAAGAAAATTATTAATAATTATTTAAAGTAAAAAAAATTATATTAATAATTATTTAAAGTAAAATAAAATAAAATTATTAATAATTATTTAAAGTAAAGAATTGCATGTTGATAAAGAAAAAAACTAAACTTTTTATAACTATTTAAAATTTAAAAAATACATGTATAAAAGAGAAAAACATTATAACTATTTAAATTTTTAAAAATAGATGTTTAAAAAATAAAAACATCGATAACTCTTTAAAGTAAAAAGATAGATTAAATGTTTAAAAAACAAAAAGGTAATTATATTGAAAATCGTTTTTATATATACGAGTCGCAAGACAAGTCTAGGGAAACACTGAAGAAAAACGGTCTAATGTAAGCTTATTAATATAATATAGTTTTTAAGGTCCACGATGCCAATTAATGTCTTGGTTATGGTCTACAAGGCATGTCCAACATATGGGACCACCTCATACTCCCATCGTGGGGAGGCACCTTACTGTGCTACGAATATGAGGCGTGCAATCCCTACCCCCTGCAGGTTTGACCCTGTGACCTCCCTTCTAGGAGCACATGTTCCTTGCCATTAGGCCAACTTAGAAAAGAGAATATTAGAGAGTCCAATGTATGCTTATAACTCTTTAAAGTATATCAAAAAAGATTAATAGTCTTTTAAAGTTAAAAAATGACATGTTAACAAAAGAAATTTATTTAATAATTATTTAAAGTAAAAAAATTGCATATTTATAAAGAAAAAAACTATAACTCTTTAAAGTAATTTTAAAAAACATTAATTACTATTTAAAAATTAAAAAATACATGTTAACAAAGAAAAAACTTTAATAATTCTTTAAAGTAAAATAGATTACATGTTTTGTTTTGAGGAGGAGCGACAGAGCGAAGCGCATACCAAATTTTAAACTGGTTCTGGGTGGGATAACCCTGGAGGGGATCGGGGAGTCGGAGACCCTGATGATCCAACGGATCTGACGTGGAAAATGATGCACAATCAAACTAGGAGCGGCATGCAGAGAGCATGGAAAGGTTCCTGAAATGGCTTTAGGCTTAGAAGAGGAAACCAGGCGATCTGAGTACTCCGAGAAACGGAATGAAGACCCTAGGGCAGTCAAAAAGGCAGATAGCACCAAATCCATGACTGTTGAAGATCTTTCAAAAATTAGCCGGAGGAATGAAGCTCTAAAAGAACGAATGAAGACGTATAGGCAGAGGATGGTCATCTCAAGAAAGCAGAGAACGAGGATTATAGAAGACCGAGTCTAGATCCTCCAGACCCAATTAAGGTGGTTAATTTCTCTGATCTTTCATGGGCAGATAGAGTAGCATGGAAGAAACCAACAGGTATCACTGTTGAGACCCAGGGTTTGAATGCTACGACGGAGTAAGGGGTGTTATATCTACAAATTCTTGACACAGTTGTAGATCGATCTCAGCGTAGATGGTCAAATGCCTTGTTTGGAAAGTTTCAGGGAAGAAAACCCAATATTGACACCTTCAAAGATTGCGCTAACGAGAAGTGGAAGCTCAGAGGACAGATTGAAATCTCAGCACTGATAAATATTTTTTTTCTTATTTCCTTCTCTAATCAAGAGGGTTGTTCATCTGTGTTGTTGGGAGGCCCTTGGTTCCTAAGGAAAACCAGCTTATCCCTTAAAAATGGAACCTAGGCATGGATCTAGGCAAGGAAAACTTCAATCGCCTTCCAATTTGGGTTAAGCTTCCAGGCCTCCAGCTAGAATTTTGGGGAAAAGAGGTCATGATGGGTATTGCAAATTCTTTTGGTCAAAGAGCTCCCAACATGTAATTTATTTACATTAATGTATTCTTAAATGTTAGCCCTAGACAAGTAATTACTTTTGTAAGAAATTATATATATATAAGGGTCCAAGATGAGTCTAGGGAAACATTGAAGAACAATTGGTCTCCAAGATTGAATCTAGGGATAACATTGACGAATGTCGAAGACGAGTATAGGGGTTGGGATTTTAATCATGAACATTAAACAAACACAAAGGAGAATTCTACTATATTAAAATTAAGTAGACAAAGATAATGACAAGCATGCACACAAACACAAATTTCACCTAGGAAAATCATTTAGGGAAAAAAACCCAAAATAGTAACTTTCTTGAATATGAAATAGATTCTACTGTCTTACAATTATCAAACAAAGTTGTGAGGATTTGCAACCTTCATACGTTGTTTTATTGGATATTACAATGCACACACTTGATTGTGTATATTCAGCATTCCAAAACCTTTGTTACACATATGATTCACTCTAATTGATTCTCATTTCTTTAAAAAAATCATGCATTTTATCGTGCACTTCAATTTTAATATATGCACAACGGAGTAATATGCATTCACCAACTACTGCACCAAGTGAACAATGTGCAACACTCATCAAAAGGCCAATGACAGAGTTTTGCCAAGATGTTTCTACCACTTTTAGAGTCTAATAGATGCAACTAGACAAGTATGTGGAATGCCTTTAGATAAACTTTCATTGCTTTGCATGTTACATAATTCCTTGCATCGCTTTATTACAACTCAACTATTGTGCACCACTTAACAATATATTAGACTACAATGAAATTAAGTGGAACACCATGTGCAGTTATACCATCATTCCTACACACTGATAAACTTGTGCACTGCTAAAGGCATTCTCCACACAAGTTTGTGCAGCCACTTTAACTTACTCAATCAACCTGCGCAACATGATGCACAACTAGTTCTTGTACACAACACCCATCACAACAACTAGCTTGCACACAATTATCATTGTACAAAATCCAAAGTTGAGACATTTCCTAAAAATCTCACTTTTTTTAACACTTTTCATAAGGGAGCACACATTCATCCTTCAACAGCTTCGAGCAGTGATTCCCATCTCCTTCCTCCACAAAGTGCACTTCTAAGTAATTACTACCTTTTTCAATGAATTCACAACACATTCCTTTAAGTCCACCTTTTCTAGATTTATCTCTCTTCACAATTTCCCTAACAAAATGATATTGCACATCAATGTGCCTTTTAAGCCATACCACTTCCTTACTTGAATGAGTAGGTGCAATATATTTAGCTTTTATGGTAGATATCACAAAACCAACATGTATTTTTCTCATCCAACTTACAGTGCCACCAAAGAAGTTGAACACATGCACTGGTAGACCTATGAAAATCAAAATCTCCAACGCAATCTCGATCCACAAATACATGTATATCCAATTCATTTCTTTCACTAGGTGACCCTAATAGCAAATTGTATAGTTAAATGTTCCACATGATACTTGAAGAGTCTATTTACTACTGCCCAATGCTCCTTAACCAGATTGGACATGAATATGCTGACTACTCCCACTACTTGCACATGTTAGGTCTCATACAAACCATTGAGTGCATTAGGCTTCCCACAACACTTGCATACGGTCCCTGAATCATGTCCTTCATCTTCTCTTGTGTCTTTGGACATTACACAATTGATAGCTTCTAACCCACTAGAAAAGTCATGCACATAGGTTTTAGTCCTACATCCTGAACCTTTCCAATACCACTTAACCATACATTCTCTAATCTATCCAGAGCTTTTGGTTTACATGATCCCATATGATATCCATACCCAAGATGAATCTTGCAATAATGAAATATTTTGTGTTGAATTGTGTAGACAACTTAAGACTTTACATGATTGATCACTACTTTTCATTTTCGATCAGAGATATGTCATCTACACAAAGGCCTATGATGAAAAAATAATCACCCTCTGCCTTTTAGTAGACACAAGGATCAACATTACTACACACAATCCCAAGTCCAACCATATAACTATCAAACTTATGATTCCACATTCTGGGTGAGTGCTTCAAACAATACAAAGACTTCTCCACCTTGAAAACTAAGTCCAACCATATAACTATCAAATTTATGATTCCACATTCTGGGTGAGTGCTTCAAGCAATAAAAGGACTTCTTCACCCTGAAAACCAAGTCCTCTTTCCATTTTACCTTGAAAATTTCTAGTTGTGGCATATAGATTTCTTCTTCAATCTCCCCATTTAGAAACGATGTCTTATCATCCATCTGATCTATCTTAAGATGAACAACAACACTATATGTAATAAACCTAATTAAAGACAATTTTTCAAAGGGAGAAAAGGTCTCACCAAAGTCAATTCCCTCTCCCTACAAGAAACTTCTTCCCACTAAGTAAGCCTTGTAAATTTTTAGATTCCCTTCCACATTTTTTTAGCTTCTTGAAAACCCACTTGCAATGTACATGTTTTTGTCTAAGAGGTAACTATATCAAATGCCAAGTTTCATTCTTGTCTAGACTCCATTTCCTCCTCCATAACCTTCTTCCAAGAATCACTCTATGTGTTGTGCAACCAAGAGCCTCCTTCACCATTTTTGGAGGCTGACTATTAGTTATTGATTATAGGAGCACAAAATGAATATCTTGTGGAATATAACTTTTAGGCATTCTACACACTAGTCATGATCTCCTCAAAGTTGGATTTGTAGGCTCCTCTTCTTTAGACTCTTGTGACTTCATTTTTTGTACCATACTTAGATACAAGTTCTTCAATATATACATCATCTTGCATCTTTTTTGTTTCTTTGATTTCTTTTTTGTTCTTCCTACATAGGAACCTTGCGCACCTCCCTAAAGACCACAATTTGGATATAGACTGCCTTCTTAGTCTCGATATTCCACAGCTTGAACCCTTTGACAACACTCCCATACCCAATAAATATACAAAGTTGTGTGTGAAAATAAGCTTCAAAACTAAATATACAAAGGTGTTGTAGGCATGGCTTCTTACGAGTGCGATCTTCTTGTGGAGTCTTGTTGACCAACACTAATGTGGGTGATTTGTTTATGAGTTAACAAGTGGTAGCCACTATTTCAACCCAAGATTTTTGCTCCAAATGCACACCACTCAACACACTCCAAGCCTTGTCCATTTGCACCCTATTCATCTGCTCTGCAACCTTATTCGGGTGTGGTGTGTATGGTTTTTTATTCAACCTTTGAATACCACTTTGATTTTAGAATTCATTATATTATTTAGAACAATATTCACCTCGATTGTCAATGTGCAATATATTGATCCTCTTCTCCATCTAGTTCTCCACAAGGGCTTTGAATTCCTTTAATTTGTTAAGTACTTCATATTTATTCAGGAAAAATTATATCCAACTTTAGTGAAAGTATTAATATATGAAAGACATAGAATATAGACTTGTTCAGTGCAATCCTATTGGTCTAAACACATCATTGTAGATCACCTAAAATATTATATTTACCCGCACAACGTTTATGAAGTTTCACCTTACTTTGTGTGGCATAGATACAATGTTCGCAAAAGTCATAGTCCAAGTGAAAATTATCCATACCTTACACCACATCCTTCATCCCTAGCATGCACAGACCTTTCTCACCAATATGGCCCAACCTACGATGCTAGAGCATTGTTTTCACTGCCTAAAACAATGTGCAAGTTATGGCCTTAACCTTTGGATCAGGGAAAACAATGTTTTTAATTGTGTTGCTTTCTGCAATAACATCAAAACCTAAATATAATTCTTGTTTGAACGCCTCTTTCCAACACCTCGACTGTACGGACCATTTTGTACCCGTCTATACTAAACGAGCCATGAGCATTGGAATCATTCATTTTTCTTATAGAAATAAGACTCCTCACAAGCTCAAGAATGTGAAAAACCCTTGGGAAACTCTTGATCCTTGCATAGCTAAATCTCAGCTTAACTCTTCCTCTATCCACAACCTTTTAGGTTGAGTTATTTCAAAAATATACATCACCACCATCATATTCTTCGTATTCATATAACAACTTCCTTGCATAAATCATATGGTATAAGGCTCTTGAGTTAACGAACCATGCACCATTGCATGCATGCAAGCTTGAGGTTGTTATATATATATGTCTCCCTATGCATCAATAGAGGTCACCTCAGTTGAGTATTGCATTATATTTGATGGTTTTCTATTTTCCACATTTTTCGCTTTATGGTCCTTGAAGAGCCATGTATTGTCATAGTTCTGACACTTTTTCAAGGATATTCATATAGTCTTAGATCTTCCTCTATACTTGAGTGTTTATGCCCACTCTTCCGCTCGTATATTTCTTGCATGCGTCCTCACACGATCAGGTTGTCATTCATTTGATAGCTTTTCAGATCCTTATGCCTCATCTCTTATGAAACAAAGTTGTGACTACGTATTTTATTTTTAATTGTAATGTGGTGCCAATGTTTTCTATCATTATATTATCCCACGAGTCTGGCGAAAAACACATCAACATGATACTCCTTTCTTCATCATTCATTATGACATCCATGAACGAAAACTAATTGACCATAATGTTAAGGCATTTAGGTGCTTTGCAATCAAGTCACCATCACTCATTTGCAATGAGTACAACTTCTTTCGCAGGAAAAGCTTCTTTACTAATGACTTGACCTAGTACGATGTTACCAATTTGTCCCACATAAGCTTCATAGTCTTTTCAATCGAGACATTTAGTAAAACTGAAATCAACATATATAATTTGATAGAGCTTCTCCTTTTATTATCAACCTTTTCCCATTATTCCAATTTCATTCTGGTGGCTATTGTGTTTACAATAACATCCACTAATCTCTATCCATCAAGAGATCCTCCATCTTGAGTTTCCATAACTCAATTTTGACCATTAAATTTCTCAATTTCTATTTCATTCTGGTGGCTATTGTGTTTACAATAGCATCCACTAATCTCTATCCATCAAGAGATCCTCCATCTTGAGTTTCCATAACTCAATTTTGACCATTAAATTTCTCAATTTCTATGATTGAAGTTTTTGTGCTTTTAATCATTTTCTTCACAAAATATTATCTCCCAAAAAATCCCACTTTAAGGAAATTGTTTATTGCAAGTTACTCCAACTTCTATAGTATCACAATCATCACAATCCAGGTTTGATATTGGACGTTAGGAATTAACCTGTGCATGTTAAACAAACAAAGTAATAATAAAAAAGCACACACGTGAATTTCACCTAAGAAAACCCTTTCGGGTTAAAAAACCAGCATAATAACATTCTTGATTATAGCATTAATAAGCTATCTTACAATGCTAAAAACCAAGACTCAAAGTTTTACAATCTTCATACAATTCTTTACTATATATTACAATGCACACACTTCAAGACTGTATATTTAGTGTTGAACAAACAGAATGCACACACTTCAAGACTATGTATTTAGTGTTGAACAACCTCTATTACAATTGTTAATCCACATATCATTCCCTCTAATTACTTTCCATTTCCTTTGAAGACATGCGTTTATCAAGGACTTCACTTGTAATGTTTGCTCAACATAAGAATATGCATTCACTAACTATTGCACCAAGTGATCATGTAACATTCCTCAAAAGGTCTATGTCAAAGCAATACCAAGACATTGCTAAAACTTCTTCATTTTGAAAGATGCAATTAGAAAAGTGTATGGAACAAATTATGATAACATTTCATTGCTTTACATGTTGCAGAGCTCCTTACAATGCCTTACTACAACTCAACCACTACCACCACTTAACAATGAAAATGAACAAAATATCCTACGTAGTTATACATTCTCACTACCAAGACATTGCTAAAACTTCTTCATTTTGATAGATGAAATTAGAAAAGTGTATGGAACAACTTATGATAACATTTCATTGCTTTACATGTTGCAGAGCTCCTTACAATGCCTTACTACAACTCAACCACTACCACCACTTAACAATGAAAATGAACAAAATATCCTACGTAGTTATACATTCTCACACCCTGATAACCTTGCACAACTACCAAAAGCAATCTCCACGTAAGACTGGACAACCATCATAACTTGCACAATCAACCTACGTGAAACATCCTACGCAACCACTACTTGCATACAACACCTTGTGTAACAACTAACTTGCACAATTATTTTTGTGCAACTAACTTGCACACAATTATTGTTATGCAAATTTAATGCGAAGTCAAGACACTTCCGAAAAGGGAAAACATTGAAGAAAGACGTTTAATAAGTAATTGGCAAGATGTCAATCGACCCCACTGTCTACCAACTCATATTTATGCAATACGAATGAAATCATATAATAAAGCTTGAGATAATCCATTTCTAATAATAAAGGTTTCGATGAAAAAAGAATTAACTAAAGTTTTGGGAACTCGAAGGTATTTACGCAATACGAATGAAATCATATAATAAAGCTTGAGATAATCCATTTCTAATAATAAAGGTTTCGATAAAACAAGAATTAACTAAAGTTTTGGGAACTCGAAGGTTATAATTGCATATGACAACTTTATGCAACTTTTGGATAGCGGACGGTTATAATTGCATATGACAACTTTATGCAACTTTTGGATAGCGGACGGTTATAATTGCATATGGCAACTTTATCTAACTTTTGGATAAAATTTTCGGCAAAACTTTAAAGTTTAGATCAAATTTTGGGTTTTGTGAAAGGCGTTGAATATTAATTATGACAGCTTAAATTATATAAAGTTGTGAATAAGATTTTGGGTTTCGTGAAAGGATCCAAAGTTTAAAATATATATTTTCTGGATCAAATTTCGATTTTGTGAGGAGTGGAATGTTAATTATGACAAATTAAATCACATAAAGCTGTGGATAAAATTTTGGGTTTCGTGAAAGAAGTGAAAAATCGTCCTACAAAGTTTTTGGAATATATTTTGAGTTTCGTGAAAGAATGAAAGACCCTTCCATCACTATAAAGTTTTATAGTACAACTCATCCTATAAAATATTAGAATAGAATTTGTAAGGTTAAAAATATAAATTTAAAAGAAAATACTTTCTTAAATTGTGGCAATTTTAAAGTTTTTGGACAAAATCTTGAAAAATAAAATATAAATATCTCACATAAAAATCTATTAACTAATCAAGTTACAATGACAGCAAGGGTGTTGACAAATGTGTGGGTGTGAAAGGATACCGCTTTCCTGTCGGTGGGTTCAGAAATTAACAAAAGTTGCTTTAAAGTGGCTAGGCATAACCAGTTGGCAGCAGGTTATTTTTAGCGGAGAAATTTCACCCTTTAAGGCTAATTTTAGAGGATGAAAACTTTGAATAGTTAACATTGACGAATTTTAAGGGACCAAAATTTGAGTTGGGCAAATAGTTAACATAGAAGACATTTTTCAAAGTTTCACCTATATTATGACACAGTGTAAAAATTTATAATATATAATTATAAAATAAATACTTTCATGCACTCAAATTCATGTAATTCAATGTCATTTGTAAAGTCTTCAATTATTTTTCGGCACAAATTATTTTTATAGCAATTCGCCTAAGAATGCCCAAAAAAAAAAGCCTTGTTAAGAGAGTATAAATATAAAATAAACATTCAAGCATAAGTTGGCATTTATACATATAGTTTCTTATATTTTATATTTATATTTTGTTTGAGAGTGGTTTCGAACCTTTAGGAGATATAATGCAAATTCTAGATTTGGGAGGGTCTTACTGGTTTTTAGAGTTAGCCATATTTCAAAGTTTCAAGGTTTCAGACTTAACCATATTTCAGGGTTTCAAAGACGCATCATAGGAGGTAAATGGATAGATACTCTAAATAAATTAGAATAATGGATAGACACTCTAAATAAATTAGAATAATGGGAAGAATGATGGATGGCTTATCGCACTGCCTCGAAACATTATAATAATGGATAGACACTCTAAATAAATTAGAATAATGAGAAGAATGATGGATGGCTTATGGCACTGCCTCAAAACATTATATTTTTCGCTTTACGTAATTTCTTAAATATCAATCATTTGTCAAAGTTATATGCTTTCTATTGAAAATTGATAACTATGCGCCTATGATATGTTTGACAATGGCTTGAGGATTCACCTACCCTTCTACATCATATATTTTTCCAATCCTTTAAAAATGCCCTAGTTGGGAGGGGAACATACCAACATTGAATTCAAATTTTGGGCGGTTCGCTAATGCAATGACAGCAATGTCATGAAATGTCAAAAAAAAATATTGAAACTTAAAGTTCATGTCTATTTGAGTTTTTTTTAGTTACAATGAGAATTGGCTACAACCTTTCATTATCTCCATCTAGAATCAAGGTTCCATGCTTCCTCCGGCTTGGCTCTCACCACGGACCTAGAATTTAAAGTTCATGAATAGTTCTCCTTTCCTCCAAGAAAGTGATTGAAAAATCACTGTATTTTGAAGATATAATGGATTTTGGAGCACTTTTTCGGATAGTTTTTTTTTCTGAGCCTAAGTAGGGATATATCTAAATTTAGGCCATATGCATATTTTGGAATATGCAAACAATTAAACAACTTCGTGCATATTTTATAAGGAAATTTGGTGATTTCTGAATCTAAAATTAGAAAAAATTATAAAATTAAATTTAAAAACAAAACAGCCCCTAAAAAATACCCGTCCTGATGCACAGTAATAGTGTGAAATGTCGAAAAGAAGCGTTTACACAGACATTCATTTAAGGTTATAACGAAGTGTGAGCTTTAAATTTGATGTTCATTTGCCTGTCAAATGGAAAAAAATAGCCCCGAGAAAATACCGTTACATGAAATGTCAATAAAAATAATTTATCCTATAACTGACATTCATTTAGGGTTGTACAGCAATGCAAACGTTAAATTTGATGTCCTTTTGCCTGTTATATGGAAAAAAATAGCCCTGAAAAAAACCATCTTGATGCACAATAATCATGTGAAATGTCAATAAAAATGGCTTACCCTATAACTGACCTCCATTTAAGGTTAAAGCACAGTGTCAAAGTTAAATTTGATGTCCATTTCCCTGTCATATAGAAAGTTTTGTTCTTGCTTGAAAATGTCGATAAAAAAATCTTGATATCTTGGCCGTACGTTAGAGTTGGAAGCCTGATTTTCTCAGAATGATACTAAGAAAGATTCAGAGAAGCTAATGGAGGTGTGACAAATCCAAGATAGACACACACCAAAAATGATATCTGTCAGTGTTTTAAAGGCCTAACTGTGATATGATTTAAATATGACCCTGTACTTTCGATATGGAGGAGGTACCTAACTGTAGGTATACCTACCTTGCAGGGTTTAAACTTTTACCTCCCTTTCCAAAGGACAAGGTCTGCACCATTAGTTAGTTCAATTCAGGTGTAATGTGCCCTTTAGGACTTTAGGATTTGAACTTGTGACCTCCCATAACTAGTCCTTTTGAGAAAATAAAAATTAAGATAAACTCAGATGCAGGGTTTAAACTTTTAACCTCCATTTCAAGAGAACAAGGTCTGCACCATTAGTTCAATTCAGATGTAATGTCCTCTTTAAGATTTAAACTTGTGACCTCACCTGTGACCAGTCTTTTTAAGAAAATAAAATTTTCACTATAAGAGCAACTCAGAGGCGCACAAATAGAAAATAACAAAATTTGATTTTTTCTGGTTGGCCACTAAGCTCTCCACCCTTAGAAATAAGACAGATAAGGGGTTGCCTTCAAAAATATAAAGATTGTTGCCCTTATATATAACAAAAATATCAAGATCTAAGGCAGAAAAATGGAACCCCTAAAAAAAAATGGCACCCCCTACATATTTTTTACAGACCATTGCCTTAATTCTAGGTCAAAACGAAAACCACTAGATACACCAGAGGCTAACACTCGGTACGTAATATAAGTAACTACAGAACCCTTCGAAAAATGGAGGGGAAAACTTTGAAAATAATTTGCCATCAATAAATGACAAACTAACCTGAATACTTTTTGAGGAATGTGCTCTTCAGTCCTGGGAAGCGCGTGTTGAGTATGATGCGGAATCCATTCTCCAGGTTGATGATGATCATCAGAATCCAGGAAGCCACCTTCCTGGGTTCTCTTTATGTTGAGGTCGTTGAAAAGATGAATTTGAGGCATTTCGGACATCTTTCCTCCCTGCAGAGGAGTGCCGGCCTTGTAAGCAACATTCACCGTTTCATCTGTCTCAGGTGCGCGCTTGATCTCGTTCGCTCTCGTCGCCATTGCCGAGTTTTCTATCTTACCAGTTAATTTCACACAGGCTAACTATTATTAATCAGTATAACTCTCATTAACGAGTGACATATTATTATAGTTAGAGCGTTGCTGCGATGGCGTGCTGTTACGTTGGGTCCTACGTGTGTCTCGTTAAGTTTGTCTATGAGGGATAGGTCGACAAGTGGCAATGTTGAATATACATAAAAGAATAAAAATGGAGTGTAGGATGGGGGCTTCCAAACTTGTTCGTACATGGCTTTAGGCATGGTATTATTGTTTTCGTCTTTAAAATCGTAAACCATGTTCGAATGTTTGTCATAAAGTATTAATATTATATTGTTAATCTCACTATTGTTAAATAAGAAATAGTTGTTATGACAAGTAACCAATAATGACAGGGTTTCATTTGGTTTATATGCATATCAAGCCCTTTATCAATAGCTAAAACATGTTCGGCATTTATCACAGGGAGTTGGAAGAGGTGTCTTCACAGAGACACTGGGAGTGCCAAGCGTTGCCAAATGCATGTCATTAATGATTTCAATAAGTATAGGGCATGCGAGATGTCATGTTACAAAACCAACAAGCGGAGCCCAAATAGTTCACCTTCAATGAAATTATATACCAAGTAGTAGCGTGGAAAAAAACTAACAAATAAGCTTTTGTGGGGACACAACTGCAACGAGCACAAAACGAGCGTGGACAATGAAAATGGTAGGAACCCTAACTGGCACCACACAATGTCCACCCTCCATGAGGCCTCCCTCCAGCAGGACCCCCTGTTCCTTACTGTCCGGATATGGACCGACAACCCTTGGGGGTCCCATCTAATCGATGATGTGACTGTGCTCCTGAAAGAGTTACTGAAACAACTACTATAAAATGGCAAGCTCAACGTGGTGAGCTACCATTACTAGGTGCTTAGCTCCTAAGAAAATCCCAAGGGGACTCTCAATCTGTCAGTTAGGTTGGGCAACAAAACCAAAAGTCAGGTTAAGTAGTGCATGCATCAACAATCACATGCGGTTGTAATGGCAATCCAAGTTCAAATCCCTTCACTATTTAGACAACCCACAACAAAGGACATTCAACATTGAACATTTATTTATATAACATAAGGACACTCAGTCTCAGATAGAAATTGCACTGCTATGGTCATCGCTGTACATAATCTGTCAAGAAAGATATTTTTCTTGAAAATAAAATTTAATTGTATTATTTGTTCTCTTTTTCTTGGTTGTGAAATTTAGGGCTTTTGACACGGATATTTTTTAGTTGCAATGTGAATATTAAGGATTTTGACATGGATATTTTCGATGATACAGTTCTCAAAGGTTCAATTTAAAATCAAGCTTTCTTCTCTGAGTTTGGTAAGTATAGATGTTTTCTTGTTTGGAAACAAACATCTAATGTACATTCAACAGAGAATACATACTGCTTAAATACTTTGTACATTCAACAGAAATACGGATTGCTTAGGATTTTTGGGTGTGATGGGTGTAACATTTATCATTGATTAAAAATATATATATATATATATATATAAGAATTTAAGATGGACAGAGCAACTTTACAGTTTTTTCCATCTACACTTATTAGAGCCAAATAATGGCTATATCCATATTAATATTGAGAGCCTTCTATCTTACAAAAGAAAACAAAAAATCACAATAAAATGTAACCTATACAACAAGTAGGAGATATGTGCAAGCCAAACTATTTGAAAGTCTTTTTTTTTTTTCAGTTTCATCATTCATTATTGGACAGATATTCCTAGTGAAGAGGGGTACTCTAGCTGCAATGCAACACTTGTTTATTATTCACATGCACCAAATATCTATATTTATCTCTTTTTCTCCATTTTTATATAGATAAGTTTCATGCATTATATTTGAATTTAGGGAAATATTAAAGTTTCCATTCATAGAATTTATGATGTTTTTTTTTTGGTATATGTCGGAAGTATTATTATTTTTGCCTTGAAATTTTATTTTGGTTAATGTTATCTTACCATTTAATTATAATAGTATATTAAATATATATTCACACTTTTTGAATGTTTAGTGGAGGTATAATAATTTTTTAATGTATTTTCTAGTTACGATTATTTGAGAATTGAATTGTACACAGTTGCCCAACTAAATCATTTCAAATTCTTATGATCCCAGTGTTTTGAAACTCTGGGGACTTCAAACTGCTTTTTTTTAATTTTTGCTTTGCAACATACGATTGTGCAAATCGCAAAGCATGTTGCGCCAGATGGCAATAAAAATGGGCTTCGACTACATGTTAACCCAGGTTACGTGCCTTTCTTCTATTTGACCTCGTATCAGAGTTTTTTGTTGTGTACCATATAACATTTTAGGTTTTTGATGTTGTGCTTTCCATCAATTTCTGATGAACAACCTCTTCAAGCTCAAGATGTTTTACTGCTGTAAGAGGCTCTAAATCATAAATCTTAAATTGGCATTTTCACTGTGCTATCTTGAGCATGACTTGACACAAGGAGTTCTGTTATAACCGTAGTTAACCATCTGATTGCAAACCATAGTCTAGTTTGGTTATTTCTATGGATTTAATAATTGAATGAGTGTATAATACGCTGGATGTATATAATTGACAGTGCATGGTCTCTGCACATGATTCCTACTATAAATAGTTGTTATTTATATGTTAAAAGGTGATTTGGATGGAAAAGGTGCCCTTTTTCGCTGAAGGATGCTTGTTCTTTATGGTGGGGTGCCTTGGTGGGTGCTTTTTGAAATATACCAGAACACCCCTTCGTTGATCACTACATTTCCCTTGGTGGTTGTTTTTAATATATACCAGAATACATGTTCGCCGATCACTCTAATTCCCCATATCCATCCCTAGGAACTGTAAAAAACCCATTGTTTTAGCTTTCAACAGTTCTAAATCAAAGAGACAGTGGGCAAGCTTCTCTCTTTTGAACGCGCAACTATTTCATGAAAGGAAGCAAAAGTTGTCAAAGTCTATGATATAATCTTTTAATCTTGCACTGAAAGTGAGCCTATATTTCTTTAAGTGGCCATTTTTGATCCTAGATGAGGGTCCCAACGATAACCCATATTTTTGATTTAAAAAAGTTATAAATCAAAGTGTTTATTAATGGAAATTCTGTCTTTTTGTTCCCCTTCAACAATTCTGAATGAAATCTACGTTTATTTTATGTATCAGCAATTATTTTTGGATGCTTGAATTATTCAGTTAGCTACCTTTCTTTCCTTACCCCTTTAAAATCAGAGTTAACGAGAGCAAGGTTAGTATGAAAAGTCTTACTGGAATGGGTTTAGTAATCGATGCGACATCAAATGCCTGATTTCAGATGGCCTTAGGCTTAGGTTAGTCTGTTAGAGGAAAAGTGATAATGTGAAATTGAAAACATTTATAATTATATTCTGATTTTGAATCTGTCTACATGGATGTTTGCCTCTTTCGCCATCAAGTTATTGTACTGGTGGAGGGCATTGCAATCTAACATGTCATTTTATACATTTTATGGGTGGTTGTAAAATCGAAAACATTTATACTTATAATTTAATTTTAAATTTGTTTGTGTGCATGATTATATGTTTATCTTTTTTTTTTTAGGGTTTTTGTAGTGATGAGGGGTAAGGGAATCTAACATGTCTGTGATTTTACATTTTTTGAGTCACTATAAAATTGAAAACATTAATACTTATATTTTGATTCTAACTTTTTTTTGGTGCATATTTGCATATCAGCGTACATCTTGTAGTATGCAAACCAAAAGTTATTAAAGCCATTGTACGATATTTGTTTTAAAAGGGTGTCAATTATGAATCTTTACATTGAATAAGGTGCCTATAAAATCAAGTTGATTTGTATTCTTTTCAAAGTCTTCTTATCAAAACTTTGCATGTTGGAATTGAATAACATGTCACACTATCATTACTAGTTGGGTAGGGACTTTTTTCTTTTTTGATAGGATTGCATATTTATTGCAATGCATCCATCCTCTTATCATATTTAGGGTGGTGTTGCATTTTTTTTTAAATGTTCTCTTCCTCGGGTCCTACAACATTAATTGTTAATGCTTTCAATGGAGTTGTAAATAATAATGGCATCAAAGCGAGCACAAAAAATTGTCCCCAAAGTCTTTCACGAGGTATTGATACCACTCTTAATGTTGTTTCAGACTACCTTGATTTTGATAAAGCTTGCATTTTTTTTAATAATCTACATTTATAGTTTATTTTGCTAGTCATGCCCCCAGAAAACCTTTTGAAATCTTGGGTTCACAATACCTAGATTGAACCTCATGGCGTTAAGCTTGAGGGCATTCAAATGTAACCAAAGGGTTTTTTGTGTTTAAATTCAACAATGTCGACCTTTGTTGTGCTATTGTTGTTCATGGACCTTGTTTATTCAAAACACTCTTGTAGTGTTTTCCCATTAGACCCGAGGCATTGTCATTTCTGAGCATACTAAACTCAAAGTCCTTATCTTAGCAGAGTTCCCCCAACTCCCCTTGATCTTGTGGGTTTTTATGTAGTAGTTGGTAAAACCCTTAGGGTATTTAACAGGGTTTAAACTTGATAAATCCTATGTGACCTGACCTAAAACACGTGTGAGCATTGAAGTAGATCTCTCACAAGACTTAAAGAAAACCATTGACATTCAAGTTGGTGATAATTGGATCACACAGTGTGTGCTTTATATTAATTTTCCCAACACTTGCTTATGCTACCAACTAACAAATAATAAAAATTCATGAATGCCCATTAATGGCCAATGCCAAACCCGCACCACCTCCCAAAACCTCTACCAAGGTGAACAAAAATTCTCAGCCATCCGCAAATGGATCATGGACTATAGTTTCAAACATGAAAAACTCATGTGCAGCGAGTAAGGCCCTGTATGTTGTGTACAGACCCACAAGATATTCATTAGCTACACATCAATCAGTTTTTACTACCCAACAAGAGAAAACCATCACTAGTCCACACCCCTCAACCTGTAGTTGTGTTTGTAGTTTCTCAAAGTCAATTAGCAGCTTCTCAACTATAATTTCCTTCTTCTAAGGTGATTTTATTAGGAAAGAGTGAGAACCCTATGGTATTTGATCATAAAAAAGTTTATTGCCATGAACACAACCCTTTGACATCTCTAGATAATGGCAAATACGTTCAAGACAAGCATCAAAGTTTTCTACCAGGCGATTTCATGAGAGCTAACCATTAATCCTACTTAGCTAAACAAATTTTATACTATAGCCAAGATTGATGAAGAAACCAATTTGAAAACTAAGGTTAATCAATAATTGTGCACTCTTGGAATGTATGTGGCCCATATATATATTGTTTGGGATACATGTCAATTTTTTGAAATATGAAATCTTGTGTGTGCAAGAAGTTAAAATCATTGGTTTTTCTCTCACTTCTACCATCAAATGATTTGGTCGAGAGTTATCTCCCATATGACTAATCATGAGATGTGATATCAAGAGTGGTAACTTTAATCCCCATCCCTTTCATAGAATGTTATTTGTTGGGGTTTAAATCCTATTCATCATATTGTGTGGGCGTTATTTGATTTTAATGGCCTTGGATTTGATATTACCAATATTTATTTGTCTAATGACATGGTAGAAAGGGCGGCATTTTGGCATTAGTTAGCAGATTATCCCCCTAATGCCAACTAGATACTATGTGGATATTTCAACATGGTAGATTCTCATGATGACAAAAAAGGATTACTCCCAATGTGTCAGTGTGTTGAAAAATAGAGGCATGGTTTTGCATGCAAAATAAAATTTATCTCTTCAACCCTAGCCACCACTATCTTCACCTTCTAAGCACCTCGTTGTGGTTTAAGTGGTCTAATCTCTAACAAGGCCATGATCATGTCACCATGTGGATTGATTGAGCCATGTTGACAAAGAAAAACATTTTATCTTTTGCTAATAATTTTAACTGGCACATAGTTGTCATGCCTAATGCTCTTATTTCAAACCACCTTCCTATTAGGTTTGAACTTGAATGGCTATCTCCCTCTCCAAGGGGGTCCATAATGCAATTTTATTTGACATTGCTCATCTTTACTATTCATAGACCAAGAAGCACATTGCTCGAATCTATAATATTTATCCTTGGCCCCATGGTGATCTTGGATGGATTGAATGGTGGGGTGATGCCATTAATAGGTCACCCACTTCTTTGCATCTATGACAAACAAACAAATGATTTCCATCACAATGCACATGAGACTTCACATTGTAAGTACATTCGTATCTCATAAGAATTAGAGCTCTTTCCTTTAAATGAGGAGCTGAATATGCATACCTTTATGCGGTGGCACAAAATCAAAGCTAAAGAACACTATCTAGCTAAAAAAAGGAGATAGAGATTTTAAATAATTATTTGTACTCCTTCATTCTAAGAAATTGATTGATTGTATCAAAGCTATCAAATAAGTTGGCTCCCACCTTAAAATCCTTCTTGATATTTTAAAATCCTTTGATTCTCATTATCACAAGGTTTTTTCCACTCAACTCTCATCTTTGTTATGTGAGTAGGGTCTTCTCCAATACCTTCAAGTTATGCCTTGAAATCTCACTAAAGCTCAAAGAGTGGCTTGTTATCATTTGATTTCTATTGAAGAACCTCGATAAGACACTATGCAAATGGCGGTTGACAAAGTACCTAGTATTGAGAGATTTCCCTATGAGTTCTATCAAGATATATGGAGCATTGTGGGTCTTTACTTACATAAAGTCTATTTGGAAGTTGTCCAAAATAGATCCCTTGGAAAGCTTATCAATCAAGGTAACATTAAGTTTATCCCTAAGTTTGGGGATCCCAAGCTCATTACTAATTTGTAGCCTATTACTCTTTTCAATGTCTCATACAAGATCATCTCTAAGGCCCTTGCTTTCTAAAACAGGTATTTGTCTCCCCTCATTATCCACCCAAAGAAAAATAATTTTATAAGCAATCATTATATCCTCAACAATGTTATTGTTGTCTAGGAGGGAATGGAATGGGCCAAGAAGTCCAATCAGAAGGCTTTGTTAATCAAGATTGGTTTTAAAAAAGCTTATGAAATAATTGATTGGTCATTTATCTTGGCTATACTTCATGCACTTGGTTTTGGATCCAAGTTTGTGAGCCCGGTTAGGATGATTTTTTAATAGGCGGGAGCCTACATCACCATTAATGGTGTCTAGTCTAAGTAGTTTAGAAAAAATCACTCTATTTTCTTGGATTGTCCTCTATCCCCATCCCTGCATGTGTTAGTTGTTGAAGGGCTTAGCTATTTCCTATTTGATTACACTAATATAGGATTGATCAAAGGTATTTCTATTCCCTAGTCTCACAAGAAAATGGTTAATGGGCACTTTGTTGATGACTTTTTCCTCGCATTAGCTAAGGGGGGAAATTGTTTATCCAATGCTATGAAATGCTTGGCTTTATTTTGGTTACCCTCCATCTCCTCTATCTAATGGAATAAAATCCAATGTTTTACATAGTCTACCTCCCCCTTACCTAATTGGTTCCTCCATTATAGGTGCCTCTAGATTCAACTGGGTGAGTAGTTTAAATTTATTGGATACCCTTTGCTTGTCATGCCACTTATCAGATCTATGGGGTTACATGGTTCAAAGAGTCGATAAAAAAATAGTTTTTGGATTTATAAGCCTCTCTCTCTAGTAGGAAAGTTTCAAATTTTCTCTAAGGTTTTGGTTGCTACTCATGTGTATTATTCCTCATATTGGACCCCCTCCAAAATTGCATATGCCAAATTTGAGAGGATCGTCAGGAACTTCCTATGGACCAAATTTGAAGGAACTAAAGGGTACGCTTGGGATATTTGTTGCATGCCCAAAACTCTTAGAGGACTTGATCTTATTGACATTAAAATCCAAGGCCATGCCTTGTGTGCCATATGGATCATATGACCCCTAGAAGGGGTGGAATCATGGAATATTATTCTTAAATTTTGTATCACTCAAGGAAAATTTATGGGAAAGGGAGAATAGAAAGGTTTGTATTTACAAACTCTTCTTTTCACAAAGGTCTCAGTTACCATTGTAGGAACATTTGTTGCTAAGAGTATTTAGAAAGCTTAGGAACTCCTTAAAAAACATGTGTAGTGGGATGGAGATGGTTTATGATCTGGCCTCTCTCTCTACTCCCACTCTATGTGGTGGTCTCATATTCTTATTTATCATGAGATTTCTTTCACCCTTATTTCCTAGATCAAGAGCCTTCATCTTTTTAAAAAGGGCATCAAATTTATTTCATACCTCTTTTGCAAACAAACTAGAGATTGGAACCCTTGGAAAACTCTTATAATTTGGTATAACTTGCAAGAAACATACCATGAATCTATCCTAAAAATTCAAAAGTTTCTACTCGAAGTGCATCTTCAAAAAATTGGAGTTCAATCTTTGCCCAGATGGCAGACTGATTGGAATTGGCATGTTGAAATGCCATTCCTTAGGTATCAACCCTGATTAGGTTATCAAATTCTTCCCCCCCCCCCCCCCCCCCCCCCCCCCCCCCCCAACACCTTCGTGTTGAGCCTCTCAATGCCAAGTGGATAGTCAATTCTTCTAAATAGGTGTGGGAAAGAAGGTTTCAACGTGTGTGGGTTACTATTATTAAGCCCAAGCAGATGCACTTCCTTTGGTGTGTTCCTCACCTTGGACTTCCTATTGGCATTCACTTGTACACATGGAGATGGTTCACCCTCTTCGTTCAATTTATAATCACCCTAGACCTTAAAGCATGTGTTTTGGTTCTATAAACATACCTAATCAGGCTGGATTTGGGTTCACACCCCCTTTAGTACCTTCCATCCATAAATGTTTACCTAAAAGATGGTGATATTAAGGGACTTGATCATGATTCCTACACAACTCACAAATATTTGGGATATCTTTTCGAGTTCAAATTCTTTTTAAATTATGGGAGAACAAAAATAATATTATCTTCTCTCCTGTTACTTTGGAAGATTATTTCCTTACTTCTAACATGTTTAATGTATTATCTAATTTTATGATTAAGATTCAGGTGCAAGCGGAGGTGTGTTTGGAGGTTGAGTACCTCTAAACATTATTGGACCATTGGGGTAATGCCCCATGTGTTGTTATTTAGATCCCTCTAGAATCTTGTCACTATTAGTCGCCTCCATGAGTTCAAGGCTTTAAGAAGCGAGGAAAACCCTGCTCTCAAAGCAGAAGATGGAGTGGTTCTCCTCGGTAGCTCTTTCCTTCGCCACTAGTGAGTCCTCCTATGACGATTGGTGGGTCTGGGTGGTCAACACCCTCACAAGAAAAAAATCCTCAGATTGTACTTACTATCTCTCCCCCTAGGTAAGCTGATGGTAAAGATAAAGATAATGATAATGATGGGAACCCTTGCTGGATGCAACGAACCCACCTACTAGAAGTGGCTAGGGTGATAATCCAAATGATTTGCTACCTCCTCCTTTGCTCATGCTTATGGTTTCCCCACCTGCTTAAGTTTATTCTTATTTATTTTGTGTTTATTATTTTTGGCTGAAAATCTTTATAAAATGATTTGTTAGATACTTTTCAACGTTCGTTGATATGTCTTCCAAGAGTGCGAATTTCCACTCATTTTTTTATACAATTGACTTTATATAATACTATTTATTGATATAAAGGGTAACATTTTCAATCTTAAAAAAGAAAACTTTACATGTTATTAAAAGCCTCGTATGGTTTGAGGCATAGTGAACATCTCTTCATACATTAATGAACATGAGCATTACTTCAAACCTTGGGTTGGGTTTAACATTAAAAATAGTAGCATAAAGAGGAATTTTTATGTAGTTAAATGCATAAACAACTGAACTATGTATACACACAAAGTCTAGATTAAATGGGTGTTTTCATCTTCACATTTCATTTTTATCCTCTTCCATCATCTTTGAAACCTTGGACTAGGCTTAACATTGAGAATAGTAGCACTTATAGAAAGGTCAATACAGTTAAATACATCGTATAACCGATATATATACACACACAAAGACTATATTAAATGTGTGTTTTTGTATTCACATTTCTTTTTTAATCCTCTTCTAAAATCTTGTCTCTTCAAGACTTGACACATGTCACCCTTGCTTAAATGGAAAAATTACATTAATATAGGTTTTTATTATGGTGTATAGTATTTTTTAAGAATAAAAAAAATATATAAATATAAAAGGGTAGGGGAATTCTCAATCTATTCTTGAACATAATATAAGGGAACAATTTTCAATACACAACATACAATTTTAACCGAAAAAATGTTACGAGGAAAAATGATAATTATTATCATTATCATTATCATTATCATTAATATAAATGTACTAATTTTTTATTATAAATTATGCTAGTACAGATCAATTCACTTTAAATGTTTGTTTCTTCATTAACTTATTTCGTGGGAGGTTTTAGTGATGCCTCATTTCTTTCCAGTTCATTACTATATAGATCCTTATTTCGCTATATATATTTTTGATTAAGGGTAAATGCTTTTGACCGGAGTTATGAATCGGCATTAGGACACAAATAGGGGCTCAGATCTCGAAATAAAAATAGTAAAAAGACAAGAGCACATAAAAACATCATCTCCTACCGTCAATAACCATCAAAAGTAAGAAATCCTAATAGAGGAAAAACTAAAATCCCACAAGACTTCTACTAAACATCCTTGAAACATCAACAAACAAGCAACCCGATAAGAGAAGGAAAAACAAAGAGAGATGTTTAGAAGCAACGTTGTAATCAAACTCAACCTAAACCCAGTCTTCTCTCGCACCTAGAAATAAGGTCTTTCATTGTCCATTGGGAGATGCTTCCTACCAATGCTTCCACTTCCATTTTCAATTTTTTAGCCTCAACCCTGTACCCTTTTTCCTAAGGATCCATGCCAACAAGCACTTTGCATCTTTTGGATGTAGTCCTAGGAGGAGTGACAGGTGTTTTTAACGGGGGATGAATGGTGGAAGCCACTCAGGGGGCATTCTTTGAGGGAGGAGTCTGTCATGGAAGAGGAGGAGACATGGGCGTTGAATGGGATGAGCCCAAACATTGATAGAAAACCTTTCGATTGCACCATTGGAAGTACAGATCAGGGGAACCCTCCTTCCTCGAAATTGACTTGGAGAAGGAGGAAAAAGAAGAATGACCCATAGAGGAACACCTTGCCACCCTATGCCCCAAGAGGTTGCATAAAAAACACTAGATGGGGAGGCCTTCGTAATTGAGGAACTACGTCCATTTGCCCCTAGAAGAGGACATAACCACAAAGTGGAAGAGAGGCTTGGAAAGATCAATGACGGTGCAAACTCTGATAAATCTGTCATCCGTTGAGTGCTTGTCTAAGCTTGCAAAAGAACCCACCTTATTGACCAATTGCCAAATAAGTTGTTCGTTCTGCAAGACAAGACGCAGAGGATACACCCTGATCCAAATAAACACTCCTGAAATCTTCATCAAAGTCGATTTGAAAAAAGGTGACCATAGGTAGAAGAAAATGCCAAATTTACTAAAGAACCAAAGTCCAATAAAAACCATGTGAAATCCCTATTCATGAAGCAAAGTAAGATCACTTAAAAGAATCATGAACTGAATAAAGAGAAGGAAAGAACCGCAATCAAACTCCAAGTAATCTTAACCTAAGGAAACAACTCACCCAGAGAAGAAGAATGGGCTTCCGCACAGTGATCGGACAAAGCTTTATAACCCAAAGACAACTCAAAATCCTCTAAGGCCAAATTGAAAATATCCAACTCAAGAGAATCCTTCAAAGAGTGAATCGGAACGTCCCCTATACATTACATTTCACATGGCACTCATTATCTTTAGGATTGACTACATGTTTTCTAGTCGACATCGCATCCCATTCTATCAGTTTACCCAATATGCCTTTTTTCCATTCTTAGTTGACTTTTATGCCTCTACGATTTGTCACGGTCCTTCAATTTATTTTTTTGGTTTATCTAAATCATATTTTTTATCCCAGTCATAGCGAAAGCGAAAGGCCACTTTTAGAGATTTGATTTTTTTTAAAGAAAACTTTATTTACCACTTAAGTATTTGTTTTTGGAATAGTTATATTGATTATATATGCATCTAATTTTTTTATTATTTTTGTTTAATATGAAGGAATTGGAAGTTGGCTTATTATATAAGGTGGGACTCTTATAAATTTTAAGGCCGTGTGGTGTGAATAATTACTTATTCTTAATTTAATTAGAGAATTGTATTTATAATAAAGATTATTTTTATAAAAATTAAGTAAATTATACCTAAAAAAATTATATATATAAATCTACCATTCAAATATTTGAAGCTTCTCTTTTATATTTAATTTTAAAATTAAATCAAACTTATATTAATTATATATCTATCAAAAAAATATACATATATAAAAACCAAAGAAAATAATGCTAATTTCACCAAACACTTTAAACAAATATATTCTAACATTTTAATATTAAAAATAATGATATTGATACACTTAAATTCAAAATATATTTATAATATATAAATAAATGTAAAATAGTAAATCAAATTTTATTAGTTTTAAAAATAAAAAAATAAAGGGTACAAATTTAAGATAATTTTATAAGTTACAAGAAATGTGAAAGACAATTAAATTGCAATTGTGTAGAAGAAAGATATAAGATACAATAATAAAGTAATCATAATTTTTTAATATGTTAAAATTGAAAATTAAAATTTTGAATGATTGATAATTAAAAGGAAAAAGAAAAATGATAAAGAAGAGATAAATAATTGAAACAAATATATTTAGATTATATATTTGATTTATAATATTAGAAATAATATTTTATGGTTAAATGGACTAAAATCTTGTAATCTTATTACAATGAAGGTGATGACCAAAATTATGGGGCCCATGATTTTGACTAATCGGATTTATCTTACAGAATATAAAATCTTTTTGACGAATGTGGTTTCCTATGAAGAATGTGACCATTTTAAATTTCTAAATCTTAAACTTTTTGGGATGCTTCCACAAAGGCATATGACTATTCATGGCTTTAATTTGTTGCACAGTTTTTCACTTTTTTTAAAATATGCTTTTATTTTACTTAGCCCAACTCAATACAATTTCATACGAATAGATAATATGTGCAAAGTTAGTTGCACAAGACCACGTGAGGGTTGCAACTACATAACTTACATACTTAGAATCATGTCTCAATGTAGTTCTAATAATTATGAGTAATTATATCTTAAATAATAGATAAATGACCTCACCTCTTCTCCTAAATAATTTAATATAACTATATATAATGAAATAGCCTTATTTTGGTATAAATTATTTTAGAAATAACTCATTTAATAACGGTTTGGATTACAACTAGTCATCCACCCGTAGAGATATATGGTCACATATATAATGTAATAATGGACCGATAGGGCCCATATATAGGCCATCGGGTCACCTCTTTTATATAGACAGCCTATAGTCACCCCCAGATAATCGATAGGTGATGGCCAAATGATATTTTAGATACAAGTGATTTATATCTATATAGCCTGGCTCTCACTCTTTGGAATTCAAGTGACACCAACTATTACCAAATAGATATATAACGTCCATTTATATCTATATCTAACAATAGTTGGTCTCTTATGTAAGCCTCGTCCCACCCCTATATATAATCCCCATAAAGAGAGGTGGGGGAAGAGGGGAATAGGGGGTCGATCCATATATGAATAGGTTAGTTTGTGGGGTTGTTTCCCACAATTATAAATATATATGATAACTTTATATATCTTTTGGCTAAAATTTAAAGTTTTTGATAATGCTTTTATTATAGGTAAAAGTGGGTTTTAGAGGGACCTTACCCATACAAAAGAACCACCTCAGTGGATAGTAACATAGACTAAAATATTAACAAACATAGGAAGAAAACACAAGTTCACTTGAGAGACACAATAAAGACACAACAAAAAAAAATGATACACAACTTACATTACATAGTAAATAAATTTAGATGTGGCTTTTTTCCATTCCTCATAAGCTGTAGTCCACTCCTCTGTCATGCTTTGGAATTTGTTCTCCAAATTGCCTCCCATTTTCTCCTTTTTAGTTATAGTAGTCACTCCTTTAAGTTTTTTCTTAGGCCTGGGGTCATTCTCACTCATTTTGGCATTGTTAAAAAATACAGATAACCCTTCCATGCTTTGCATTACATTATTCACCATTACTTTACTGAAGCTAACCAGAATATTAAGTTTATCCTTGAGTTCTCTATTCTCTTGCTCCAGCATATTAATTATGTCAGTCAGAATCTCAATCTGAGAATCCATTTCCACTTCCCTCTCCCATGTGCAATATAGTCCATCTCTTTTGTTGAAGTTATTTACCTCCTATTTCAATCTTGAATGATCCTTCATAAACCAATAAAGGAAGGCTTTATGAAGGTTTACCTCATCCTCTAGCACCTCTAGTTTATTTTGATTTTTAGCTATATCCTTAAAGGAGTTCAAATCAAAGTCTACCTGAACATTAAAATAAGGATCCCTTGTTTGTACTCGTACATAGTCATCCTTCCCTTTGCTACCTGTAGCATTCTATTTTATGCCTTCCTTGTTTCCAAATAAGTGAGTATTAATTTGTGTATTCTGTTCCTCTACATTTAGATTGTCCATCTCCTTTTTAGTATTCTATTTGTTGCCATTATTCTTGTCTATATCCTCAAGATCAATTACTACATCTAATTCTTGAAACATTTGATCATTGAAAGAACCCTCTTTCTTATTTTCGGCCTTGCTATGATCCTTATTCTTCTTAGGTTTAGGTTTGAAACTACTTCTTAGCATTTGTTTAGGAGGCCTAGAGGCAGAGACATTGACATTCTTCTTTTTAGCAATTGAACATAGAGGATCAGGGTTTTGAGCTTGGAAAAAATTATATATGAGGAAAATTACGACATGGTGTAATGGCTCTGATTTATTACCCATTTGGACCTCTTTGATTGAATGTTTTAGGTAATGCTAGATATAAAAAGGAATACTCACATGAATGTTATGCTGAAGATAATTTAAGAAAGGGAGATGGCAGTAATGTACCACTTTATATCTCCCATCAAGAGTTACATACATTATTATTTGCTCCAACACTTCATCAAATGGAATAGAGAAGTCCTCTCTTTTGAATCCTCCTTGGAAAATTGTTGGCTTTTCATCACCCTTAAGAAATTTTTCCTTTTCTTGCTCGATGTTTGTAGTTAATTTGATGTATTTGTTTTCTTCAATTTTAAGCCCAGTAACCTTCAAATCAACTCCTCTATAATTTTAACAAAAATGTTCTAGACATTGACTACATGGTCTACCCAATTTTTTACAAATTATTGGGAGAGATAAGTATCATATCCATAATTATGATCTATGAAGTTTTTTATACCCTTGTATGTAAAATATTCCAAACCTTTGGATTATTCTTTATATGGTCTACATTCATTTGTTCCATGCAGTTCAAATCTCCTCCCATGGCCGAATACCTATTCATAATCTTTTCTAAACCCACACTTGAATGGCTACCAAAATTAATGAACTTGCTATTATAAATAACCTTCAAATGATTGCATAATTGATTGACCATGTAATAATGAACAAAAGAATACCATTTGTTGATATGATTAAGAACTTTATTATGACTCAAGATAATGAAAACATACACTTCAAAGCTTGGCCTTATGTGCTAATGCTTATAAAAGATCTGACACGTACATAACTAGATTGCTTTTGTCCTTGCCAATAAATTATTTATTTGATTGGGACAAACTTCTAGTTTATGCCAAAATTTTAATTCCTTTGTTTCTACCCCTCTATTAGAAAATGTATCAGCAAGCATATTGCCCTCTCTATACATGTGCTAAAAAATGACTTTTTCAAACCCTTTGTTTAACTAAGTAATTTTGTCTATTATATGTGATATAGACCAAGCAACCAAATTCTTCTTATTGATATAATTAATGACATTGAGAGAATCCACCTCAATCAAATGTACCGACGACCCAACTCAAGATTTACCAGTAACCCTTACAATGCTGTTAAATCTTCTAAGAAATGATTTGATTGGAAGCCCAAGCTTCCTTCATAAGCTAAAATAAGATCCCCATGATGGTCTTGAATAGCCCCTCCACCTCTTGAAAGCCCTGGGTTTCCTTTAGAAGACATATCCAAATTGAGTTTCACCCAACCTGGTTGAGGACCCAACCATCTCACCAATTTACTCAAGGATATCTTGTGATCCACCAAAGGAATGTTGTCAAGGTTAAGCTTCCATTCTTTAGCAATGATTTCCTCAAATGACAAGAAAGGATGCCTTTTTCCCCATCTTATATTTTTAAAAATTTTAGATAAGAGGGAAAAGCTTTTGTTAGATACTCTGACAAAGGGGATTTTATTATTCCTAGATATTTTGTTGTTGTGTTCCTTCCAAATTCCATAGAGAAATGAAGGAAAGACAAATTTCAAATATCCTTGAGTTCTTGGTTAACAAAGGGACAATACCAAGCCTGCCAAACCTCCATAAGAGATGAAGGAAGGACCTAAGAAACCTTGAATCTTTAAAGCAAAGAACCCCAAATGTAGAATGATAATATACACTCAAGGAAGATATGATTAATGGATTCCCAAACATTCTCACACAGAACACACCTATTTACCACATAAAGACCTCTTTTACTTCGATTATCCAATGTAATAATTTTGTTTTGGACACTCAACCAACTAAAGATGTTAATTTTTAGAATTAGATTTTTTATTCCAAATCTAACCCAATGGATTTCGCCTCTTTGTCAAATTTTGAAGCTTCAAATATCTAGAATTAACATGATATATTCCATCAATTGAATCAATCCAAATTAATTCATCATCCCTCTATAAATTTGTAATATATTTATCTTTGAGAATAAAATTAAGATCTAAAATAATAGTTGTTGAAGCAACATCAAAATTATCAAGGGTTAAATGTTTCTAACTTTTTCTACCATTGCAAACTTGTATATAATCCGCAACCATTTCTCCAAATGTATAAGAGATAGAATGAGCAACTTGATGCCATGGAACCAGAGTCTCTAGTGAATGGTTTAGTAACCAAGGATCCTTCCAAAATTTAATGTTATGACCATTACCCAACTTCCACTTACAAATTTTTAGTAAAGTATCCCTATTCTTTGAAAACAAATTCTAAATTGTGGATCCTTTAATAAAAATAGGCTTAGTAAGGAAGGATAAAGGAGAATTATAACCAAGATATTTGACACAAAAAATGTTTGCCAAAGAAGAAGGTTCTTTAAGGAGTCTCTAACAAAGATTTGTAATTAATGCCTTGTTCATAGAGTAAATATTTATAATACCCAATCCTCCAAAGGATTTCAGAAGGCATATCTTGTCCCAATCTACTAGAGGGAACTTGTGAATGTCCTCCACTCCCATCCATATAAACCCTTTTTGAATTTTGTCAATTTTTTCTATATACCTTTAGGCATTTTAAATAAGGACATAATGTAGACAGGGAGACTTTGTAAAACACTTTTGATAAGCAACACTTGACCTACCTAAGAAAGAAGAGCCCCTTTCCAACCAGAAAGCTTCCTTTGAAACCTTTCAATTAGAGGGTACCAAAATTCAATTTTCATTTTCCCTTTAAACAGTGGCATACCTAAATAAATCGAGGGAAGTTCCTTGATCTGAACATTTAGAATATGAGCAATATTTCTTTGATGGGGAACCAACGTGTTGATAAAAAATAAGTCACTTTTGGTGTAGTTTATCAGTTATTTTAAGACAACTACATAACTATCTAGAATTAACTTAATTTCTTTAGCCTCTTTAACTGAATCCAATGCTGAAATGATCATGTCATCAAAAAATTATTAGTGAAGAGAAGGAAGAGCCCTTGAGGACAATTTAAAACCCTTCAAACTACCCTTTTCAAGCACATTCAAAAGGTTCTTGCTTAGAGAATCTGCCATTGTAATGAATAAGAATGGAGACAATGGATCCCCCTATCTAATTCCACACCCACTCTCAAAAAATCCAACTGGAAAGCCATTAATAATAATGGAAAACATTTTCATTGTAATTCTAATGTAAATCAATCTTCTAATATGATTATGAAAACCAAATTTATTTATAACTAAATCTAGGAAACCCTAGTCCACTCTATCATAAGCTTTGGCCATATCAATTCTAAAGATCATGCCTACCTCTTTACTTTCTTCCTTAGAATGTATTGTTTCATGAACAACAATTATACCATCCTAGATTTGTCTTCCTGAAACATATCCACCTTGATTAGAAAAAAATAATTTTATTTGGAAGTAGCTTAATCCTTAAAGCCAAAAATTTTGTAAAGATTTTATAGAAAAAATTACACATGCTGATTGGCCTAAACTCCTTGAATTGTGATGCCCCTATCTTCTTGGGAATAAGAGTGATAAAAGTATAATTAAGCTCTCTGAGAAGTTTTTCAGAGGAGAAAAAATCATCCACTACTACCTATAAATATTGCTTAATAATATCCCATTAGTTTTGATAAAAATCCATAGGAAAGCCATCTGGTCTCAATGCTTTCTCTTTATTCAATGAGAACCCTGCTACCTATATTTATTATTCTATTACATATCTCAATAAACTTACATTATCTACAATAGTAATAAGAGTTGGGATTGAATAAAATTTGTGGTCAATTCTTGGTCAGGCACTGAGTTGGGAGCAAAAAGATGTTTGAAGAAACTCACTAGTTTCTCTTTAATAACCATAGAATCAGTATGAAGAGAGCCATCCTCATCAAATATTTTATTAATTTTTTATTTTTGTTCTTGAGCATAGTTGAATGAAAAAAAATTATATTATGATCTCCCTCTTTTAACCAAGTAGCCCTTGATTTTTGTCTCCAAAAATATTCTTCTTAATCCAAAATGAAATGACAATCTGAATCTAGTTCATGCTCTTGCTGAAGGAAATGTTCACTAAGGCCTTGGGCAATAACACAATCTTCAAGAGAAATCAAATTAGATTTAATATTCTCTTTTTTGTCAAAGATATTTCCAAAAACTTTATGATTCCAAATATGGATTTTATTTTTGACATTCTTTTAATTTTCTGTGCAAACTTAAACATAGCTGTACTAGAGGCTTGCACATTCCACTATTCCTTTATTCTTACCAGCAGATCTAGGTGAGAAAACCACATATGTTTGAATTGAAAGGAATCTTATGAGTTTTGAAACTGGTAAGAATATTAAGCACCAATAGATTGTGATCTGATCCAATCCTGGGGAGTGAAGATAAATAGAAATCTTGAATGCTAAACCAATCAGAGGAAACAAGAACCTGATCCAATCTTTTTTGAATAAGATTCTTAATATCTCTTTTATTCAACTAGGTGAAAAGAGATCCTCTTATTTTGATATCAAATAGCCCATTTACAATAATGAACTCAACGATATCCTCCATACTATTAAATAAGTATTGTACACCTCCTTTCTTTTCTCCAACACAAACTAGGGCATTTAAATCACTCCTAAGCATTTATTTAAAATCTTTACAAGTATTTTTGAAAGAATCATAATATTATCCTACCAAAAATCATGTTAGGTGCATAAATATTTGAAATAATCCAAGAAATATCCTATGTAAGATCAATAAATGAAATAGCTAGATGGTTTCTATTTTCAACAAGGATTTCACCTCTAACTCTCTTATCATCCCAAAAGGTAGAAATGTCTCTCGATGATCTCTCTGATCTTACACTAAAAACCAAAGATTCCTTTCAAAGATGATGTTTAGTTGCCTGCAAAACATTACTAGCCATTTTTGTTTCCTGAATAACAAGAATAGTTGGTTGATTAGTGATCCTCATATCTATGAAAACTCTATATTTGATAGAATGTTTTAGACCCTGAATATTCTAGGACATAACCTTCATTGATCTTGTTTATTCTACTACCTAATGGATTCTCTGATTAGTTTGAGCTATATAATTCTTTGATAAACATTGGCTATCTCATTCTCAATTTTACTCTTTCTTGTTTTAGCTAATGAATATCTTCCTTTTTTATTTTGTAGACTTGTATCTACCTGCTTCTTATACCCATTTGAATTATTATCCTTTTCCTCTCTAGCATAATCAAGTTTAAAACTTGGTGATGTACAAGCTGAAGATATCTTCATTTAACTCCATGTTGTCTTGAGCTACATCAAAAAGAGATTCTTTTATTGGGGAAAAAATCTTGACGGAAACATCCCCAACTTTACCTTCCTCCAAAATTTCCAAACATTGAAAACCACTAAAGAAGCAAAATGAGTAGAAGAATTTTCATTATTTTGAAGATTTGTAATCTCCTTAACCATCTCATTGACTTTGTGTTGCCTTTTTTCTTGACTTTTACTTGTGAAAGGTGTATTTGCTCTTCCATGAAACACTTATTTAGAATCTACCTCTACTACCTTATTAATCTATGAAGAATTAACATTATCCCTTGTAATTATTTCTATTGAAACTGGCTCATTACCTGATGTAGAAGCATCTTAGATCACCATAGAAATTAGAATGTTATCCTTTGAAAGAAAGTTTGCCTGAGAGAGAGGATGAGACATCAATGGAATCTCTTCTAAATCGATATTTGATTTCCTCATCTATGTATGTTTATCCTTCTCTAAAACAAAAGCATTACCCTTTTTTAATAAAAGATGAGAAATTTATTGTCATATGTCCTAGGTTCCTACATCCTTCACATTTTAATAATGAATATTTGTAATTAATTTTCTAAATCCTTTCTCTACTTGAGGAATTAAGAATAATAAAATGGCGTAAATCTTGATCCATCCTTGCATTCACATAGAATTGGGCATGCACCATGCAGGTCCTGGATTAGCAAAATCAAAGGTAATAAGATTGCCAATTTTTTTTGCTATACTGATAAATATTCTTTGCAAAGTTCAAGAAAAATCTCAGGAAGGCATACCCAAATGGACATATTATGAATATCTTCTTGTTTAGGGTCGAATCCTGCCTTCCATGTTTTTAAAAAAAGTCCAAATCTACCCATAAACTAAGGGTCTCCTACTAAGATATGCATGCTATCTTTATCATTGGTGCATTTGATCAAGAAAAAATCATTGCTAAGAGCAGATATATCCAAAGACCCTCTCAATTTCCATTGGATCTTGGCCCAGGCCTTGAAATGTTCTATATTAGGTCAAAATAAGAAGGCCACCATAAGGATGCCTTGGTTTTCAATTCATCTAGAAAAATAATATGAAAACCATTCACATCTTTTGAAATGGGCTTTCTAATCTTTCCTTTGAGATTATCAACCTAAGAACTTTTATTGGGGCTTACCAAATGGTTAGAGAAGGTTGATAGTGCTTCTTTATTCCCCAACTGAGAATCTTTGATAAAAAAAGAATTACTAATATTACCATTTGGAGTGATACACTGATTCATTAAGGATTTAGGTGAAGACGTATGGTAATGCACACTTATCAAGCTCTATGAAAGTTGCACTTCTGACCCACCTAGGTCCCCCTCACCATTGCAACTTGAATGCTTTTCCTCAATCCACTTTTCCTAGAGCTCGCTTTAGGTCATTCCTGGAAGGAGGGAGATGTTAATTATGACATATTGATTTATATAAATTTATGGATAAAATTTTGGGTTTCATGAAAAGATTAAAAAATCAACCTGTAAGGTTTTGGATAAAATAGTGAGTTTCATGAAGGACATTTCCATTTATATGACATTAGAAAATTCATTACATGAAATATCAAGATAATTTTTTAGGTTTTTGTGAAAGGATATAAATTAATATTTAAAAGACATGAATGAAATATATATTTTAGATGATACCAGCTCACACTTAGGCATTCCAAAAGTATAGCATTTTGGAATTTTTGAAGGAAGCCATAAAGAGCACTAGATGTTTGCAAGCTTTTAGGTTTCTCTCCCTATATGTCACATCATTGATCTATCATTGGTATAGATAGGAGTAATTATGTTTTGATAGTGCATTTATTATGTTGAGTTTGGCTGGCACTCTACCCTTTGGGTCGTTCATCTTTCCCTTTATTAAACAAATATTGTTACCATTCCTACATTGTTTGATGGAGGGATAGCTGGTGGGAGCCTCATAAGCAATGGTATAAACAAATCTCATAAGTTTGTTATGAAGGTCTACCACAATGTATTAGTTCTAACTCAAATACCCCTCTACCTAATGTTATGTTTGATTCACTAGAGTTTGATTTAAATCCTATAATTATTTTTAAAACTTTAGTTTTGTTGCTTAGTTTATGGGTTGAGCTCCTCGGAGAGCTTGTTAAAGTAGTGGGTTCATAAGCATTGGCAAGGCCATGGTGTGAAACTGGAAGGGTCCAAAACCTTACCAAGGGTTTCTTCCTATTTAATTTCACTAACCCCAAGAAATATAAAGCTATTATTATACATGGCCCCTAGTTTATCTATAACACATTTGGTTGTTTTATCGTATGGGACCCAAGAATTTCAAGTCTTTGAACAAATCAAACTTAAAATCCTAGTTTGGATAGAATTTATGTGATTACCTATTCCACTATGGAACTTTGTTGATCAACTTATTAAGCTACCAGGGTGGTTGATTTACCACAAAAATCTAAATTTCTATGCATCATGCCTTTAAATAAGGGTTTGTGTGGAAATAGACCTATCCAAAGACCTCAAGGAGTCTACTGAGATACAAGTGGACAATAATTGCTTCATGAAACATGTGTTGTATATTAACCTCCCAAATACTTATTTCCAATGTCATGATTTAGACCATATGATTCAAGAAATCCCTTTAATGATCCTTATTACTTCTGTTCCTCAAGAAGAAAGTGGGTTTGACTCAAAACCCTAGAACTAATATTATGATGGGTGGATGCCAGTCATTAATAGGAAGAATAATTCAACCTGTGGTAATACCAAACCTATAATTTCATTGATTAGGGACAAGAAAACAAATAAAGGATTGGGCATAAACCCTAGTCAATTTTTTTTGAAAATAATAAAAGTAGACCAACGACTATAGGTGCATCAACCAATCCACAATACTTCCCAATGTAATCTAAGTGCTAGATGCCATCAAGGAATAAATTAATCCACAACTACAAAAATATATAACCACTTAAAATATTGATAATACACTATGAAAATTGATGCAACTTGATGTGATAAATACCCAGGTTTACTACTCACACTAGATGTAAATATATACCCAAGATCAGTGATCCCAAGCCTTCCTTCCACTTACTAAACCTGTTGGAAAAACTCCTTAAAAATATTTTTCAAGATTAGGTAAAATCAATGATTAATCCTAGCCAAATAAATCTATAATTAGGCCCTCGAAATGGCCACTAAATAAGAAAAAATCAGATTGCTAATCCTCACAAGCAAGATGGAAAATTATTAAATAAATTCACTTTATAATCATTTGAACATCAAGTGATTAATGAGGTCAAAACCTTCAACCAATAAGTCAAAAAAATATTAAGGATAATACTTACTCAATGATTTAGGGCCTACAAGCACCCCAAATCCTTACAAATTCCCCTCAAAGTGAATCACCCAATATCTGATTATAATTGCTAAAATTTCTAAAATTAATAACTTCACCTTAACTCCCCGGAATCTTCAAAAACCTTGAGATTTTACCCCAAATAAATAAAAAATAATATTAGAACTTTACCTTAATAAATAAAAAATAATATTAGAACTTTACCTTCCTAAATTACAGTCCAAACTCCCTCCAAAAATACTTAATCCCTTCCCAAATCAATTCACCACACCCCATAATTAATTATAAAATAAATCAGAATGTTTTGTCTAACCAATTGATCACCAAATGACCTCTTATGATACCCTAGGCAAGTCACCCGAGTGAGAAAATGTCACCAATAAATATTCAAACCCTTGAAGGGGTCTTCATGTAGAGAAGACCTCTCAAGAGGGGTCTTCCTCTTGACTAAATCAACGCACCACCCAAGGGGATGGATCTAAACCACACTAGTAACCTCTCAATGCAAATCACCGACCTCCAAGACCTATAATTTTATCTGAAACCAACTCTCTACAGGGTTTGAAATAATCCTTAATGAAGGTGGTGTCCAAAAATACCCTTATAGGTCTAATTGCATGTAACCATGCAAATCTAAAGCATAATTACAACCACTGAATAGATCTACCCTATCAAGTAGGAATATAAGTTTTCATCTCCAAACCCTTAACACACTTGAAGGTTTTCATCATCAAGTTGTGATGAACAAGCTAGACAGACTTGAACAATGATTCAATATTCCAAAATAGCATAATCTTCCAAATGAATCATCAATTTCTTTTTATAATCATCCCCCAAGGGTGGTACCCAAGTTGGAAAGATGTGTCTTTTGAATCATAAGCAACTTTACCTTTACAAAATTTAGTTTTGAGGGTTTAGCCTCTCATGACCCTTGTTTAAGTGAAAATTAGATCTATTAGTGTCCAAAATTGTATTGAAGCAATTGAGCCCTTTTTAAGTATAAATGCTCAATCTATAAAGCCAAGTTAAATTAATGTTTGAGCATCTTAAAGACCTTGTTCTAATTTCCAGAGCTTAGGCCCTTTGATTTAAATTCAAATTTGGTAGGAACAATTTACACATAAACATTTTAAATATGCCATGGACTTAATTTAAATTTATACTAAGGTTTAGGCATGTTTATTAATACAGCCAAACCTTAGTCTAAATTCATATTTGGTCCCTTTTATATCTTGTGGCCCTTGGTCCCTTTTATTTATTATCATGGTCTAGCTAATGTTTTGTCCCTTTATTATAAACTTAGCTTAAAGTCCTATCCTAAAACTTCTATCATATTTATTAATGAAAGAAAACCTTAGGGTAAGACTTTATACTAAGTCCTTTATTCCTTGAACTTTGACTTAATTATTTTCATGTTAATTTGAAGCCAATCACATTTGACCTAGTGAATTTCAATCGAACAATGCATGTTAGCTCGAGGAGAGATGATCTGATGGTGCATGTTCTAAGCTAAAAAGTCAAAAGGACTCAAGAATAACACAAAAGTGACAAGTTTCAAGTTCATGGTGCATGGTTAAAATCTCAAGCATGTTCCCATAAATTAACATTATGTGGTAAAGTGTACAGAGCTTGATCGATAGTGATAAATACGTCAAGACTTTAATAAAGCCCCAGGATGAGTGAGAAGGTGATGAGTGTCACCATTTTAGGAATCCTATCGAGGATCTGATGGTGAGCAGAGGTTAACAAGTCAAATATCCTCTGAAGGGACATGAGAAGGATAAGTGTTTTAATCTTAATGAGTAACCAAGTAAATCGATGGATCACAATCAATCATGCATCTAACAGATCAATGACATAAATGAAAGTAGATTTTTTAAAGGGTCCAAGTCTCACATGATAGTGACATTTGTCACAACCATGATGAACAAGATATAGATCAATGGTTAGCATTTAATCTTGGGTTTAAAGGATCAATGGAGCATGTTTGATTTGAGCAAATGAGATCAACAGTGTAAGATGAAAGTGGACATTTCAATCGAGCTCAAAGCAAATGTGGAACTAATAGGTGTCAAGCCCATTAGTCATAATTAAAGATCAAGCATATTTTGAAGATCCAATGGTGTGAATGAAGACTTGAAAGTTTAACAGGGCTAGATATCTAATGAGGGGATACCATGTGGTGTGATAACATTCAAACAATTGATATTATTTTTAGGGTACATAAGGAACCCACGAAGTTGCCAAGTGGCAAGATCTTAGAGGCCCAAATAAAGATCAATAGCCTATGATGAATTTAAGGCTTGAAGACTTCTTAAAAAATTAATGGTGCATATTTGATCCAACTTCAAGATTACATGAGAAGGTGACACATGTCCTAGGGCGATAAATGATCACATTTTAAAACTAATGAACAATGTGACATGGAGATGCCACATAGGCATACACATAATATTCAAGGATCCTATTCAAGATAGTTAATGGAGATTTCACCACTAACAACAAGTTGATTAGGAAAATTTCAAATGAGGCATGGTAACTCCATAGCAAATTTCAAGATTTGAAAGCAATTTCAAATTGATTAGATAGTTCTAGGTCTCATGGGTAGAATCAGGGCAAAGAATGGGTTTTATGGATATATCAAATGTTAGTTCTAAAGTGTGACCCTGATTAATGGATGATGCATAAAACACATTGGCCATTACAGAACTTATATATAACATGTTTACAACATGAATAGAGAATGAAGGGTATTCTGATTTATTTGATTCTTGAGGCACATTTAAATTTTGAAGCTTGTGGATGAAACATACTTATTGATAGTCAACATTATAGATAGATGCCTTTCAAGGAAATGGAGTAATGAGAAAGCACTTGAAACCTATTGGTGTTACTGATATGCTTTTGGCATATCAATATGAAGGGGTTTATGTTCATGTAATTGATGATTTTGTCTAGATCTCAGATAAAGCCTACATAAGAGAGTAAGTTTAAAAAAATGAAAGGTCAATGCTCAATGCATTACAATTCAATATGGATTTACTAACCCATTATGTGCTCATTAGAAGATTCCCCTAAGAGAACTTCCTAGGGGAACTACAAGTGCCAATTGCAACTTGGCAATTTTCAAATTGCAAGTTCGTAAGAGGGGCCAAGATTTACCCACATAGGTTAAAATTTGAGATAATGTGAAGGAAACCCTAAAAGGCAAATTCACAAAAAGGCAAGTCTGAAAATAAAAAAGTGTAAATAGGGAAAAGGTGAAAAATTTAAAATCTAAGGAAACAAATTGGAGCCAAGAGGTAAAAGGGTAATATAACCTAGGTTTTGCATTTTTCATTTACTTTACTTGTCTGAGCTCCTTAATGGGGGAGATATTGTAGGTTTGAAAGATCAAAGTGGGAAACTTAAAGGAAGATCATTTAAATGGCCATAGATCAAAAATATTCCCAAGCCATCATTGCAAGAGTAGGTTGTTCCATTGCATGCATAAAGGAAAGGGGATTTGTCTAAAGTTTTTAGTCATCCAAGCAAGTGATCAAGGGGATCCTCAAGTAGTTACACATAAAGACAATTTTTTTAGACTCCACCATGAATATCTTCCTTCCATATTGTGTGAAAGGCATATCTAGCCATGAAATCAAAGGATTTGCTCCAACTCTTCATCATTTCTTGTAGAGACAGTTGTAACAATGATTTTCCTTGAAACTACATGAAGATTCCAGACATGGCAAATGATTTTTTCTAGCTAAGATAATATTGGTGGGACTTTGACAATTGAAATTTCCAATCCTCACTCCCAAATTTGAAATGTGTAAAAAATGTATAAATAGAGGGCTTTTCCTCTATTCAAAGGGTTAGTTGTTGTTGGTTTTTGGTTTTTCTCTCTAAGTCTAGGCTATTCAAAGTTTTGGGATCCATTACTGTGTGTAGATCTTATCTCTCTTGCTAAGGTGGTTGAATTTGTATAACCATTAGAAAGCTTTGAGAGCATGTTTATGTCTCCCTTGTCAAAAGAGCAAACTCACAATGCTTGTCGCCTTGGCAATAGTTTAAAAAACTGATGTATGCAAGGTTTCTTTTCAAGTTTATGAAAATTCTTGTGGTTCTTTGCTATTTCCTATTGATGACGTGTAACAATTTATTTTATAAGTTATTTTGATTAGATATTTGGGTTTGTGTTCATTACTGATTGTCATTTTGAGCATGGATCTAGGTTATAAATTCCTTTCTATAGTCTAACTTGGAAGTATGCTGTTGAATGAAATTTTAGGGTACCCTAGGTCTATGGATTTGACAATGAAAAGTGTTCTAAAATTTTAGTTTTAGTGTATGCTCTAGGGTTTCAAGGATCATTTGGTAGTTCCCATTAGCTTGCATTTGAGTCTTTTCTACATCTTTTCAAAGGATAAGGTCATGAATATTTCAAGATACCCTGCTATTTGAAAAATCTCTAGCACACCACCCCTTTTATATTATTATCTAACCTGTCTTACCTTGTCCTACCTTGCAGATAATACACCCTTTACATATCATAAGAGTTATTTTCCCTATAAATGCATAAGACCTTGATTATGTAACATGTGTTTGTAGTTTGTGCCTTAAAGACCTAACACTATAGTTTTTCATTCGACCCATGTTGTTGAAAATTATTTAAAATGAATATTGAAGTCATTATACCCATTTATCTTTATTATATTGTATGTGACCTAGTGCATTTGTGGTTTCTTGTGTGACAACCCTTCTTGAGTGGAGTGTGCAAGTTTGGTTGTGCCTTTGTCATATTCGTGTCTCTTTGTGCTAATAATCCCCATGGAGATTGAATTGACGAATAAATCCATGTGAGTAGGCTACCCCATAGGTCCTCTCACCTTAGTTCAAGCTGAGCTAGAAGTAACAGGGAGTTGACCATACGATTTGTTGATGCCTCTCAATCATTTTCTATGTGCATTCCATTTTAGATGCCAAACCCTTCCCCAACTATAATGACATACTAGCATGTTTTTCATCTTTGTTTTCCATTTCTACTCAAGTGTGCAAGGTTGATTGAAAGAGGTATACAAATATGAATCAACACTCATCTAGCACCGTTGCCGAGGATAAAAAAGACACATGTGGAACTTGTGTTATCGAGGACTCTTATAGAGAGCTACTATTATTTTTCAATTTCTTTGCCTATCTTTGTGTTGTTATGACTATCTTTGGTTTGTCAACATCACACTCATCTAGAGCCATTACAAGGACTCTTACAGGGAACTATAAGTATTTCATGTTGTGAAGTTATCTACTATTATTTGGTATATTTGAACTATCTTGGTCGTAAACTCTGCATCACTTCACTAGGGGACATGCCACGAATTGAAATATTTGACAATTTGACTTATGTTGAGTTTATTACAAAGATTTGTTAATATTGCATGTTGGAAGGTGCTTTCTCCCCTTTTGGACATAATTGTAAAATTTTTAGTGTCTTTACCTTTTATCTCATCATTAAATTTAGCAAGTTTGTTTTCAACATGTATTAAAATCAATATGTTAACTGCTATATTCTAGAATAATGATTCTAGTGGTGATTCCAACTTTATTATTTGGTTTTAAGGAAGATTGGTGCCTATTTTGAATATCTTAATTTTTAGCTCTGAGTGTTTTCTTACTTGCAAAGCTAGAAGGATTGAGATCATCCTTTAAAGGTGACGCACCCAAGAAATTTGTCTCACCCTTAAATATTCATCAAAGAAGAGGGAGACAAGTTTAGAGGCTTGTTAAAGGGCAAAGTTAAGTTTCTAAACAATATCTAGATAGCCAAGATTCTAATAATCTTGAAATTTTTGTTAAACTCCCCATTGTTGAGGACTATCATATCTCTCTTAGGAATTTTAAAACTTATAGGCTAGTTTATTATCTAGCTCCTTCTCAACCAACTGAATCCGATCCCAACTGTGAACCACAAAGTCCACCTCATTCACCCCCTCACATCCCTTTGCCATTAGTTCTTGAACCTCCCATTAAACCAATCATGAGGCATAGGGACCAAGATGAGAATGAATCTCCTATATTTCGTATTCCCAGATTCATACCTATCAATTTTGAGGACATCTAAGGTTATCCAAATGAAGTATTGAATGAACTAAGAAACCACCTTCCAAAGTTCCAAGGGAACAATGTAGTAAGTGGTGATCAACACTTAAGGGATTTTCACAATATCATTAAAGATTATGAGGTTGAGCATGAGGATGTGTGAATTAATTTATGTGTACAAACACTGGAAGAAGATGCTCGTGAGTGGTTCAATTTTATTCTGCATGGATGTATTGATTCATGGGAAGAGATGAAGAATGTGTTCAAAATTCAATATGGTGATAAAATTAATCCAAGGTTTCTTTTGGCTAAATTTGAAAATATCAAGAAGAACCCCAATGAGTGTGTGTAGGAATTTAATACATGGTTTAACAAAGCTATGATGTGGCTGCCTAAAAACATCAGGCCTAGTGATATAATGTGTTTGATAAAGTATTGTGATGCCTTTGACAAGAAGGCTATAAACTATTTGAAGGAAAAGGATCCCATGAACCTATGGTTGGCATTCAATATGGCTATCCAAATTAAAAATAACATAAAGGCTATGGGAAATCCCATGAAAAAGTAGGAAGATGTAAAGTTGGTCAATCTGGAAAATGCATAGTCCAAAAAAACAACTAACCTTGAGGAGACTGTCAAAACTTTGGCCTCTACTATCATAACAGTTTGATAGAGCTGAAAAGGGGATCCCTCATGTGTCTACTAGTTAAAAGAGGGATCCAAATATGAATCAAGCACAAAGGGGGCCTACTTTCCATAATCGAGATAATGATAGAGGAAAGAGGCTTGCACATGATGAAAGAACATAAAGAAATCATAATAGAGGGGCTATGAAAGAAGTGCCTTATCCGTTAAGTACCAAGGTGAATGTAGCAGGTTGTGACATTGATATTGATTGGTGTGATAAGTACTTCCTTCCACATCCTCCATATGATACAATTGAATTGATTGATGAAGATGTGGATGAACCTGAGTCTATGTCATTTGATGATGAGATTATGATGTTTAATTGTCAAATTCCCCAAATCAAGATGTCTACCTCCATGAAATTGCTAAGTACTACCACTATTGATCAGTTTTGGAGTACAGTACAAAAGGTATGCATCCTAACTTGAAAAATTGCTTGTGAGGTCAATATGGCACAAGAGTATGAATTACCCATTCATGATTTTGATTTTTTAAGATCAATGATGATTAAGAAGTATGACAGGGGAATTGCATCAGTTGAGGATAGGCAACTATTAATTAATGCAATAGTTACCCAAGAGAAAGAATACTACTTGAGAATCAGACAACTAGATGCTTCCCCTCAAGTCACCACCCTTGAAATTCTAAAGGTTGGGGATGAAAGTAAGGAACTAAAAAAACTATGATATTTTTTAATACTTCCAAACTTGTACACATTTCCCAAGTTGCTAAGCCTAGAGGTGCTCCTACTAAAAATAAAGTACCTTTGCTATCTGGTATTCCTAAGGATGTGAATGATGTTAGACAAAGTCCACCCTTGAATGCTAATATAAGAAATGCAAATCCACCCCAACCTACTCCAATTCAAACCTTAAGTGATTGCATTCTAGCTGAAGGTGTTGTTACCCTTCCACCAAATACTCCTCTTCCTTAGTATAGTATATTTGATATTGCCCAAGCGTTGATCCAACTGAAAATCACCATGCCACTTGTTGAATTATTAAGAATCCTTGAACATAGGAAGAGGGAATTTGAATACTTAGAATTTGGTGAGAAGTCAATTGTAAAGGAAATTGATTGACCCCAAACACCCTCAAAAAGTGATGAATAATCAGAAGAGTGTTGAACCAACTTCAGAAGTATATTTAAGGATTACCTTGGTATAAAGTCAACTGAATGTGGACCCATTTTATAAAACTCTCTTGATTAATGGTCTGATTTTTCACAACTATATGTTTTATTTTGGTGCTCCTTGCAATGTGATTCCCTTGGGTGTCCTAAATGAGCTCAAAGTTAAGATTACATCAGATTTTGGAAAGTGTTATGCCATGGACTCATGAGAAGTTCTAGTTGTTGAAAAAATTAAGGGGTTGGTAGTATAGTTGGCAATGTATCTAGGTAAGTATTTAAATATGGATGTGGTAGTTGCAGACTTCTTGCCTAAGTGGGCGATGTTGTCATGAAAATGGGCTACCAATATGGATAGAAATATATAGATGGACTTGTCTTATGCCATTATTCCATTGAAGAGTAAGATGGTCAAAATTTATAGAGAGATGAAGATGCTACATGTCATTGAAGATCCAAAATGTGATCTAAATGAAGTGTTGTACACTGATGTTGATTTAGATAACTTTGTTAGAAATATTGACATTATTGAGCAAAGTGTTGCTTTATATGTTGAACCTAATATCAAAGGAGCAATTTGGAAGGTGTGTTTTGATGGGGATTGATCCAATATTGGAAATGGAGCAGGAGTTATATTATCTGCCCCCAATGGTAAGTGTTTCAATTTTTATTTTTAGCTATCCTTTGAGTGTACTAATAATACTATTGAGTATGATGCACTCTTGCTTGGTTTACGGATTGCCTATGAACATGGAATTAAAAGTCTAATTATCAAGGGTGATTATGAGCTAGTGGATAAGCAAGTCCATAATGCTTATGCCTTCAATAATAAAAGGTTGAAATAATATCGAGATGATATGTGGGATTGGCTTGAATTCTTTGATGCATTCAACATTTGTTATCATGATAGGAGTTTTAATGAAGAGGCTAAGAAAATTGTAGGATTAGGTGTTCAATTTGATATTGTAAATGTGAGCACTCATTATCAGTATCAAGTGGAGGTGCTTGTTAGGCCTTTAGTCCTAGACAATGTTCATCATTGGTAGGTGTTTGATGATGATGATCAGATCAAAAGGCTTCTAAAATGTGAAGTTGAGTTTCATGATCAACTCATAGACTTGGAATCCATGGTTTAAGTTTGTTATAGAAAATAAACCTTGTTTTGGAAGGACATTATCCAACTGAGGACTAACACGCTCCCTAGAGGATTGGTAAGTTTAGAAACATCTTTTGATGGTGAAAATAGAAACAAGACTCAAGACTCATAAGTCTAAAAAGACATGACTAAGTTTGATTTGGGTTCTCATGAGAATCCAAGAAAGGTTTAGCTGGGTACTCACCTGAGTCCAGCTAATAAATATGTTTATATGCAGATACTAAAGAAGTATCAAGACTATTTATCGTGTTCTTATTCTGAGTTGAAATCATATAGGGAAGAATTTTTCCAATATGTCATCCCATTACAACCTAATAGTAAGACTTTCAGGAAAAAATAAAGACCTATTAACCCCATCTTGGCCACTAAGATGTGGGATGAGTTAAAGAAGCTAAGGGATGGTGGTATCATTCAGCCCATCAAGTGGGAAGAAAAGGTCGTTCATGCATTCAATGACATCAAGGGATGTTTAAATTTTTCTCATGTTTTGGGTAGCCCTGATTACACTAAGCCATTTTAGATATTCTATTTTGCATCATATAATACTATTACTGATATCCTTTTACAAAAAAATGAAGATGATCATGAACAACCTATATATTTTTTTGTCAAAGGTATGTAAGGTGCTGAAATGAATTACACCATCATATAAAAACAAGCCTTCACTCTTTTGAAGGCTTTTAAAACATTTAGGCCTTATATTTTGAGTTTAAATTTTTTACTTATGTCCTACATACCATGGTGATGGACATTTTAAATTAGACTAAAGTATCCAAAAAGAGATGCAGGTGGGTCAACAAGTTACAAGAGTATGATAGGATATTTAGACCACCAAGTTACTGTGAGGGATGGGTCTATCCAAGCTCATGGATGAGACCAATTTTCAAGTCATTGAGGTAAATGCTATTATTTTCAATGTTGATGATTCCTTGAGTCAATTTAACATGTCTCCATGATATAAAGATATTGTCTATTACTTGAAAAATATGAATTATCCCCCTAACTTGGACATGAATCAAAAGAGGAATCTTAAGCTTGTTTCCCAAAAGTACCTCTCGACTAAAAATGGACTTGCATGGAAGAACCTGGATGGGGTTCTCCTAAGATGCATGCTATAAGAACAAACTACTAACTTGATTGAAGATTTTCATAGTGGAGTATGTGGAGGCCACTTTGCACCTAAAGTTACATCTCATAAAATTTTGAGAGCTATTTATTGGTGGCCATCACTATTCAGAGATGTTGCTAAAAAAGTTAGAAAGTGTGAGAAATGTTAGTGCTTTATTGGGAGGATGAAAGCTTTAAGTTCTCTTCCCTTGTAGCCTATGACGATTGAAGGTCCAGTTAGACAATGGGGAATGGATTTCATTGGAGAAATTATTGATTCATCAAGTGATGAACATAGATGGATACTATTTGCAATTGACTACTTCATGAAATGGGTTGAATCAGTCCCTACAAAGAAGATAACACACCAGGTAGTTATGGATTTTTTGTTGAATCAAATTATTTGTAGATTTGGTGTGCCTATCAAGGTGGCTACTGATAATTACATGAGTTTTAAAGATAAACCTTTAGTGATATTTTAAAAATAATGTGAGATAAAATTGACCTATGCTTCTAACTATAACCCCTAGGGGAATGGGCAATCAACATCTAGTAATAAGAACTTGCTCAAAATCATTAGACAAACTTTAGAAGCAAATAAGAAGAAGTGGGGTGAACAACTAAAGTTTGCCTTATGGGCTGATAGGATTATGCCTAAGAGAGATATAGGTAGAAGCCCTTTTGATCTTGTTTATGGACCTTAAGAAGTTTTTCCTATGAACTTGTAGTTGCCAACTTATCATTTCATGCAATAACTAGAGGAAGACGATGGGTAGATCAACCATTATGAAAATAGGATGAATCAAATTATTGATCTTGATGAGATTAAAAGATAAAATCATGAAAGACACCTCAAGTTTAAGGAAAATCCGAAGAAGATATTCGATAGGAAGGTCACTCCAAGAACCTTCCAAGTAAGTGATCTGGTTCTACTTTGGGATAGTAGGCATGAGGAGAAAGGAAAGCATGGAAACTTTGATGCCTTATGGATGGGTCACTATTCCATTTATTGTTGGATTAGGGAACACACTTTTTTTATGAGAGATCTAGATGGTGAAATATTGGAGCTGCCAATCAATGGCAGACATTTGAAACACTTCATTGATTGAGTTTGTAACTATGTACATATTTGTATAGTGTATAGACTTGTTTTATTTCTTTATTACCCCTTACTTGGGGCCTTTCTTATACAATTTCTTTTCATGTTTTTATTGTGCATTCATTTACAGGTCCTCTTGATCTATTTTTTCCAGTCTACCTTGTTTTTTTTATCCTTCATGAGTCTTTATTGATATAAATTGACTAAGTGTTGACGCTGTGACCCAATGACTTGGCACCTGGTCTTATGATCTAGTTTTCTTTGCACACCTATAGGGGGTGTACATCATCGGGTGAAATCCAATGTTAAAGCCCAAAATTGCACTAATGTAATTGAGCCCTTTTAAGTGTAAATGCCTAATTTGTAAATCTAAGTTGAATTCATATTTGAGCATCTTAAAACCCTTATTCTAATTTCCCTAGTTTAGGCTTTTTGATTTAAATTCAAATTTGGTAGGAAAAATTTATGCTGGAACATTTTAAATATGCCATGGACTTAATTTAAATTTATACTAAAGTTTAGTCATGTTTATTAACATGACCAAACCTTAGTTGAAATTCATATTTAGTCCATTTTATACCCTGTGGCCCTTGGTCCCTTATATCTATTATCATCGTCTAGCTAATGCTTGGTCCTTTGTTATAAAACTAACTTAAAGTCCTATCTTAAAGATTCTATTGTATTTATTAATGAAAAAAAACCTTAAGCTAAGACTTTATACTAAGTCCTTTATTACCCAAACTCTGACTCAATTGTTTTCATGTTAATTTGGAGCCAATCATGTCTAAACTAGTGGATCACAATTGAATGGTGTGCATTAACTCAGGGAGAGATGATCCAACAATGCATGATCAAAGCTAAAAAGTCAAAAGGACTCAAGACTAACATAGAAGTGACAAGTGGTGAGCTTGAGGTGCATAATGAAAATCTTGAACATGTTTCCATCAATCGATGGTATGCAAAAAAGTATACAGATCTTGATTGATGGTGAGAAATAGGTCAAGACTTCAAAAAATCCCTAGGATGAACAAGAAGGTGACAAGTGTCACCATCGTAGGATCCCTATCAGGGATTTGATAGCAAGAAAAGGTAGACAAGTTAAAGATCCTCTATAGGGATGTGATAAGGATAAGTGTCTTAATCTCAATGAGCAACCAAGTAAATTAATGATTCTCAGTTGATCATATATCCAATAGATCGATGATGTAAATGAGAGTGGAATTTTCAAGGGTTTGGGTTAAATGCAGTAGTTTTATGTGTCACAACCATGATGAGAATGATATATATCAATGTTTAGTGTTTGATACTGGGTTTAAGGGATCAATAGAGCACATTTGATCCAAGTAAATGAGATCAATGACACAAGTTGAAAGTGGATATTTCAATGGAGATCAAAGTAAATGTGGAAGTGATAGTTTTCAAGCCCATAACTCAAAATTAAATCTTAAGCATATTTTGAAGATCTAATGGTGCAAGTAAAGAGTTAACAGTTCAATGGGGCCATATATCTAATGAGGGGCTACCATGTGGCATGATATCATTCAAGCAATCAATACTATTTGTAGGGTACACAGGGAACCCATGGAGCTACCAAGTGGTATGATCTTGAAGTCCCAAATAAATATCAATAGCCCATAATGAATTCAAGGCATATAGACTTCTTTAAAACTTGATAGTGCATATTTGATCTAGCTTCTAGAATGTACAAGAAGGTGACACATGTCCTAGGGTGATAAATGATCACATTTTAGAAACTAATGAACAATGTGACATGGTGATGCTACATAGGCATACATGTCATATTCAAGGATCCTATGCAAGGTAGCTAATGGAGATTTTACCACTAATAGTAGTTTGATTAAGAAAATTGTAAATGAGGCATGGTATATCTATAGGAAATTTGAGGATTTGAAATCAATTACAAATTGATTGGATGGTTACAGGTCTCATGGGTAGAATCAGGGCAAAGCATGGGTTTTTTGGATATATCAAATGCCAATTCTAAGGTGTGAACCTGATGAATAGATGCTGCATAAAACCCATTGGCCATTACATAACATATATATATAACATGTTTACAACATGAATAGAGAATGAGGGGTATTTTAATTTGTTGGTTTCTTGAGGTACATTTGAATTTTGAAGCTCATGGATGAAACATACTTCTTGACAGTCAACATTACAGATAGATACCTTTCAAGGAAATGGAGTAATGAGAAATCACTTGCAACCTATTGGTGTTACTTCTATGCTTTTGGCATACCAATATGAAGGGGTTTATGTTCATGTAATTGATGATTTTGTGTAGATCTCAGATAAAGCCTACATAAGAGAGTAAGTTTTAAAAAATGAAAGGTCAATGGTCAATGCATTACAATTCAATATGGCTCTAATAACCCCTTATGTGATCATTAGAATATTCCCCTAAGATAATTTCCCAATGGAACTACAAGTGCCAATTACAACTTGGTAATTTGTAAGTATGTAAGAGGGGTCAGAATTTACCAGAATAGGTCAAAGGTTGAGATAATAAAAAGGAAACCCTAAAAGGCAAATTTTCAAAAAGGCAAATGTGAAAATTATGGAGTGTAAAAGGGGAAAAGGTGTAAAATGCAAAATGTGAGAAAACAAATTGGAGCCAATACATAAAATGGTAATGTAACCTAAGTTTTGCATTTTTCATTTACTTTGCTTGTCTGAGCTCTTCCATGGGGGAGATATTGGAGATTTGAAAGATCAAGGTGGGTCACTCCAAGGAAGATCATTTAAGTGGCCATGGATCTATAATATTCCCAAGCCATCATTACTAGAGTAGGTTATTTCATGGTGTGCATAAAGGGAAGGGAAATTGTCTAAAAGTTTCCATTCATCCAAACAAGTGATCAAGGGGTTCCTTAGGCAGTTACACATAAAGACAAAGTTTCTTTGGCCTCCACCATGAATATCCTCCTTACAAATCATGTAAAAGGCATATATAACAAGGAAATCAAAGGATTTGATCCAAATCTTCATCATTTCTTATAGAGGCAGTTGTAATAGTGATTCTCCTTGCAACTACACGAAGAATTTAGGCATGGCAAAGGATTTTTTCCAGCTAGGAGCATCTTTGTGGGACTTTGGAAATTGAAAGTTACAACCCTCACTCCTAGATTTTAAATGGGTAAAAAATTTATAAATAGAGGGCTTCTCATCTATTTAAAGGGTTGGTTGTTGTTGGTTTTTTTTTTCTCTCTAGGTCCAAGCTCTTCAAAGTTTTAGGATCTATTGTTGTGTGTAAATCTTACCTCTCTTGCTAAGGTGGTTGTAGCTATCTAACCATTAACAAGATTTGAGGGCATGTTTGTGTCTTCCTTGTAAAAAGACCAAACTTTCCATGCTTGTACCCTTGGTAAAATTTTAAAAACTGATATATGTAAGGTTTCTTTTTAAGTTGATGAAAATGCTTGTGGTTCTTTTCTTTTCTTTTCTTGTTGATGACATGCAGTCGTATGTTTTACAAGTTTTGTTAATTGGATATTTGGGTTTGTGTTCAATACTAGTTTTAATTTTGAGGATGGATCTAGGTTATAAATTCCTTTCTATAGTCTAACTTGGAAGTATGTTATTGAATGACCTATTAGGTCACCCTAGGTTTATGGATTTGACAAGAAAAAGTGTTCTAAAATTTTACTTTCAATGTATGCTATAGGGTTTCAAGGATCATTTGGTAGTTCCCATTAGCTTGCATTTGAGTATTCTCTACATATTTGTAAAGGATAATTTCATGAATATTTCAAGATACCTTTCTATTTGAAAAATCTCTAGCACACCACCCCTTTTCTATTATTATCTAATTTGTCCTACCTTGTCTTACCTTGAAAATGATACACCCTTTGCATACCATAAGTGTTATTTTCCCTAAAAATGCATAATACCTTGATTATATAACATGTGTTTGAATTTTGAGCCTTAAATACCTAACACTACCATTTTCATTTTGGCCCACGTTGTTGAAAATTCTTTATAATGAAGATTACAGTCATTATACCCATCTATATTTAGTAGCTTGTATGTGACCTAATGCATTTGTGTATTTTGTGTGACAACCCTTCTCGGGTAGAATGTGCAAGTTTGGTTGTGCCCTAGTCATATTTGTGTCTCTTTATGCCAATAATCCCCATGGAGGTTGAATTTTAGAATCACTCCATGTGATCAGGATACCCCATAGGTCCTCTCACCTTGGTTCAGGTAGAGCCAAAAGTACCAGGGAACTAACCATACCCTTTATTAGTGCCTCTTAGTCATTTTTTATGTGCACTCCATTATAGATTCGAAACCCTTCCCTAAATATAATGACATACTAGTGGGTTTTTCATCTTTGTTTGCCATTTTTACTCAAGTGTACAAGGTCGAGTGAAAGAGGTGTACAACTAAGAATCAACAAGATCAAAAGCACTTTTTGCATAAATCAGCTGATAATTAGAATACTTAAGTACTTTTCACCTTTTTATTCTTAGAATAGCCACCTCATAATTCCATTTTATCTTTTTGTCTTAGATTTTTGGGAACAAAACCAAGCTAAGAGTCCATAAGCAAGATATTCCAAAAAGGGGGACATTACAGTCCTCCCCACCTAAAAATTCTTGTCCTTAAGTAATTAAAAAATCCATAGGGATGTCCCCACATTAATTATGAATCACTTACCAAATTAAATGTATTATCAATATAAATAAGCTCCAATTTGAATTCCCAACTTGCTAAACCTGTATCTTAGAGGTTACCCCTATGAGCTCAAAGTGTCATGACCACCTTTCAAGGATTCCTCATAACCCCTAAAAAATAACACATGTCCTACTAGTTTTTTGTTGATGTAGCCTCTCATGGTGATCAATGTTTCCTCATAATATGTTACAAAAACTTGGAAATAAGTAACAATAATCTTATCTTGAAACATATCTTGGGTGAATATAAAACATAGATGCAACCTCTCTTGAGTGTGTCTCAAAACATGTGGAATGCCATTTCTCTTTGACTTCATTTTATCACCTCCATCATGCATAGGAAGGACATTAAAATGATCAAATAAAATACTTAACCAACCTACAATATAGGATTTTACCTCACATTATTTATCAAGCCTAGAGTGCCTCATCATGCATATTTTCAAAATATACCATAAGCTAGAATTTATTAAAAAAATCAGAATTTTTACCTTCTACATGCTACTATAACTGCCCCTTAAAATTAGAATTTTCTGAGTGGTTAATTTTATAATAAACCTTGGCATGTGTATTTCAAATCATCGGTTGTAGAGTGCCCTTAAAGTGCAAATTTTTATTCCTTTTAGGTGATTTTAATTGTTTTGTCGACTCAAAAAAATTTGAGCCAAAAAATTCAGGCTTCAAACATCTTTTTCCAGCTCTTCCCCTTGGCTATCATATGTGAAATAAAATTATATTGATGCCTAAAAACATTATTAGGTTAGCCCAACTAATTATAACATTTTATGGTAAGCAAATAGACCATCTTTTGTTGTAATTCAAACCTTGTGAACAACTACTTGCAATTTTAGCCCTCCCTAAAATCAAGAAGGGTCCGACTTTCCTTAAAACACCTTCATTTTTATTCTTGAAAGAAGGAATAGGTTTCTTCCCAAAGAAAATTTTGGGTTTCCCTTGGCAATAAAATCTCCTCTCAACTCTCAACTTCCCTTAACAAACATGATAAAAATTATAATTTGCTACACTTACCAATTGCCTTGTAGAGGGTTCTAATTTGGAATGAAGAGGTTGAATTTGATGTATAGTGGTAGCCTTATTTTTATTCTCCCTCATGCTCATGAAACATTCTCCTAACATGTTATTTATAGAATAAGAAGGGGCCTCTCTATCACTCATACCATGCAAAACAATCTCATTACTTGCCACTTTGAATTTTAGCTCCATGGTTTGGTAATTTTGAGTGTACTCACAAAATGAGTGCAACCTCTGAATACCAAGGACCATATTTGTCTCCCTATTCCAAACACATAAATATCATCCCATACCACATGAATTTCAAAAGTGATACTAATATTTGGAACCTTATTATTACAAGGGATGGTGAACCCATTTGTCACTGTGACTTTGAATCCTTTGACCTCCATGGATTGTAGACCATATGATGTTACTAGACCTCTATCAATGAAATTGTGGGTTTCCATAATATCAATAAGTATGGTGATCAACATACCTTTGAATGATCCCTTATCTCTAAAGGGATAATACGTAGGAGCTCCAAAAAATGATGCCAAAGTGTCCTCAAATCCTCTTCTCCCTTTATCTCCAAAGTTCCCTCCTCATAGGTGGATGTCCCAATTTATTCCTCCTCATTCTCCTCTTAAATAATTATCTTAATGTTGTTTACTTGAACTTTGCCATGACAATTATGACCCTTCTCCCAAGGATCCTTGCATGTGAAAAAAATACCTTTCCTCCTCAGCTAATTCCTCACATCAAAGATACTATTTGGTAGCTCCTTTTGCTGCCCCAAACCTAGTTGGATTGGTCTAATCAAGGGACCCTCACAATTGACCTTTGGAGACTTTGTATAACTACTCTTTGACTGCCCAAAACTGCCATTTCTCTTATGCCTTATAGGTGGGAAAAAAGTATTCTTTACCTATCCCAAAGGTGTGAATCTCTCCCTTGGAGTAGATTACTCCAAATCATAGGCCTTACAGATGGCCTCTCTCAATGAAGGTGAATAAAATTCTTTGACCAATCCACTCAAAGAATCAACCAAGCCCTCAATGAATAGCACCACCAATCTCCTATGTGAAATATCAATCACCATGACTAAAAGTCTCTAAAACTCTATAACATAATCATCCACTGAGGCCTTTGCCTCAATTGAGATAAATCATAGAAATGAAGTTTTATATATGATCTATCAAATCTCTTTATCAATCTCATGATGAACTCTTCCTAGGAATGTATGGGTTGGTGTCCCTACATGATCAAACCATGATATCACTAATCATGGGCTGCTCCCTCTAAATTAAAGGTGGAAAAATGAATGGCCTCTCCTTCTACCATAGGTCAAAGTTAAAATAAGGTGTCCACCTTTTGAATCCATGCCCTTGCTGAGCTCATTTGTGACCCATCAAACATGGAGAGAGATAACTTTCTCAATTCGTGTTGGAGATCTCCCTAGTTTCCTCTCTACCTCTGACTAATCTTGGGCCCAATCTATCCCTATTTCCAAGATGAAAAGTTAGAAAATGTCATATCCCCTTTCACTATCATAGATAAGGTAACATACTCATCCATCTCCTTCTTTAACTCCTCATATGGGATAAGTAACCCATATCACACTAATGTACTCTCTTCCATTTGAACAAATGTAGGATGGGTGGTCCCACATGTGAATTCTCCATTCATTGAAGGGGGTGTATGTGAATATGGCATACTCCCTAAAGCACCACTATCTCCATTGAGTGGCTTTAAACCTCCCATATCATTGAGGGAATGAAGAAACCCCTCCATCATGGTTTTCATCCACTCATGAGTCTAGGAATAATTATCAAACCTCTCCTTAGCTATCCTATCTTTCCTCTCACTCTCTATCTCTTGGTGATCCATGTCACCCATGACTTGTTCCTTCTCAAGTGATCCAACTGGTAGAATTCCCGCTTCCCTCCTACTACTCCTCAAGGAATACTTAACCTCTTTATTTCCATTCATGTATAAAAGCATTCACCCCATATTATAGCCAATATATGGATATGATACCACTATAATGTCCCTGATTAAGGACAAGAAAGTAAATAAAATATTGGGCATAAACCCTAACCAACAAATCTAAAAATAATAGTAGACTAGCAACTCTAGGTGCATCAACTAATCCACAAAACTTCCCAATGTAATCCAGGTGATAGATTCCACCAGGGTAGAAATTAATCCACAAATACAATGATAAATAACCACTCCAAATACTAAGAATACACTATGATAATTGATGTAAACTATTGTGATAAATACAGTTGGAAATATATACCCAAGGTCAATGATCCCAAGCCTTCCACTCACCAAACTTGTTAGAAAAACTCCTTGAAAATAGTTTTCAAGATTAGGTAAAACCAATGATTAATCCCAGCCAAATAAATCTATAATTAGTCCCCCAAAATGAACACTAAACAAGAGGAAATTAGATCACCTATCCTCATAAGCAAGCTAGAAAATTATCATATACATTAACTTTATAATAATGTGAACATCAAGTGATTAATGAGGTCAAAACCCTCAACCAACAAGCTGGAAAAATATAAAAAAATATCACAAATATTAAGGATAATATTTTCTCAATGATTTAGGGCCTACAATCACCCCAAACCCTTACAAATTACCTTCTAAAAGAATCACCCAATATCTGATTATAATTGCTAAAATTTCCAAAATTAATACCTTCACCTTAACTCCCTAAATATTCTAAAACCTTGAGATTTTACCCCAAATAAATTAGAAATAATATTAGAATTTTACCTTTCTAAATTAGAGTCTAAAATCCCTCCAAAATACTTAATCCCTTCCCAAATCAATTCATCACATCCCATAATTAATTATAAAATAAATTAGAATGTTTTGTCTAACTAATTGATCACCAAATGATCTCTTATGATGCCCTAAGCAAGTCACCCAAGTGAGAAAATGTCACCGATAAATATTCAAACCCTTGAATGGGTCTCCATGTAGAGAAACCCTCTCAATAGGGGTCATCCTCTTGACCAAATCAACTCGCCACCCAAGGGGATGGATCCAAACCATGCTAGCAACCTCTGAAATCAAGATGCCAACTTCCAAGAACTTTAGTTTTATCTTAAACTAGCCCTCTATAGGGTTTGAAATAATCCTTAATTAAGGTGGTGTCCAAAAATACCCTTGTAGATCCAATTGCATGCAACCATGTAAATCTTAAGTATAATTACAACCCTTGATTAGAGATGGATTAAAATTAAGAATGGAGGTTTTCATCCCCAAAGCTTAACACACTTGAAGGTTTTCATCCTCAATTTATGATGAACAAGATTGACATACTTGATCAATGATTCATAATTCCAAAATAGCATAATCTTAAAAATGAATCTTCAATTACTTTTTATAATCATCCCCCAAGGGTGGATCCCAAGTTGGAAGGATGTGTCTTTTGAATCATAAACAACTTTTCCTTTTTAAAATTCCTTTTTGAGGGTTTAGGCTCTCATGACCCCGAAAAGTCCCTTGCTTAAGTGAAAATTAGATCAAAATCACTTTTTTCATAACTCACCTGATAATTATAATAGTTAAGTACTTTTCACATTTTTTCTCTTATAATAGCCTCCTCTTATAATAGCCTCCTCATAGTTCCATTTTCTTTCTTTCCCTTAGCTTTGTGTGAAAAAAACCAAGATAAGGGTCCATAAGCAAGTTATTCCAAAAAGGGGTACATTACAAAACCTTAGCCAGTTGTTTACCGACCCATAAGGGGTTCAAGCTCATTGATCTCTACTTATAAGGCACCTATTGCTTCACAAGGCAAACCAATGCCTCCTATCTCCTGTTCACCTCAAGTAGTTGCCCATCTTATCTCTTCTTCATTTCCTTCTCCTAGGGCTCCATCTTCATATCCCCCTTTGGGGGTGAATGTTTTATACTCTGAGCTTAGTCTCATGACTCTTAACCACAATGTTATTCTATGTTAATCTCATAGTCCTTCACCTTCGATAAAAAATAAATATGTGCCAAACAAGAGGCAACCCTTCAAGATTGGAGACTTTGCCCTTCATTACTGAACTTTAAATCAGTTTGTAGCCCTCTCAAACATCATAGAGGCAAATGATATGAATATTGATGATTTTAAATGAATGTTTATTCATGAAATGTTAAAGGCCTCATTGATTTGATATGTAAGTATATGGATAGGAACAATTTCTGGAATTTCTCCCCAATGATTATTTTTGCATGTAGGAAGTCAAAATATCTGACTTTCTCCTTTAGTCTATTGCTCACAGTATCTGGCTTTGGCCCCTTTGTCAGGGAACTTGTCATGATCTTGACTAGGGTGGTGTTATCACCCTTTTGACACCTAAACTTTCTCAATTTATTATTTCTTAGGGATTTGACCCCACCCATTTGGTGGTTTGGGCTTTTTTTGACTTTGATAGTCATATTATTATCCTTGTCAACTTGTATGCATCCAATGATATTGTAGAACGTACCTTGCTCTATAGATGATAAATAGATTTTATTCTATATGCCCATTGGACCTATATGGGGATTTCAACATGGTTGATTCCACTAAAGACAAAGAAGGATGCCTTCCCATATGATGGTGTGTAGGGGAGCAGGAGCCATGGTTTTACATGCATAACAAATTGGGGTATTTTTATCCTAATCATCGTCAGAGGAGTGAGTCAATTATTACTTGGTTCACTTGGTCCAATTTTTTATAGGGAGAAGACATAGTGTTTAAGTTTTTTGATCATAATTTTCTAGTAAAACATGACCTTTTTCCTTTTTCCTTTTTTCTTATTCATAATTAGCCTTTAGATGTGATCCTATGCACCTTATTGTCTGAATATCACCCTATTTTCTTCTATTTTGAATGGACCACCCTTCATTTTAAACCCCATAATTCTCAGTTTTACTCAACACTACCCATATCAAACATGAGCATATTGTTGGGCATATCATTTAAATTTGGAACATGGACCTTAGACCCACTAGGGATATTGGTGGGATTGATTGGTAGGTTAATACCATAGTTTACACCACAAATTTTATTTACATATATGACAAGCAAGTTAGAATCTTTTAGTAATGTATACATAATGCTACAAACTGTGATTATCTTAGGTTTCAAAGTTTTGGAAGCCTTACCTTTTATCGCTCTTCTTCAAGCTCAAGATGTAGATTTTAGTTTTATATACCCTTGTGTATTAATGTGGTGTGTCATCATGTTATCCTTCATCTCTAACATAATGGTCCCATTGTAATTATTTGAAATAATTACCCATTTACCTTTACCAAATGAGTTAATAGAGTTAATTACTGAAGTCAAATGGTAACTGAACCTATTTTACTATCCCTAACCATAAAATCATAAAAATAAATAAAAAATTCTCCTAATCTCCTAAGAAACCCATCCCATGGTTTAAACAACTTAACAAATCAAACATTGGTTAAACCTATCTTTACCCTATAATCAACCCTTTTGAATGGTCTAAAGATCACCTCCACCCATTTTGGGAAAATTAATGTCGATTCTTCGAGATAGATGCTGATCAAACTAGAATGACATTAATCCATAAATATACAATGATCTTCCTTGATTCAGGAGACATGCATCACACTTTTTGGACTTCGAACCTCTATTGGATTTTTTTCTAGAACCTACATATGGACATTGTCAACACTTTTCCACCTTGTGGAACCTCTGTTCATGTAACTATTAAGCGATTTCAAAGGTTTTTGAGCATACTTTTATAGTCTTCCTTATTTTCATGTTTTTAAGCCATTCAAGCTTAGTATTTTATGTTAATTCATTCATATTTAAATCTTGTTTTCTTCTGCACCTTTGTGTCAACATTTCCATTTGGTTTTCATCATTTTATCAATTTTACAAGTTATTATTATCACCTATTTTCATAGTTTAACTTTTACTTAGAATTGATGCCGATCCATCTGAATCAACATCTATCCTATAGTATCATCATTGATCCCTGATAAACTATTAAAATAGCCTTGAAGTCTATTTTCATAACATTCACAGTCCTAAAGACCTATTAAATCTTGCATGCTATTTTTTGAAAATATGTCTTTCACATGTAGATGACTCTTCCTAGATTAGCCCAAGATATTTTTATCATATTTGATCTATCCATTGTCCCATAACCTTTACTCACTGATCAAAGTGACATTGCATTTGAATTAGGTCTTTGTACTGTGGTTTTCACACCTAATCAGGAAATCATTAATGAATAATTGGCTATAATTCAAGAGGACACTGATATAACTACTAAATTTTGGGATGATTAGTTTGATCACCTTAATCCTATTGTAGATTAGACATCTTTGTTGTTATCTATTTGCATCCTATCCTTATACATCTTTGTAATTTCATGTTTATTTATAAAATTGAGTGTTAAACATGGGATAACATATGCCTAAGGAAGTGGATCACTTCATGGGACTGGTTTCTTACCAGGTAGCCCATTCATATTTTTATTAATCAATTTTTTGTGAGTTAGTGTGATTTTTAGGTCATTCCTACTTAGCCAAAGAGGAGTTGCCACAAGCTTGATCAATGGTGCATAACCGATCTCTATCTTTAGGTAATCTTAAAAACCCTACATTTACTTTGTTTTTAGTAGCTAATTAGATCACATTGAAAAAAGTGAAAAAAACACTAAAACATTCTGGCACATTTGGTGGGACCGTTAGGTTTCATTTTTCTTATTAAAATTCCAAATTCTTGAATTTGACCTCTTTCCCTTTCTTTGTGTGAATTCATCCAAAGAACATCAAGTTTGCATTGTGTTTGCTTTTTGAGGTTAAAATAAATTGCATTCATTTTTTTCTACTTAAGTAATTCATATAGAATAATCTAAGTGGTAAATTCATTGTAGTCATCACTCTTTCACACACAAGCCAAATCACAATCACAATAAACTCATTTAAACACTTGACATAAGGAAATCGATGGGGATTTCATCACCTCATAACAACCTTTTTTATGATGATCCCACTTAGATTTCACCACCAAGGGGAGGACCAACTTAGTTCTCTAGCTGAGTATAATCTTTGGACTATCGATATATCTTGGCTAAGCACCTGCACTAGCTATGGGATTGTGATGTGAGGGAAACAAGCCCCATGTATCAAGCCACATACTAGTACCAATACATATTTACTTTGAGCACCAAAACAAAACACCCAAAATCATCCTCAGGTTACCATTTCTTAGGACCCTCATTATCCTTTTTCTTTATTTCTTTTCACATCTTAAAGTTAAAAAAATAAAAAAGAGATAAAAACTTTTTGGAATGAATTTAGTTTGTGCATCTTTCATCCACAATTAAAAGTGAGATAATTCAAAAAGAAATTATTATTTTCTTTTTATTTTATTTTCCATCTCATGGTTTTGATTAGGTAGCAATCAAGGAAAGAATCCGAAGTGGGTGTCATGTCCTCTCCTATGGAACATACACCTAGCTCCTCCTCTACCCCTGAGTCCTTTAAAAATCTTGTGTTCTCATACTTTTGTTCTCAAGGAGATCCCACCTTTATGAAAATATTGGAAAATAACCCTATTTCTCTCAATTACTACATTAGTAATCGAGCAATACACATTCCTCCTTCCCCCCATACCCAAGACTCTCAATATTTATATGGGATGCCTTTTGAGGGAACTGAGAAAATCAAAGGATTTAACACGACCATGGTATCCTTTTCTACCAACTCTCTTCCATCTAGATCTAATACTCAGATGATGCAACCTTTAAAAAGCCAACTACCTGTAGTATCTACCAATTCTCCAAGCCCTATTACTCAGTTTCAAAGTGCTTATACCACTTACCCTATATCCACTCAACCTATATCCACTATTCCTCCCCAAACATTAGTAGTATCAATCCATATAAGTCTCCCACCTATCAAAATGAGTCTAGCATACAATTTTCAAGCTCTGCAACATACATAACAAATCCCTCCAATGCAACCTCTCCAACAGTACGTCTCCATGACTACTCAATATATGGCTCCATCACAGTCACTAGGGACCACTTATTTCCAATCTTCCACACAATAAAATATTTCATTATAGGTCCCATAGTATGTGGTGGCATCCCAAACCATTATGTCCATTGCAGTTGGATACCCTTCCTCACAATCCCTATCTACTCTTAAACAAGGTGTATTAGGGAATGTACCTTAGAATAACCCCCAACCATACCTCATAAACATCCTTATGAATAGGATGGCTAATTTAGAAGCCTCCACCTCTAGACAAATACTATGCCCACATATGAGCAAATCTGTAAGGAACATATCCACCCATCTATTCCTATTCGACTGTTTATTTAGATACCCATATTAGATATTATGATACACATATTATTGATACAATCTATGATGAATTATTTCCTAAAGAAACTCCAGATTAATTTTCAATCTTAGATTTCCTCATGAGAGATGATTTTGATATAAGTCAACCCGAAAATATCGAGACAACTCCCAAAATATCTATAGAGCTCCCATATCTCATTACATGGGATCATTCACATGAGCCATCCCCTTCATATTTCTAAACTGAATCTCCTAAAAAGGAAAATGAAACCCCTCCTCGAGATGTCATAGATAAACATACTAATACTTTGAGAGTCAAATGTTCCACCCCTTTGGTCCCTAGTGAAACTATTCGTAATATGCATCAAGATCGTAATAAAGTAGGATCTTATCAATTTACTTGATACTAAGACCCTTTGAAATCATCCTCTATCACAACACCTTCTTACCTTGAAACTACTAAAGGAAAAGGTAAAGCTGGGATAATTATCTTGTTATTCCATCAAAGAAAGCCTTAGTCCATCCTCAAGTCAAGGTCGATCTTTTTGAATTGTCAAAAGATAAAAACCTTAGTCCAAATACCCCTTTTATTCCCAACACATGAAAGAATAAAGGAACAACCCCTTTTATATCATGTTCATCATCTAATTTAGGTCCTCATCCATCTCCTAAAGCTAATGTCCCTATCATAGGTTCTTCCATTCAAACACATGGAAAAATGCAAAGTCTCCCTCCATTATTAAATACACTTCCATCTCAATATCCACCATCTTCTACTAAAGGACCATTAGACAAATTTAAATAAAAATTACCTAAGGTCATCCCTACTATAAAAGCTAAATGTTAAAACCAAATGATTAATACTTTACTAAAAGAGATCACACAACCTATTATAAGACCACAAAGTGACCCTTTGAAAGGATCTTACACTATAATATTAAAACAATTATTGGATACATCCCTCATGATGCTACCACATATACTGTCCATCAAACTTCACCCCTGAAGACCTACTTGGTATAGGAATTGAGAGATATATGCATGTCATAGAGTACCTGGACATGATACAAAAAATTGTAATGCCCTTAAGGCCATAATCCAATAGCTAGTCTAGGATGATGATCTATTAATTGATGATCTAAATGATAAGACTCCTAAGTAAAAAGTCACTATCCCAAATATTCCACCTACCCATAATATTGCTAATCATATAAGTGATAAAGAGTTAGTGGCTTATTTGGACTCTCCATTATTATACATCAATGTTGTCCATGTAGCCACCCGGTCTAAAAATTAGAATCTTAATAAATCTAAATTTTTGATTATAGGTGCCTCTACCCATAATATGCCTAAACCATCTAGACAAAATCCTAAAGTCTCTATTATGGGAACTACCCTGGTTGAAGCCAACGATTTGGTATAAATCTCTATATTAAAGTAAATCCACTAAATGCTATAAAAATGTCATTGTATGAACTTATAAAAAACTCTCCACACTATCGACAAGCAATGATAAAAGAAATCTATGCAATTGAGGTCTGACTAGATGAGATTCAACCATTGTCAACATTTATAGGGGCCCTCCAAATGGAGTTGACTATTAGTTTCACTAATTCTGAGGTCATTCTTTTATCACCTGAAGATAAAGACCCCACACTTTTCATCATAGTTTAAATAAATAAAATTTAGATTAAAAGAGTTATGATTGATAATGGGGTCAAAATCAATATTATTTATTCACACGCTTTCCAAAAATACAGTCACCAAAAACCATTTTTTCCCAATCCCCAACAATTATCTATGAATTCAACGACATAGTAGTAACCATAGTAGGAATGGTTGTCCTTACCATTTGTGTAGGTCCTTGCAACCTCTATGAAATCTTTTTTCATAGAAGGGACATTCCAATATAACATTTTATTAGGACATCCATGGATTCATGTGATGTGATGCATCCCCTCCACCATCCATCGATGTATTAAGTTTGAACATTATGGCCAAGTCCACATCATCTGTATCGATCATCATCCCTTCAAATCATGCAACTGAACTTTTTGACCAAGTGATGTCATAATAACCTCACCTAACATAATCCCATCTTCATCCTCTAATCAAGCCTTGACTAGCATGACTATTCCCTCTTCAAAATTACCAGCTTATGAGTCCATTGATTCCATGAGGCAACATCTTTGAATGGGGGAATACCATCTATTAACCCTTAACATATTACCCACTCTTAGAGAATATGACCATCCTGATAAGAAACCCATATATTTACCCAACCTAGGTGAGCTCATCCCATTTGTTCCACCTTTCTTACACACCCACTTGATATATGGTGGAATCGATCAAACCACCTCAAGACTGGACAATGGTACCCATGCTAAACCCTTTACATCCAATTTCTCATTTCTTAATAAAACCTAGTTCACACAAACCTACCTTTATCATTGTGCTTGGAAGGGCTTTGACATGGGTAGATATTAATAGGGTCCTCACGAGATCACATTAGGAGATTTCAAAAAACCACATGAAAATCATGGCTTAGGCTTTGAGAAAGATTTGAAATCCTCTCCCAAACCCATTATTCTACCATTTTTAGAAGAAGAAGACCAATCTTCATCATTTGACACCTCTTCCTTGACTAGTGACACTGTATCCATCCCTTCAATTTTTTTTTAGTCAATTAAATCTCCATAGAACCCCTTATCTTTCACCATGGTGGTGAGACTTGAATTATCCTTTTAGTATATCCTAAGTTAATAGGACATGATATGCTAACCATCCTTGTTCTTTAGTGTTAGTATGACGAGTCAATCTTAACTCATTTGGGCACTAAAAACTCTTATCTATGTAATTATCTTCCATTCAAAACATCTAGCTTATTGAATAAATCCACTATTGATATTAATATCAGGTCTCAAGAAACCTCAAGGATTTTTAAAATTAGCAAAGCCTTAAATCCTGAAGAAAACCAAGATTTTACCACTCTTTTATCAGACCATAGCGATGCATTTGCTTGGTCTTATAGTGATATGTTTGGTATTGACCCCACAATAGTTATCCATAATATCATCACCTTTCCTAATGCTAAGCCAATAAAATAAAAGCTCTATAAAATGCATCCCCATGTTTCACTCTTGGTAAAAGAGGAACTGTAGTGCCTCTTATCTGCTAACTTTATTCAACCCATCAATTATCCTTAATGGATGTCCAACATCATTCCAGTCACTAAGCCTACAGGGGGACTTCACATTTCTACTAACTTTCATGATTTAAATCTTGCTTGTCTAAAAGATAATTTCCCTCTCCCTAACATTGACCAATTATTGGAGCTAACAGCTAGCCATGAAATGATATCCCTTATGGATAGTTTTTATGGTTACAATCAAATGCTTATTACACTAGAAGATCAGCATAAAACTTCATTTATTACTCCTTGGGGGACCTTCTGCTACCATGTTATGACCTTTGGCCAAAATAATGTAGGAGCTACCTATCAGTGGGCCATGAATTATGTATTTCATGACATAATCCACAAGATTATCAAAGACTACGTATATGACTTCTTTAGGAAGTCAAAATTCTAAAAGGATCACTTATCCATACTTAACGTTATCTTTGATCATTTACTCTAGTATCATGTGCGTCTAAATCCCAAAAAGTGCATTTTTGGTGTCTTGATGGGTAAAATTCTAGGATTCATTATTTCTATTCAAGGAATAGAAGTGGATCCTACTAAAATCAAGGCCATTATATAAATACCTCCTTCATCAAACCTTAAGCAGGTATGTAGTTTACAAGGCAAGATTTAGTCTATCCATAATTTTATATCCCAACTCTCTGATCGGTGTTAACCTTTCCACCATTTATTAAAGAAGGATAGTCACTTTGTATGGGATTCTAATTGTCAAGAAGACTTTAAAAAACTCAAAGACTATCTTATATCACCTCTAGTCCTCACTCCACCTAAGGAGAGGCAATCTTTCTTCCTTTATATCTTAGCTATAGACCATGCTCTAGGTGCTATGCTTGCCCATCGAGATGAGCATCACAAAGATCATGTTTATTATATAAGTCATACCCTTGTAGAATATGAAACACATTATCCACATACCAAAAAATTATGCTTAGCATTGGTTCTTTTAGCCTCTAAGTTTCATCATTACCTACTTAACGACAAGACATATGTAATTATGACTACCAACCCCCTTAAGTTCATGCATTCTAAGCTTTATCAAAATCAATGAATGGCCAGATAGATCATGCTTCTAGATGAGTTTGATCTAGAATTTCTCCATCAAAAGTCTATTAAAGGATAGATTATTGCTGATTAATTGGCCAAAGCACATCTTAGTGACAATCGACTGATTAATTATGAATTTATTTATGAATCTATCACATCCACTTCCTAATTAGTCCCATAATATCAAATGACTCTCTTCTTTGATGGGTCCAAATGTGAGCATGAAGATGACAAAAAAATTATATTAATCCCTCATCAAGGTATTCCCATGCCTTTATCTTTTAAATTAGACTTTGATTGCACCAATAACATGGCTAAATATGAAGCATTGATTATAGGCCTCTAAACTATCATTGCACTAGGAATCAGATCCCTTAATATGTATGGTGAATCTCAGCTAGTGGTTAATCAAATTAATGGTATATATTAATGGAAGAATGATATCCTCTAAAGATTTAAGACCTTATACAATCAACTCTTATCCACTTTTGAACATTACGTGATCCAAACTACTCCTAGATCAACTAATAAGTTTACTAATACTATGGCATCTCTTACCTCTTTTATCCCATCCTCATCTCAAAAGTCCAAGCTATTTGTCCTTATCCATCAAGTTAACTAGCCTTTCTATACAATAACTAATATTCTATCTATCAATAATATCAAGGAAAACTTGGAGGAGCCATGGTATGCACAAATATTTACTTATTTGTCTATAAGACTATCTCTTCCCCATCTATCCAAAGGTGCTAGGTGTGTCTTTCAATAGAAAGCTGCCCACTATACTATACTGGGGGGTGTTCTCTATAAGCACAGTTTTGACAACATTCTTCTTCATTGTTTTCAAAAACATGAAGCTACCTTAGCTATTTAGGAAGTACATAATAGGTCATGTGATGGACACTTTAGTGGTCATGCAATCGCTAAAAAATCTTACGTCTAGGCTATTATTGGCCCACTCTAAATTAAGATTATTGCACATACATTAAGAGGTATGTAAAATGTTAGCAACATGTGAAATTATCCCATGTCCCTAGTAAAGCCTTGCAGGCAACAAGAGAATTTTATCCATTCTCCCAATGGGGGCTTGATCTTATAGGTCAAATTAACCCTAAGTCCTCTCAACATCATAGCTTTATCATTTTTGCTACAAAATACTTCACCAAGTGGGTGGAAATTGTGCCAAAGGTAGAAAATATTGTGGAGTTTATCCACCATCACATTATTTTTCATTTTAGAATTCCATATAAAATAATAATAGATAATGGAAAATCTTTAGAGAATAAGAAAGTCTAGGCACTATGTGACTCATTTAAAATCAAATTAAGTTTTTCCTTGTCTTACTATCCTTAGGCCAATGGTCAAGTAGAAGCATCTAATAAAACCCTAGTACAAATCCTAACCAAAGTAATCAATGAAGTTATGAATGATTGTCATCTTCGTATCCCTTTTGCCTTATGGGCATATCAAACTAGTATTCAAACCCCTATGGGTGCTACTCCTTTTTAACTAGTCTATGGTACGGAAGCTATACTTCCTTTGGAAGTCTAAATTCCCTCTCTTTATGTCTCACTTAAAGACTTCATTTTTTGATGAGGATTTTTGTTAGGAGTGTTTATCCTAGCTTGAACTCTTAGATGAGCATTGTGCGACAACCCTCAATCACCTTCGTATATATCAAGAATGACTAAAATGAGCATATAATCAACATGTAAGAAAATGAGAATTTAACATTGGAGACATTGTACTTAAAGAAAATCAACATATGACTAATATGGAATGAAGTAAAAGGGGATTTTTTTTTCCTAATTAGCTTGGACCATACATCATAACCCATAAATATGGATCCAGAGCATATCATTTGGCTTCTCTTGATGGTAAACCAGAATGAGAACCTCTTAATGCATTGCATTTACGTCCTTTATATAGTTAATAGATCTTGGCTCATATTGGTTAGATTATCTTAAAATACTATCATATCCCCTTATCCCAAAATAATAAATAATGATATGAGAGTTATGTGGTTATCCAATAGTCATTATAAATTTAGCCTTGAATATAAATACCCCAACTCTATTCATATCATTATCTCATGGATATATTTCACCTATAATAGGAGAAACCCTAGATCATTATTTACCTTATTTATTAAAGGTTGTCAATTTTCCAAGATAACATAATCACCTCATGTAATGAACTCATGGAAACTATCCTAAGGTATCTTTTTATTCTAACTTGCATTACTATCTTTGGGATCTAAAAATCAAGTAAGTAGTGAAAATTAAAAGTATCAAAATGGGCTAAATAAGTAGACTGATCTTTCGAAGAACAACTATAATAAAATATAAAGGCAAATAATAGACTGATTCCTTGAAGGATGGCTACCAAGCAGAAAACTTCTCGCATTGATCAGTTTTCAAATTATGCTACTTAAAAGCCTTAAAAAGAAATAAAGAAATAAAATAAATTGTCAAAAGCAATATCCCAAGAAAGCTTCCCTATCAATCAACTTTCTAATTGTAGGCTTCCCATATTGATCAGTCTACCCATTGGCATAAAAATGATCCTTGAAAGATAAATCTTGATTTTGAAATATGGTATAAATAAGGTTATCTCTAAAGCAATCCATCCCCCATCCCACCAAAAGCATATAATCCTAATAAATGACCAAGGTAAAATCTATAGCTAACCTAGGTTGTGTCAAAATCTATTATCATCTAGCTAAGGATGCACAGGCCATGTGTATGAGAGATTCTCTTTTTGGTTATGGTCCAAGTCAATACCAAGAAAATCCATAATATATAATCACTAAAACCCATAAAATCACAACCATTAAACATTAAAAGCTATCTATAATCCATAATCATAATCCATTTATTAAAAACATATCTCATGATATAAAATCCATAATCCATAACATGTATTATCCATAACCAATAATCCATAAACATCCATAGCATATATGATAACAATGATCAAAATTAAAACACATAACATATAATCTATAATCCATCATATCTCATCATTAATAAAAACATAACATATCCATAGACATCAATAAATATATAAAAACACACATGATCCATCCATAAACATAAGCAATGTCTATGTATATATACATCAAGTGTCTATACAAATTTCATAACACAAATAAAATGGAGCTCTCAGCCCATAAAATGTGATCTACTCAATAAAATCAATCCTACTGAGGTGAATGCTATCACCTCCCTCATCATCTCCTCCTAAACTCGCTACACTCCCTATACTAGTAGACCTCTCAAGAGTCCTCTATGATTTGGTACAGCTAGCTATGTATGAAGCAAACCAAGCTACATCTGGTAGACATCTCTATACTATCCTCTCATACTATGACATCTCTAAAAGTAAATCCCTATACCTCTAGAGTGGTACCATATCTTTAAGAATAACACTAGATCTTGAAATATTTGGAGTTGGTCTCTCTACCAAAGTAGACCTCATCTGCTCTAACTTTGCTGGATACCTATCTCACTCCTATATGGCTTGGTCATGTTGACCTCTCATGCTATTTAGATCACCCTGTAATGTGGCAATTTTATCCTGTAAAGTATCATGGGCTGCTTGTGCCTCCTGTAGCTTAGTCCTTAGTGTGTCCCTCTCCATAACAACTGCAATTATAACTATATGCTCATGGGTGGGGGCATCTTATAGTGGTACATCCTCCATGTGTGCATTAGGGGCATCTTTTTCCTCCATGTGTGCATCTAGGGAATCCTACTCAACCTCCCTTCTCTCCTCAATAACTACCTCCTATTGAGGTCTCACTGGTCTATCTAATCTCCTCCCCATCTCTACTACAAACCATGCTGCATAATCATCCGTATAACCAATATCATCTAATTCAATAGCCATAGGATCCTCTTGTGGCCCCATTAAGACCACTATAGTATCTAGAGCCAGCCATTCAAGCTCTGTATCATCCTACATATATGTGCATGGGGATAATGATATATCTTGTGGAAATCCAAATTGATGATGGACCCTATCAAAATAGAATATCTCCAGATGCTCCAACCATCACCTATGTACCCATAACTCTCAAGAAACATCCCTTGTCTCCACAGCTAAACCAAGCCATGATGGGAAGTGTACATATAACCTCCAAATAATGTCTCTTATTTATAAGTCATTAAAAACCTATCTATAATATGCTATATCACGTACTACCCTATCTACGTACAGAATGACTAGGTCTTCCTTCCACCAATGGAAGCCTACACTATAAGCCATGTATCCAAAACTGATCTATGGGGTCCCTATGGTGAAAATCACATAAATGTTCTCATATACCCATTAATGTAATATAAAAGTGATGTCAAGTCTTGATTTGTGCTCAATGTGCAAGCCCCATAACTTCCTATAGATCTACCCCAATAGTGTGGGTGCCCAAGAAAAAATAATCTTAAATTTCACCATGTTTTCTCTAACACCAGTGAAGCTCCATGGTAGTCACCCTCCCATAGAATCAGGTAGCACATATTAGGTTAGTGCCAACATCATCATCATCATTGACACTAGCCTCTCCATAGGGTCTTGGCCATACAATGGCTGGAATGAGAACCCCCCATAAATGAATCTCATGTCTAATGCATCTTCACCATATAATAGCACCAGCATCATCACTCACCCAACTTCATCAATAGTATACATAGGGGCTCCCTGGATCGACACTCATAAAATCTGATGGATGTCCTCTATGGTGATGGTCATCTCACTGGTTAATAGCCAAAATGTGTTGGTGGTATAATCCCACCACTCTAGCAAAGCCACCATCATGCCAATATCTTGATGGATATTATGATAATGGTGGATCCCTCTAAATCCAATAACATCTACATGGGCCTAGTTCTCATCACCTATGAACTCTCATAACTATGTCAATAGTGGTGGGATCCTATCCCTCATTGTCCATAGTTCCCATGCCTATCAAAAACATCTTTTTGGTTAATCAAGAGCCCAACTTTCCTAATTTATATCAATCTTATAAGGATCAATGTTAATTAACCTAATCAATGATGATCCTTTTAGATTGTGGTCAATCCTTATGGGGAACATCGATTCATATAGATTGACGTCGATTCTCTCCCCTCCCAAAAATCTTTCCACTAGACTGTACATTCCTAAAAAAAATAAAAAATAAAATTTCACCACCTCCCTCCCAACCCACAAATTTTTCAAACCACAAAAATCTCTTACATAACAAAAATAAAAACAAACATAATTTTTTTTAAAGCAAAAACCAACCTAATAACTAAAATCATAAATTTTACCACAAGTGTATTTTTCCTACCTCATAGTGAAGTCATCATCATCATCCACTCCCACTCACCTCCATCATCTCTCATGTAAGCTTGAAAGGTGGAAAAATGTCAATTTTTGCTCTCAAAAACTTGTTCACATTGATAGCTAAAGGAGCCTTATGCCACATTAGATGCCTATTTATAGCCTTTCCCATAATCGATGTCAATTAATCCAATCGATGTCGATCCCCTAAATCAACATTGATCCCTTATAGATCAATGCCAATTTTCTTGGCTTGTTTGAAATTTTTTCACCTATGAACCATTTCACATGCTCCCAATCTAGATCCCAAGCCCTGTCCTGTTCCCTTTGCCACAACTATCCCATTTTTATGTCATATTACCCTTTATATTTGAGGATTTTGACCCTTTGTCAGTTCCCAGTTCCCTAGTCTCCTTAAGGCATACCCTTTTTTCAACATCTTGCCATTATAAGATCCCAAGGATATCTTTTCTCCTAAGAACATTCATCTATAGGTAACGTATACACCATTCATACACTAGATGTGATGGCACACCATTCCTATCTTTTATTATCTTGATAGCCTTTTATTAAGCCTACCTATTTTAGCTCTAGAATTTTATTAATTGATTAGGTCTTTGGGGCATTATGGCCTACATCATTTTTTATCCTATTAAGTACAACCTTAGAACTTCCTTGAGCTATCGACACTTCTATTTATCTATTGCTATCTTCCACTTGTCTATTTTCACTCATCCACATTTATTTTTACCTTCCATCTTTTTTAAACCCATCATCCATTCCATCTCACTTCTTGATGCTTAGTTTGAGGTGGGATACCTCCTCAAAATAAAGTTGGGGCATTAGGCACCTTATAGTTTTTGTCTTCTGACACACTATTGCATACCACTCCATAAAAGGGGGCAAATGTAGATTCTAATTCTATACACCCTTGTGTATTAACATCGTGCATCATCACATTATCCTTCATCTCTAACATAATGTTCCCATTCATAATTATTTGAAATAATTACCCATTTACCTTTACCATATGAGTTAATAGAGTTAATTAATGTAGTCAAATGTTAATTAACCCTATTTTACTATCTGTAACCATAAAATCATAAAAATAAATAAAAAATAAAAAACCATCCCAACCTCCTATCAAACCCATCCCATGGTTTAAATAACCTAATAACTTAGACATTAGTTAAACCTATCTTTACCATGTAAACAACCCTTTTGAATGGTCTAAAGATCACCTCCACCCATTTTGGGCAAATCAACATCGATTCTTTGAGATCGATCGATCAGCCTGAAATGACATCAATCCATAAATATATAGTGAGCTTCCTTAGCTCAGGAGACATGCACAACACTTTTTAGACTTTGAACCTCTGCTGGATTTTTTCTTGAAACCTACATACAAACATTGTCAACACTTTGCCACTTTATATAACCTTTGTTCATGCAACTATCAAGGGATTTTGAAGGTTTTTTTAATCATACTTCTATAGTCTTCCTTATTTTCATGTTTTCAAGCCATTCAAGGTTAGTATTTTATGTTAATTCATTCATATTTAAATCTTTATATATTCTGCACCTCTATGTCAATATTTCTATTTGATTTTCATCATTTTATCAATTTTACAATTCATTATTATTGCCTATTTTCATAGTTTATCATTTTACTTAGAATCAATGCTGATCCATCTAAATTGACATCAATCCTATAGGATCATCATTGATCCTTGATAAACTATTAAAACAACCTTGAAGTCTATTTTCATAACATTCACAATCCTAAAAATCTATAAAATCCTACATGCTATTTTCTAAAAATATGTCTTTCACATGTAGATGACTCTGCTTGGATTAGTGCATGATATTGTTAGCATATTTGATCTCCCCATTATCCCACAACATTTATTCACTAATAAAAGTGACATTGCATTCGAATTAGGTCTTTATACTATGGTTTTCACACCTAATCAAGAAAACATTAATGAATAATTGGTTGTAGCTCAAGAGGACATAGATATAGCTACTAAATTTTGGGATGATTACCTTGATCACCTTAATTTTATTGTAGATTAGACATATTTGTTGTTATCTATTTGCATCCTATCCTTATACATCTTTGTAATTTCATGTTTATTTATAAACTTGAGTGTTAAATATGGGTTGACATCCACCTAAGGAAGCAAATCACTTCTTGGTATTGGTTTCTTACCAGGTAGCCCATTCATCTTTCTATTAATCAAATTTTTGTGAGTTAGTGTGATTTGCATGTCATTCCTCCCCAGCCAAAGAGGAGTTCCCATAAGCTTGATCAATGGTATGCAACCGATCTCCATCTCCAGGTAATCTTAAAAACCTGGCATTTACTTTGTTTTTAGTAGCTAATTAGATCACATTGAAAAAAGGAAAAAAAATAATAAAACACAAGTATCTATGTAGAGATATAAACTCAAAATGGTTAAGGCTTACAAGGCTATAGGATGAAAAATTAGAGTATAAATGCATTGGATAAAAGTTGGAGACAAAGTGACCAAATAATTATTTACTCTCCTCTGATCTAGACAAGCTATATATAGAATCAAATCTATTAGATGTGCTTCAAATAGATTTACAAACTTATCTAGCATCTTTCAAGCTTTTTTACATCACTATCATGGTGTGTTTGTTGCTCAACCTACCTCTCCTACTCATGAAATTGCTCTCTTTGAGTGCCCCAGAGTTGTCCCATATAATCTCTTTAAAGCCTAGATAATTGCCTACAATAGACCCCTCAACTTGAGTGATCCTAAAGAATCTATTATGTAAATGGCCACTAAAAAATACCCAAGATTTGATGAGTTTCCTTGTGAGTTCTTTGAAACTCTTTGGGATGTTGTTAGACCTGATCTCTATAAAGTCTATTTTGAAGTTGTTTTGTCCAACTCTTTGGGACTTCTCGTTAATCAAGGTAATATCAAATTCATCCCTAAATTTGGGGACCCTGAGGTTATCACCAACTATAGGCCTATCAATCTTATTAATGTATCCTTAAAATTATGGCTAAATATCTTTCCCTCAGAGTAAAACACCTTCTCCCCTTTATTGTGAGAAGTGAACAAACTAGGTTTATTCAACACATATACATTTTAGACAACATCATTATTGTATAGAAAGGTATGGAATGGGCCATGGTGTCCAACCAGAAGGTTTTATTCATCAAAATTGATTTTTAAAAAGCTTTAGATCATATTGAATGGCCTGTCATTATAGATATGCTTTAGGCTCTTGGTTTTGGCAACAAGTTTATGCAAACAGTTAATATACTTTTCTAGGATGATGTTGCTTGCATTAATATCAATGGTTCTCAAACTCAACATTTTGAGCTTCATAGATCTATCAGACAAGGGTTCCCTCTAGCTCTTTCTCTTTATATTTTGGGTGCTGAGGGTTTTAGTTATCTTCTAGCTAATTATGCTTCCAAGGATTTGGTAAAGGGTATTTATCTCCCTAATTTAGACCTTTAGTTGATTAATGGGCACTTTAATAAAAACTAATTCTTCACTATTTAGGAGAAAGAGGGCTCTATTAAACATCCCAAGGATTTTTTGGACACTTTTTGCCTCGCTTCTAGGTTTTCCATCTAATGGTAGAAGATTTGGTGTTATCGCCAATCCCTCTCTCCAAAACTTCCTTGGTTAGAAGGATACCAATGGAATTGGATTCTCCTTGGAGTGAAGTTTAAGTTCTTAGGAATTCCCTTTGATTTTAGAGCTTCGCCTATTGATTTGTAATCTTATGTGGTTTAAAGCGTTAAAAAGAAAATTTATTTCTAGATCACCAAACCTTTGACTCTAGATGACAAGTTTTAGATTTGTTATAAGGTATTCATTTCTACTCATGTTTACTACTCATCTTATTAGGCTTCTTCCAATGCATCTTATGCTAAGCATGAGAAACTCATAAGAGACTCTATATGGGATAATTTTGAATGCCACCATGGTTCTCATAGAGTCTCCTAAGCCATTTTTTGTTAACCTAAAGAAGTCGGTGGTCTTTGGCTCATTGACATTAAACTCCAAAGCCTTGATCTCAATGTCAAATGGATTATTAAAAGTCTAAAAGGTAATGAATCCTAGAAACTTATACTGCAACATTATATATCTCAAGGATGCTCTCTTGGCCAAAAGTCATGTTAAGGGATTGGTCTACACAACATCCTCATTACCCCTATTTCCATTAAAATAGGGGTAATTTTATTTCTCAAAGCATATGGAGGGCTTCGGAAAAGTGTAAACCACACCTAATTTGGGTTGGGGAAGGGTTTTAAGGTATCCTCTTAGTTAATGATCAATCTCTTTTATAGTTTCCCATGTTGAATTTCCATAATGTTCCATTTTTCATGATCCCTTGGATCAAAGTTTTGAGGTTTTTAAAAATGGGTATCCTCACAATTGGGGATATTTTTTGTGAGACCATTTGGGAATGGCTTCCATGGAATCTTATGAAAGCTAGGTTTATTCTTAATAATGAAGATATAGAATCCATTTTTAAGTTATAAAGTTCTATACCTAATGAATATATACACATAATTAGTGTTACCTCTCTCATGCCATGGTGTAAAGACTGGTTTTGGCCTATAGCTACACCATTTTATTGCTACTCTCCTCCACTTGCATATAATATTTTATCCCCTTAACATATTGATACTAAAAACCTCAATCATCATTGGAATATTATATCCTTTTATCATGTATGGGACATAAGGTTTGAGAACATTTGGGTAGATTTAATTGAACCTAAAAAATCCCATTTCCTTTGGTGTATTATTTACCAAGGTCTGCTTGTGGGTGACTAACTCAAGAACATGTGGGTCTCAAATCCCAATTGACCCTCCTATCACCACCCAAAATCCCTTAAACACCTATTTTGGTTTTGCACTCATGCTCAATTGGCCTAGAGATGGATTCATACCTTCTTCAAGCTCTTTAGGCCTGAAATGTTCACATGGAATATGGATCTCCTAGGGGACTCCACCTTACTCCCTGTAAGCTATAACAAATTCTAGCAATTTTTTCGTAATGATATTCATTTTCATATTTGGAAATCTAAAAATAAATCATGTTTTAATCATGAAGTTATGGAAAGAAATTATAACTAACAAAGTTGATGTGATATATAATGTTACCCTTTCTATCTAGAGTTAGATAAATAAAGTTCAACTTGAGATGCACCATCTACAGGTTCTCAGACCACCAGGGGAATATTCCTTGTGCACTCAACCATGAGATTTTATATCCCCTAAAAACCATTCCCCCTAGGGCTGTGGGCATGGGGATAGACTTCAACATTTTCATAATTGACAGTCTAGGAGCTATAGGAGTGTCTCTTCTTTCCCTTGCTAGTAATATCCAAACCATAGATTTGATAAGGATAATGGTGGCAAAGGGGGGATGGGGTCCTCTTTTGTAGGATAAGTTACCATGGATGGGTCTTGTCATTTCACCCTCCAAGTAGGATCCTACAATTAATAAACAAGATGATATTAAAGATAATTAACACACTGATGGTTGGGATCCCACATTGGTCAATGAAGACCCCCTAGTCAAAGGGGTGGGGAGGAAACCATTAGGATCCTTCACCTCCTCTACCTCCACTTGCTGCCATGTTTGTTATTGTTGCTTGATATGTTCTTTGTTGTTAGTGATTTTGTTTATATTGTTTTTGGTTGAGGTACACTTGAGTTAGTTTAACCTTGGTTTTTATGGTCATGTGGTGGCCTTATGTGGACTTTAGTTTTCTCTCAAGGCTTTTTTTAGCTTGGTTTGATTATGATTTTGGGGTGTAGCTTTTCCACCCACATATAATGTATCATCAATGATGTACTATATACTATTTTATTAATGAAAGTGCAATTTTTAGTTTAAAAAAATATATTTTTTATTTATTAAATTTATGACAATGTTAAAGTTGTAAAGATAAAATCTTCAAAAATAAGACATAGATTTGTTACATAAATATCTTTTAACTAAATAAACAACTAATTATCTTGGTAAGTGTAATCTATAATGATAGTGGGGTAGTGGAAAAAAATGGGGTAAAATTAATGTCCACTTGAGTGTAGTTTTGACCTTAATTTTAAGGTCCATAAATTTTTCATCTTTGCTTGAAAAAAGTGATTTAAAATAGCTATATTTTTAGCATCTAATGGAGTTTGGAGCACTTTTTATGATAACATTTTTTTGCACCTAAGTAGTGGTATAATTAAATTGAGGTAAAATACATATATTTACAAATTTAACATCTTAATATATATTTTATAGTGAAATTTGGTGAATATATTTTCAAAAAATTATTAATTTATGAATTTAAAATTTATCAAAAATTAGTCAATTAGCAAAAAACAACCCATAAAATTTACCCTTTTTGTGCACAATAATGGTGTGAAATGTTAATAAAAATGTATTTCTTAATAATTGATATCCATCTAAGGTAATAGGGAAGTTTTGATCTTAAATTTTATGTCTATTTTCCCATCATATGCAAATTTTTCTTCTTGTAGGAAAGAGTTGATTGATAATGAGTCTAGTTCAGTTCTTCATACACTAAACATAGAGATAATAAGACTGAACACAAAAATAATATAATTCTTCAAATTGTAATTATTTTCTATTACATATTCATTCGGGACATTACATTTTATAAGAAAGTCATTCCTATAATCATGGAGATCATCTCCCCATCAATATCTCAACCATATCCCTATGAATACACAGTCTAACAAATAACCTATTTTCATAATATTGTTGTAACAATATTACAACAACCAAATATATTCTCATAATAACTATTGTTCATACTAATATTTCCTAACAATTGATAAATCTTGACATCTTCACCATATGATGGAGTTGCATGTCTGTTCTTCTCAGAATGATGTTAGGAAATTATCAAATAAATTTATGGAGTTGTAAAAAATCAAAGATAGGCAAATATAATATACTAGTCACATTTTTCAAATGGATATATGTAAGATATATCTACAAGTAATTTCTTTATAAAATTTTATTTTAAATTTTTAAACACACACACACATGACATATTATTTCATTGTGCAATAATTTGCCTATGGTATTCCTTTTTACCCTCTTTTTAGTTGAATGTGAATCATAATAAGATAAAATTTAATAATCAATTCAGATTATAATGTATTGTAATAAATCATAAATATGAATTTATAATATTAGAATTGACTTGAAAATTATATTTGATATTTATAGAAAGTGTAACAATAGATACTATAATTAGCTTCATTATTTGATTGGTTATTATGACTGACTTCTGATAGTGGAAATGGACTAGAAAGGGGCATGTGATTCATTTGAATTTGGAATTGTGTCTTTGTGCACACAAGGTCACTAATGTTAGGCCTCAACAAAAATGTTGATGATAGTGACTGGAGATGGTGTTGATGTCTTAGGTATATTTGGCTATTTGTGACTATATTATATGATGCAACTATCTATAATATATTTATATTTGTGATATTGATGCTCGATTACATGTGAAACTCTATAAATCAACTTCTTTCTCCTTGAAATGCTAGGTCCACTTTTGAAGGATATAAACCTATAAAAAGTGAGGAAGTAAAATTACTCTGAACTGACCCTAATCACCTCCTTGATGATTAAATATTACCTACATATGCAATACTCTAAAGAGGGAAATCAAGCCACATGTAGTTATTCCTCTTAGTGTGAATATGAAATTGTGTTCTTTCACTATATTAATATAACTATAAAATTGGATTTGATATTGAAATTTTTGATACTTGACCTAGTTTGGTGTGTTTCAGACTTGGGTGATGAGTTTTCCTAGTGATTTATTTGTAATTTGGCAAGAATAGGTGATGTAATCATGTTTATGGGTCTCAATTAAGAAAGAATTAGACCACATAATCCATAGAATACACAAGCATAAATTGTAATGAAATGCAACAATAATCATTTAGATCCATATTAAAATTCAAGAAAATGAAATATAATAGAGAAAATGACGACAATGACACTAAAATATCACAATGAGAATCACTTTAAATGAATTCAACTTACTAAATCACAATCTTTACAAGTAATCTATCTTAAATTAAAAATCTCTAATCTAATCTTCACTATCCAATCACAGTCTTATTTTAGCATAGGCGTAGGTGCATACTTATATATATGTAAGACTTGACTGCTTATATTAAGTGATTTTCATCCAATAAAAACATTAACACATGTTAGTGCACTAAAAACATTAAATGTATCCAAAATTTAAAGGCACAATAACATGTTATATCTTAACACATCATCGAATAGAACTTGGACATTATTAAATGAATCCTTATTAGCTTCCATGACTTTTAGGATTAAATTCCAAATAGTCAATAATGGATCCTTTCATAACATGTCACAGATATGAATAAATTTTCATGAAACATTGCATGAGATCATAAGACTTCACAAACAACAATTACCATTAAAGCATTTATACCATGATGCTCATATCATTGCAAGAATGATATTATAATTTATTTTAGGTTTCTAAATGACTCATAATTCAACATATGGTTTTCAAAATGAATATCTAAGGGTTGATGCAAAAATTTGGGAGACAAAGTGTATGACATTACCCCAATTTTAATTTTTTTTACAAAGAGTGTACACCCTTTAAAAAAGGGCGTACACCCTTTTTAAAAAATTTTCAAGGCTCAGGCTTATGCCTAAGCCTCAAAGGCATATTCCCTTCTATTTTATTCATTTCATTTTGTCTACAACTCAAACCCATGGATCTTAAAATTTTTTCTCCTCTCTTTGCATTTGTCTTGTAGATTCACGTGTGCACTTTGGATTTGCATCCTGCTAATGGGATTGAACATTTGGGTTGCTATAGGTCAGGCATGTTGATTTTTAGATTTTAATTTTTCCATTTATATTTATATTTATTTATGAAATTAGGGTTTTGAGTTTAGGTTTGCATTATATTCTCTTTCATTGATAAAAAAACATGTATTTCTATTTAAATATAGATACACAAGTTTGATGGATCCATTACATGAAGAAAATGTTAGACAAAGCCCCAAAAAGTTTGATTTTGCATAAGAATAAGTTCAATTATATGAAAATTATAATTCAAAACATCAACAATTATAAATAATCATCAATGGTTTGCATCATTCTTCAGCTGATAGTGCACACATTTCACTTGCCAATACACTAGATACTATTTTTAATGAAATGGGAAATGTAACTTCACAACTTGATGCAATGTTGCATCGAGGAGAGGCCATGAAATAATTTTATTCTAAAAAATTGTCATATGAAGATGTTAATAAAAAAAAAAGAAGCTATGTACACTTTATTTGTTAAATCTGGAACCAACCAATCTCCACCAATAAATTGCAAACATATTAATATTGATTAGTGTGTTCACGAGGAGATGAAAAATAACTTTTAGGATAGGTGGTGGATGGTGTTTGATGAGCCTCCATATAACAATGATGAGGTTTAGTTTTAATTTTTGATAAAATTGTATTGTGAGTTTGTGTTGCAAGGAATTCCAAACTATTTTGACATGAAGGCGTCCCAAGGTAGGGGAGGTGGGTCTTCATTTGATAGACTTAGTGCTAGGCGAGACCAAAACCATCATAACCAAGCTTAGAAAAATAGAATAATGATATAACATTCCTCTATTCCTAAAATTTTTCATCATAACATACATATGGGCACCCTTGAGGCAGTTATGAGTCTGACACAAGTTATGATTGAGCATGGTATGCATACATTGAATATTTATACTTAGCCTACAAGTGGTGCTAGTGGTAGTGGCACTAGTGTTATTGGTGGTAGTGGTATTGGTAGTGGAATTAGTGGTTTTGGTGGTGTTCATACAGGTTTTAGTGTCCCTCATCACACTCATGTTATAGTTCATGTGCATCATTTCACATCATGTGGAAGGAAGTGTATAGGACCTCTTATTTAGGTGCAACATACACATAATACATTTATAGAGACTAGTATGCCAGAGTGCACACCACATGTAGATGATTTAGTAGTACATGACACTATCATTCCTGAGCATATGCCATCTATAGATGCTTCAACAACACATAACACTAGCATGCTAGACACTATGCCAAATGTGCTGGCTTCATCAACTCCTATCAAGATACATCAACCTATTGTGTATGAGTTATCAACTTTGCCATCTGTATTTGATATATAGGTTTGATTTTAATTATAGTTTGTTTATGTTTGTAAATAAATATTAAGTTTATTTTCTATTATGTGTTTATGTAATTGAATAATTTCTTCGATTGAACTTATTATTTGTTCATTGTATAGATGATAGGTGATATTTTAGGTAGTTCATTTGGCATTGAATCTATTTTAGAGGATTCAATTGGCATGGATGTAACCTATACATAGGTTTGAAAACTTTTAAATTACATATTTATTTTATGTATGTTTATTGTCCTTTAAACAAAAAACTATGTTTTATGATATATATTATAGTCATAGATTTTTATCATGTTCAATGGATTCACAAATTATTCATTTATTGGTTTTATAGATGATGAATGATGCTATGGGAACCCATCATGGATGAGAATAAGGTTTTACTGATGTTGCATCTACATCTAAGGATCCACTATATCCATAATAGGTCATGATTTAGGGATGAAGACTGGGAAGAACACATGGTAAAATTATTTTTAGATTTAAGTAATGATATTCTATGTCATATTTACATAAATGTATGCACATCTAGATCTAATTATATATTTATGCTCCATAAGATTATCCATCATGAGTGTATAAGTGGTCTCCTATCCCTAGACAACCATTTAGATGGAATACAATCAGTGTAAAATCATTTTACAAAATTTTGTTCTTGAAAAATTTATCATTTTAAATATATAATTTTAATGCATTAATATTTATATTTCATATGTTTTTTAGACAGAAAAATTTATAGAGGTTGTCAATGAAATAAGGGATGAATCACATGCTGAGAGGAGAGTCTCTCCTTGTATTAAAGCGTCCAACACCCCTGAATCTACATCTATGTCAACAAAACAAAATTTATTTGGAGGTAATGGGGAGTAGGAGAGCTAATTATTATGCTTGGGATATAGTTGTAGGCATAATCAATTTTGTATGCTGATATGGCCCACATTGTATGCCTATATGGCACATTTTTTCAATGTAGATTTTTTTATTAATGCTAAAACTGATATTTTTTTAAAAGAGGGACCCTACCATTCACAAGAAAAACTAAAGACATAGTCTTCCAATTAGATAAAATAAAAATGTCTACAGACAAGCAACCAGAAAAAATCCAACACTAAAACAACATATAAGTGATAAATATGTAAGAACTTCAAAAAATAAAGAAACATCTAGGAACCTTCCAAAATTTATTCCTTTTGTGATTTGAGGGTCATATTAAGTGGAGCTAAATATTTATTCCATCGATCATTAATTTTTTTACCCATAATAGTCTACTCCCCTTGTCATTAGGAAGGGTAGGAATGGAAATATCCAATAAAGATCCTGATTAAACTGATGGAAAAATTCTTGAATCCTCATGATTATATGTCTAAGCTTTATTTTCCTTCCCAAGGGAGGAAGAAATAACTGCCACTAGTTCTTATTATTTCTAAACCAAGGCCATTTCTTCTTCTAATTTATTTGAGTCACTCTTTGAATCTATGTACGCTATTTTTTCCATAATATGATGCTCAAGGATAGCCTTATTCCACCAAGAGATCCTGATTGTGTGAATATAAATATTGCATGAAGAAGCAAGATGTCATGTTTGATAATAATTTTTAAATTGGAATGACAAGGTCTCATAGTTGAGATATTGTTTCCAAATTTGATCATGTACTTTCAAATCAATGAACTCAAGAAGATCTTTCAAAACATATAAATTAAATATAATTCGAGCAACTATAGTGTGATTAATGGCCTTGGGATTCATGTATAAAAATTTACCCAATGAATCACCTATTACTTTGTAAGGGTAGAAAGGCTAGCCTTATCCAAATCGGTCTAACATTAAAGGCCTCAGAGTGAGGGTTGAATGATGGGAACCATTGTTTGAAGGATAGGATATTATTATTCCAAGACCAAAAAGGCTTTTAAAACACTAAATTCATAGCCTCTACCAAATTAAAGATAGTAATAAAATAGCATTTTGCACAGGGAAAAATTCATAGGTTACCTTCCATTAAAGGTTTCCAATTCTCCTTAATCCAACCATTCATATCTGGGAGAGAAGGCCATAAGTTGGGGAACCTATAAATTATCCCTAAATTTGACAAATATTTTTCTCTTTCTAAGAGACTTTGAAGGTTCTCTTTCAAAGGAGATGGAGGGGTTCATTCTGATGGTGCCAATATCTTGGAAATAGCCTGCTTTGCCTTTGCCACAACTGCAACATTAGGAGTCTTATCCCCTATTTTAAAGTTTAAAAACCTAGAAGGTTATAGGGTCGATCTATTTTTAGTGGATTTGGTGTCTGACACCACATTGATTGTGGTAAATTATGTTTCCTATACACTAGAATCTGCCTCATTGACCATTAAATTTTGATCCACCTGTGTAGTGTTTTGGACTTCTAGACTATTATTCCTCTTAACCTATTTAGAAAATACAAACCATTTTTTTAAACCCTAATCCAAATTTTCTAATGACCCTACCAAGGTGACTGGGTTCTATATCCTCACCATCACACCATTCTTTGCCTAGATCTAAGTCACCACTACCCAATCTCTGTTCTCCATAATTTCAGTGTAGCACTTAGGGTTTCCCATGTTTTTTATCTTGATATATGTACATGTTATGGTCTAATTTTTTTTATTGATATATGTCTTATTTTTTATGTTGAATTATGACATATAACTTTGCATATACACATATTTACTATTTGACAATATGATTCCTTTACTTACGTGTATTTTTTATTTTGATCATTTAATATTTACACATATTATTGGTTAATGATAATTATTAATTCATATGGGGTTTAAAAAACCACATTATTATCTAAGTTATGTGCTTCATAATTATGTATATTTTAAATTTACATGTAATATTTACAATTTACTTGTTTCATTTACATTTAATTACATATTAATTTGTAATTGTGATGTAAGTGGACTTGTGATCAATTATTTGGATGTAAATTTTATAAGTTGTACTTGACCATAGATTTTAGGAGGTCTAGTGATGGAGGATCAATTTGATATTTACTTATTTCATTTACATTTAATTACATATCAATTTTTAATTGTGATGTAAGTAGACTTGTGATCAATTTTAGGGATGTAAATATTATCAGTTTTATTTGATCATAGTTGTCAGGAGGTCTAGATATGTATGAAAAATTTACTATTTATTTATTTATTTTATTTACATTTAATTGAATAAAAATTTGAAATTGTGATGTAAGTGGACTTGTGATAAATTTTAAGTGTGTAAATATTATAAGTTTTACTTGATCATAGTTGTTAGGAGGTCTACTGATGATGCAGGAACATCCTGTCAACATGTAATAAGGTCCTTGTTTAAGTGTCTTAGAGGTCATATGGTTTTCATTTAGTCAATATGATGCCTCAATTAGCATTAAAAGAGTGAAATATAGATCCTAGATGGTACTTTGGTGTTTTCCCACCAAAAGTTCAATTTGAGTTTTCAAATATGAATATGTAAGGTTGTGGATAAATTGTAATGTTTTATAAATTATTAAGAATCTAATAGGTTTATAATGGTGTTATACATGTATAGAAAGGGTTATTATTGTCTTGAATATCATAGTTTTCCATAGGGTCTTAACTATCATAGTTGTTTATAGGGTCTAAAAATAGTTTATTAGTCAATTTGCTAAAGAAAACCCAAGTGAATAAAGAAAAATCTAAGATAAGTTTAGCAAATTGTTAAGTTTAATTGGGTTGAAATGAAGATATAAAAATATATAATAACTAAGGTGAGATGTAAAAGGATGAATTTAAGCTTAATAAGGATAAGAATAATCATTAATAGGGTTAGAAAGTGATGCATAGTTTCCTAGTTCATAACAAGGTCTGCATCCTATTGTAATGAATAATTTCTTGTTATTAAAAGACATATATTGATTTAATATTGTGTAATCATGTTTTTAATTGCATGAATGAAGTGTGATTTATCCAATTTTGTATTGGGTTTGTGCTTAGGTTGAAGTTATTTCATTAAAAACCTTATATACCCTATTTTGTGTGTATACAATCTATGTAACTACTTGAAACTCGTATAAATTTGTGCAAGAATTGAAAATGAGGATTGTAATAGTTAAAGGGGTATAAAAAGAATTTATTAAAAGTTTTATATTGATATGAAATGTGTTAGGCTTCATGAGTCATTATTTATAAGCTCTCAGCTTCTAAGAAGACTGAAAAACCCTAGTTCTAGGGTTGAAAAGACAAAAAGGTTAATATATATCAATTTAACCATTGAAAAATTGCCAAAATTTGTGGATAGATATACAAAGGAGTTTATAGAATCATAAAAGTGGGTTTATTTTTAATTATAACTTAAAATATCATTTATGACCAACTAAGTTTATGAAAACCCTAATATCTCAGTGTTCTTAATAGTGAAAATGGATTTTTGCCTCAAAATTTTCAAATTTGAGTCTAAAAAGGTGAATTAAAGTTTGGAAAAACTTTTGTATTAATTTAAATACTTCATATCAGTGTTATTTACATTTGGAAATTATTATTTTGTGTTATGACCTATTATCCATTAGGGCTACTAGGTGTAAAACAAGGTTTCGTGTATAAAAAGACCTTTACTTTTATTTGTAACTAGTGAAATCCACTTAATTTTAATATGTATCTTTTAGTTTATTAATTAAAGTTTTTAAACTAGTTTCAATCCCAAAACATCTTTTAGCTTTTATTATTGAAGACTGAGTTTTAGACTGCCTATAGGTGTCTATTTTCCAAGATAATCAAGTATGGATTAAGGTGAGATTTCTTGTTAGTTATGTAAAAATTTTATTTGGATTTTTAATTCCATTTTTTAATTATTGAATAACCTTGATAAATTATATTTGAGGGTGTGTAATGGTGGATTTATTATTTTGACTTATTGAGTGATCTATTAGGCTTAAAAGCTTAAAATAGGGTTTTAGAGTTTTGGACCTAATATCTTAAGAAACCAATAATTTAAATTCAAACCTAATATCTTAAGAAACCAACAATTAAAATTCATTTATTACTCATTTGAAATCAATATATACCTCCCTTGATAGTTTTGAATATTTTAGTGATAGTATATTTGAAAATTCATAAGAAACTCATTAAAAATCAGACATAGAAAGAGTGTGTTCAAAGTGAAAGAGTAAGAAGTACCAAAGGTCATCAAGTGATTAAGGAACTATTAATGCTGGAGATTGCACCTAGGGCAAGGAGGCCTAGCTCCTACCTTCTCCCCGCAACATGGAAACTCTCCTCCACAGATGTAATTAAACTGCTCACATCCAACATCTCATTTGAAAGCATGTGCCAATTCACTCTTTCAATAGGAGCCCATTCTTTCTTAACCTGATCCAGCGCATTCCTCACTTGATGGATGATATGATTAGGAATTTCTTGGCCTCATCCCCTTCTAGTGTTAAGATCAATTACATATTTTTTGTATCCCAGCAGTGCTTGCTTGAAGGCAGAAATGGGTTGATTGGTAAAGAGACTGGGTTGAGTAGGAGAAGTGACATAATGAGAAGACTGGGCATAAGGCTGATATAGCTCATGAATGGGCTGGGACTAGACATACTGAAACTGATAAGGATCAACATAAGGCTGGTAAGGATCATAGCCATGGTGGCCAAAAAAATAGATTCCATGACTTTAAATGATGGAATTTACACATATCAAAAAATGCACTTCTTGATGGTATGGTACCAGACTGCTTAACCAGTTGATTTAACTCAGAGTCGCCAGATGCTAAAGAAATTGATTTGCTATAATAAGACTAGCATCAATCTTAAAACTCTACTGCATTTAAAAAACTTATGGTCCCACCAGGTGTGCCAAAACTATTGACACTGGAGATTGCACCTGAGGCAAGGAGGGCTAGCTCCCTTTGATGCATCATGTTTTTTCTAGCAAGTGCTAACATACATACATACATACATACATATATATATATATATATATATACATATATATATATATATATACATATATATATATATATATATATATATATATATATATGTATATATATATATATATATATATATATATATAAAATAAAGGGGGGGATGAAAAGGGAGAGAGATGCAGGAAAAACAAACCTACTCTAAAAGAGGTGATGCACCAAAATAAAGGTTGACCTTCACACATCCACTCTCAGAATCAGACAAATGCATACATACACTACACACTTGGCAGAAGGACCAGGGTGCAAGAAACTAGCAGGGAGGCTTCAATGGAAAATCCAAAATAGAGATCACCCAAGGTGTTGTGAAACACACACTTATGAAGTAATTTCTTCTACTCCTTCACTCCCAAATACTGCTCTTCTCCTTTCAACTGCAATGATGGCACCTTGTAGATAGCAGGTCTGTTGGTGTTGAACATGTGAGAGCATCAAAAGATAATGACTAGACACAAGCAAACATTCAACGCATACACATAAATGTCTATCTAAATGGAGGTAAAAAATTGCATTTGTATTGATTCAGGTGAAATTTTGCTAGGGCTGTGCCTTTGCAAAAGTGGAAGAACCCATTCATCTCAAAAATGAGAAGTTACAATATATAAAAGAAAGGAGAAAGAAACTTGGTGCTTCTTTGACAAGTCGGCCTGTGGCATCCCATTGGAAAGAGGAAAACACTATTGTGTTGTCATCATTCTAGAAGAATCCTGCTGGAACCATGCTGTATAATCACCAAATTTGACTTTGGCATTTGAGCTTTAATGTGGAAGCATGGATCACACCTCTTTTTTGCCAACAAACTAAAATTTGTCCCCTTTTCAACGCACGGGTCATGTTACTTGCTATTTGCACCATTTGGGGACTATCAGGCAATAAATCGCCTGTACTTTGCCACTTGGGCTGCCTTGTCACTTCTGCGCCATGTCATTCCTCCTTGCTTTGTCACTTTGTCATTTGTCTTTTCTCAGTTTTGTCTTTTCTGGCTGCTTGGTCCCTTTGGGCAAACTCCTTGGCGGGTCACTACATTCAGGTCCTTTTCCCTTTTTAATGTTTGAAAACCCAACAACTATTCTATTTCATTAAATTTGATGACCTCAGAGACGTCGGGTCCATGCTGGCAGCCTTCGGGCTATCTCTCATCTATCTACGTCACCTTCCCAGGCACTTTTGCCTCCCTTCGGGCACCTTTCCTTGTTAAACGGGTCCACACTAGCTTTATACTGCTGATGGGCCTTATGCATGGACATTTCTCGCAGACAAAAAGTCCATGGAAATTTTGCCTACTTTGCTTTAGTTGTATATGCGCCCGACCCTGTTGCATTTGTTTTGAGCCGCACTTGGATCCTTCATTTTGATGTTAAGCCGTGGGCTTCAATGAACCAAGGACGTTGAATCATTGACTTGAACTGAAGCCGTTGAACCAAAATAGGGTTCAACGGTTCAACGGTTGAAATTTAATGCATATTGAACTGAGGTGCTTAAACCAAATGGCGAACCTTTTGTCTTGAACTAAGCCCGTTGAACCAATATTTGGTTCAACGGTTTGGTTCAACCATGTTGAAATGAGATGCTAAACTGAGATGAACCAGGCTGAATTGAGCATGAACCAGGATGGAATTTGCAACCCGAATATGACTAGCTTCGAAAAGCCAGAGAAGAAGTTAACCACAATTTTGCTAAGGGGGAAAAAATTGGTCAATAGGAACATCATCCATCAGGGTGTATATAGTGTGTTTTTGTTAATAAATATCCTATCATGGATTCTAATGAATAAATTATGGGTTGTTTATATTTTCCATCCAAAACTAAATTCAAATTTTTAATAAGGAGTCTTTGATGTTCTTGGAGAAATTCAACACCTATTAAAGGTGTTCAACTATTAGAAAGGCTCATTTATGGTCTTGTGGTCTCAAAATTCATATAAACATATTGTAATTAATGACTTAACATTTAATTAATTATTTTTAAGGTCTTATGATGTAAATTAAAAATAAATACCTAATGTAAATAGAACATACACTTATATTAGACATTCACCTAGCTCTGATCTCTAATTTGAATCTCCTCTCTACTTGATCTGATCATTTGCATGGATAATATCACTCTTTAACTTTCTATAAATTCTCTCTTTCTTATCATCATCCCAATTATCTCACAATCTATTCTCATAACTTTACTCTCTAATCTTACTCTAAGCTTGCTTATTCTTTGTCATAGTTTCAATGCTTAAATATATCATTCATGGTTCAATGACTCTAGACATCCTTCTAGTGTATACATGGACATATAAATACTCATTAGATCTCTTACACATATAAAATCCAAAAACAAAATCCTCAAGTCATAACTCTCAACTCAAGTACACCTTCCTTCTTTAAGTTTCCTTCTCTAGTAGCCCTTAAAACATGTAAACCCAGTAGATATAGACAATAGACATAATTTTTGATTGGGAAAAATAAATTTTAAAATTATCATTATCCTTATTCAACTCCATGCCAAGTTTTATGATCCAAATCTCCATGAAACCTAGTTAAATAAACTCACTCTTTTGCTAATTAGGCCTCTTTAGGTCTAGTATAATGACATGGTTTGGAAAATTATACAATACAGACTTGTACTAGTCTAAAAATTATTTAATATTTAATAACTCAATAAATTACAGTAAATTCCAAGATTTTAATAAATTTTAAGGATTAGAACATAAGATATTTTAGTTATTATTTGGAAACCCTAGGTTGACCTTAGATAGGCCTGTGTAACGCTGAGAGGCTATAAAATTAGATAGTTTTTTTTGAAACTCTTAACTCACATTTGAGACCTATTTAAGGTCTATTTATGCTCTCTTTAACTCTTCCAAAAGGTTTGAATCCTTGATTCAACACTAAATGTCCATCCAAGGCATATTTGTAAAATTTTGTGCTAATACATGTAGGTTTTGAGACTTCTTCACACCATCCTCTCTTGAAAACATTTTTTGGTTCCTTATAAAGATACCATTAATACATATACACCTTATATTTCATGTTTGAAAAGTTATACTTATTTTTTAGGTCTCCAAAACTTCTAAAATCTTACTTGATAGTTTTATTTTAATAATAACAATAGGGTTTTTAAAGATAAATAATACTGCAACTCCTATTACTCACTCCTGAGACCTATAAATAAATTATTAAATTATCCAATAGTTTATATACATCATATCACATCTCTCCTCTAAATTTGAGATCATTTGACTAGATAAATCATAAGATACAAGGCCTTTAGAATGCCCAGGATTTCATGGTAGCCTAAAGGCTGAGAACACCTAAAAAAGGTCTTATTTGAAATTAGAAAAATTTTAAACCTTCATTATTTTACAAAAGGTATGTAATAACCCCTTAAAATTTTGTCCTTTTATTCTTGTTGAAGGTCTTCAACATCTCCTTATTATTGAATTTGATGTATATCAGGTAGTTCAAAGCTTTAACAAGTCCTCTAATAAATCCTAGAATTATTTTATTTAATCAAGATGGATGAGATGCAACAATGAGGTTTTTCTTGTAGCCAAATATCTTAGAATGAGCCAAAAGTTAGTCAGTGGGGTTTGTATATTGTGACTCATTATACCAATCGATGAACCATATGCATGGACTTATCCAAATTGGAATTTTAATGATATAACAATCATTTATGGTCTTTTTTGGGACTCAATATTGAAGGTTGCAGTTGATTGGACACATCCCTTAAGAGAATCCACTCATCCCTGAGTGTGCAAAATGAGTGAACTTCCATCATGCATTGTAGGATAACTATGAGGGATCAATATGAGTCATTAGGTCATACACATACATGGATTATTACTATAATAAATTATATGAGGATTTTCTCTAACTCAATATGGGTTAAACATGGTAAAGAGGTTTTTCTTGCAGCTAAATCTCTCAGAATAGGCCAAAAGTTGGTCAATAAGGGTCATATATTCTTACTTGGTAGCCCAATTAATGAACCATCTATGAATACAAATCTAGATGGGTGTTTTAAGGATATAATAAACATTTTATAGTCTTGGTCAGCCCTCAAGAGTGAAGGTTATAGTTGATTGGATGCATCCCTTAAGAAAATCCACTCGTCCCTTAGTGTGCAAAATGAGAAAACTTCCATCGAGCATTGTAATAAAACTATGAGGGATAGAGATGAATAGTCAAATACTATATGTGAATGAACAAGTACTCTAATAAATCTCAATAGGATTCTCTCTAACTCAATATAGGTGAGATACAGTAATGAGGTTTCTCTCATAGCCTAATCTCTCAGAATGAGCCAAAAATTGATCAATGAGGGCCATATATTTGACTTGTTAGCAAAATAAATGAACCATCTATATAAACACACATGGATGGGTGTTTTAAGGCTATAATTATTTTTTTAGTCTTGGTCATGTCCCAGGAGTGAAGGTTGTAGTTGATTAGATGCATCCTTTAAGAGAATGCACTCATCCTTGAGTGTGCAAAATAAGCAAACTTCCATTATGCATTTTAGGAAAACCATGAGGGATAGAAATGCAATATCAAATCCTACACATGCATGAATGAATCCTATAATAAATATCATGAGTATTATCTCTAATGTGAGATGGGAACTATGTGGCAATGAGGTTTATCTCATAGCCAAATCTCTTAAAATGAGCCAAAAGTTAGATAGTGGGGCCATATATTCTGACTCGTTAGCCCAATCAACAAATCATATGCATGGACACATCCTAATGGGAATTTTAAGAATATAAAATCTATTACATGGTATTTATCATGGATTGGGAGTGAAGGTTATAATTAATCAACTGTATCCCTTAAGAGAATCCACTCATCCCTAAGTGTATAAAATGAACAAACTTTTATCTCATGTTGTAGGAGAACCGTGAGGGCTAGGGAAGAACCATTATCTCCTACACATTCATGTACAAGTCCTCTAAGAAATACCAAGAGGATTCTCTATAAATTGATCTAGGTGAGACATGGAAATGAGGTTTCTCTCATAGCCAAATATCTTACAATAGAACAAAAGCTAGTCAGTGAGGGCTATATATTCTAATTTGTTATCTAAATTGACAAACTATCTAGGCAAAAATGTTTAGATAAGAATTTTAAGGATAGAATGGATATTTTTGGTCTTGGTCCCACCCTGGGAGTGAAGGTTTCCATTGATGGGATGCATCCCTTAAGATAATCCACTCATCCTTGAGTGTGTAAATTGAGAAAACTTTCATCATGCATTACAGGAGAATTGTGAGGATAGAGATGAATTGTTAGCTCCTGCACATGCATGGATGAGTCATCTAAGAAATCCTAAGAGGATTATCTCTAAATAAATTTAGGTGAGATGTGGCAATGAGGTTTCTATCATAGCCAAACCTCTTATAATGGGCCAAAATTTGGTCAATGGGGACCTTATATTCTGACTCATTAGTCCAATTGATGAACTATCTATGTGAACACATCTAGATGGGAATTTTAAGGCTAGAATAATGTTTGGCTAGTCTCGATCTCTCCATAGGAGATAAGATTTTGGTTTATCAAATGCATCTCTCAAGTTAATTCACTCATCCTTGAGTGTGTAAAATGAGTAAACTTCTATTACACGTTGTAGGAGAACCATGAGGGATAGAGATAAACTGTCAGCTTCTACACATGCATAGATAATTATTTTAATAAATATTAAGAGGATTCTCTCTAAATCTATTTAGGTGAGACATGATAATTAGGTTTCTCTCACAAAAAAATCTCTCAAAATAGGCTAAAAGTTGGTCATTGGGGTTGTATATTATAACTCATTAGCCCAATTGATGAACCATCTACACAGACACATATGGATAGGTGTTTTAAGGCTAGAACATTCATTGTCTAGTTTTAGTTTCCCCCTAGGAATGATGGTTGTATTTGATCAGATGCATCCCTTAAGAGAATCCACTCATCTTTGAGTGTAAAAAATGAATGAACTTTCATTGCATGTTATAGGAGAATCATGAGGGATAGAGATGAATCATCAAATCCTAAATGTGCATAGTCAAGTCTTCTAAGAAATCCTAAGAAGATTATCTCTAACTTAATTTAGGTGAAACATGATAATGAGTTTTCTTTCATATCAAAATTTCTCATAATGGACCAAAAGTTGGTCAATGGGGGCTACATATTTTGACTTGTTATCCCAATAGACAAATTGTCTATGTAAACATGTCCAAATGGGCATTTTAAGACTATAATAGCTATTTTTGAGTCTCATCCATGACTAAGAGTTAAGGTTGTAGTTGATTGGATGTATCCCTTAAGATAATCCACTCATCCTTGAGTGTGCAAAATAAGAAAAATTTCATCGCATATTATAGAAGTGTGAGGGATAGAGATGAGCCATCAGATATTACACATGCATAGATGAGTACTATAAGAAATATTGATAGGATTATCTCTAACTCTAAACCATAAGTAAAGAAAAGATAAGACTATTTTCATGTTTTCTTGAAAGGACAAATAGAGAGAAGGTGAAAACCTATTTTCTTAAGGTAGATAGCATTAATATGAATTATTTTTTGGCTTTTCCTCATTTCAATAAGATAATATTTTCTACTCACGACACTAACCACATGAAGGTGCAAGCTCATTTGGTGCCATTAACCTACATTAAATTTTTTTGTAAAAAAAAAAAAAAAAAAAAAAACACATAATGATAAAATAATTGAAAATTAAAGTACATTAATTCAAATAGCATTACTATATTAATTTGAAACACAAGACAAACTTACCAATTCAATCTAACTTACCTTTAGGATCAGCTCTATTTGCAAGTGTTTCAATAATCGCTTTGTGTTCAAATTCACAAACTTTCCACAAATTTATATTGTGAGGTTTTCTATGATATTTGATCATTTGAATATTTATAACCATAACCAGATTTGAATAATGAAGCATCACCTTTTGTGTTTCAAAGTTCTCAAATAACAATTGCCCTGTCTTTGTATGATAGTATCTATGAAGCTGGGTTCTTGTAACCACTATGGATCTAGTGGGATAAATTAGCTCTTATCCATCCATAAAATTTGTAGCTAATTTGTTTTTGGACTCTACATAATGACACAGGTAGTATTTTGTTCCCTCATCATTATCCTCAGGTGTAATGATTACAAAAACATTCCTTGTATTTAAAATATAATCAAATTATAATCACATCTAATAAAAAGTAAATATATCACTAATATTTTACTAAGGTTGTATATTTAAATAAATAATAAATTATACCTAGTTGCACAAGATATGAGATATGGTCAAAGTCAATTGATGATGCCATTTCATGATCTATCAATTTTTGGAGTGAATGGATACTCTCTACAAGTGATATGGGTCTACAATACCATTCATCAACCCATTATTTTGAATCCCATTTATTCCAATTAAATTACATACTTATGAAACAAGAACATGCCATATCCCTAGTATAAATAGTCCATGAACTTGAATTTGAGCTTTGAATGGAGTGGAAAACATGATCTATGTACTATATTGCAATATTCATAATTGCCTTGTGTTTTTCCTCTATTAAAAAAAAGAATCTTCACATATGAAAATGTTTATTTGATCCATGACAAATATTTTCATTACATCAAGTCACAATACTTGTAGCATCAATCAAATTAGAATTATCCTTGTGCTTTACCTAATCTCTTTTAAGGTCTCTTTTTACACATGAACCTACACCATCATGTTCCCCTTTTCCATGCCAAACCTTAAAGAATATCCAAAAATATTAAACACCAATCTTCTTATGCATTCTGCTTAACGAGTAAAACATTCAAGAATTCTTAAACTACCTTGCATAATTGTCTGACCAAATGTAGTGTGTATCAAAAATGATTTCTCTTGAATTCATATTTATATAAAATATCTCAAAACAACTTTGGATAAACTCTAGAGAATGTGATCTATCATTGCTCGTATAAAAGTGGTACTCTCTCAAAATATTTTTGTTGTCATCTATGTTATCAAGTGCATGTCTAAATGTAATATGAACAAAAATTCCAATCTGAATTGAATTATAGTATTGGGATTGAACCTCATTTTGTGGTTGTAGTGTGTAGTTCTTAGAAAAGTCCAAAATTGAGACAACGGTGCCAACTCGGACATTGTCCTTGCATAACTTGAATTAATTATCTAACCATATTGATTAATGTGTGTGTCTTGTATATTGGTAGATAATATTATTCTTGAATTATAACATGAAATTAGATACATAAACTTTGGTCATAACCAATTCACATCTTGATGGCTCTTTTCTATCTTTTAACACATACTTTACAGATTTGTACTTCTTATAATCAACTAGTTTCTTTCCAAATTCATGTGAAATTTATTCATGTATACAACTTATAAAATTTGATAAACCACCAAAATTATTACATGTTCCATCTTAAATATGTTAAAAAAAAAAATATTTTCCCTCAATTATTTGATAGAAAAGACTTTCGATTAATTCTCTTGATGTCTTAGGTGGGGAAGACACCATACATTCCTAAAAAATCTCATCCATATGTAAAGTACAACATATATGATGAAAAACATAATAATGCATATAAAATTCAACATGTACCCTACAATAACATGTGGTGTGTGCTTGGTTGATTTCAACATAGAAAGGTTTTCATGTGTAAAATGACCTTTGGCTAGTTATCAATTGGCCATTGAATTTTTCAATAAATGTTTTATAAAATTTTGTTTGGGTCATGTCAAAAACTATGTTTTGCATGTGGCTCATGGTGTTTTGAGACTTTTCTTATTTTAACAACATATTTTACATTAGGTGAGACCCTTGTGTTGTTGTGCCAAAAAATTTCAATCAAATGTCTTGTTCCTGCAACTAATACCTTATCTTTTCATGGGAGTCTACCACTAAATGCCCAAAAATCTATGAGTGAAGAGTCATCAAGCCATATTATTCTTTTTAAAACATTTATTAATACCTTATCTTTTCATGGGAGTCTATCACTAAATGCCCAACAATATGCGAGTGAAGGGTCATCAAGCCCTATTCTTCTTTTTACAACATTTATCAGAGTTTTATATTTAATTTAAAGGATTTACTTACTTCACTAAGAATTCAAGCTTTAGATGTTGACTTACTCACTATAGATTCCATTATTAATCATCTTGCCACATTACTGTCTTTTGTTGACTTTTAGTGTCTATTGTCTTAATTGCATTAAATAGATTCTTTAATATTGTACTATTTCTTCACTCCATATTGAATGTTTTTAACCCCAACTTATGCATCACAGAGTGAATTTTTTACATTTTCATTAATTGAACAAATAGTTGACATCATTTTATATGGGTTTTATTCCTAAATGCATAGTCCCATACATGTTGAGCATGATGTTGAACTGATCTTTTTAACATTTTACCTTCCATAGGTTCTATTATTTTTTCATATATTTCAAAAAAATACCTTGGTGTTCATATTATTATCCTTTGAGGTGTGGGTTTAGGAGCTATATTTTGTATTAAATTGAGTAATGTGATCACTTCAGCCATAATAGGGACAGTAGAGGGTTGATTATCTACATTAGACCCTATAGGCAAATTAAATTCCTCTTCATTAGGAGACACATAATTTGGAGTCATTACTTGATGTTGATTATCATCATACTCAAAAACTTAATTATGAATGGATGTTTCATTATATTGTGTTTGTCCATATGTTTCAGTACTCATTACAAATTCATCACTTACATGATCTAAATTTTGAATTTCATCATGCAACAAAGATTGATTGAGTTCTCTTATCTCATTTGAATACTTATCTAAACTAAATTCTATAGAATTGGGCATGTTATTTTTATTTGAAATATTACTGGTGTAGAGAAAGCACCTTCACCTTGCCTAGAAGCCCTTATGGATGTTATCTCATATGCTTGTCATTTTCTTTCCTTTTCCCTCTTCTCTTGAATTTTCTCATTTGTTAACTCTTTGATTGGTATTTTGTGATGTCTTCCCAACCCTATTATTAATATTTATAAAAATAAAAAACATTGTAGATTTAAACTTGAAAAAATTATAGTTATTCAAACAAAGGGAATGGAGAATTTTCCAAATTCACATAGTTACAACATAAAAACCATTTTATAATTTTCAAAGAATAAAACAAATGAGCAAATTTCATGAGAAATCTAAGATAAATTTGTAAATCATAAAGGGCATGCGTGCTTTTGAAAGTATGCATGCTCTTTTTGATCCATGAAAAAATGGGTAGACATAATAAGTGTGCATAAAGTTGGTTTACATAAGGCATACACCCTTTTCAATTTTACAAATTTTTACCCACTTTCCCTTCAAAATTTCCTCATTTTAGGTCTGGGCGGTCCAAACCTAGTCCAAACCCTATCATGAACCGGCTAAGGAGATTTCTAAGAAATTTAGGGTTTTTTTGTCTTATTGACATGTGTGATTAGGCAATTTTTATTACTTTAAAAAAAATTATATGGGTTTGTAAGGGGAAAGTGTAGTTTTAGAATATATAATTTTTTTAATGTTAGAATAGTAGTTATAATTATTACTAAATTACTACATAACATACCTCATTATGGACAATATTCATATCATCACAAATTCCCTTATAACTTTTTAAATCTTAATCGAACATTTATAAAACTTATATCTCAACAATCTACAGATTGTCAAACATGCTTTAAAAAAATTTATTTTCATGAAGTTAAGGTCAAAAGGTTGTGTTTGTACACTTGTAGTTTTAATTTTCTAGCTGTCTTAATTGTAAATTTATTTAAAAATTACATATAATAAAAAATTAATAAAAAATACTCTCAACAATCTTTGATACTTCACCTATCCATATATGAAGTTTCAAACAAAAAATTATTCATTTACTCAAAAAAAGTGTGTTTGTACACATGAAATCTCCTTATCTTTTCACAAAAAAATGACCAACCTATTGTCATAAATGCATCTATTTCTAACACTTTTATCATCTAGGTATTAAAATAAATTATATATTTAGAAACTACATTTAAAATGCCACAATTCATGTTATGTCATTTCCAAATTCATTTTTGAAGTGTCTCTAACATTTTCTCCAAGTTCAACTATTGTTATTTTAAGAAAAAAAAGTGTCACTTTATACCCCCATTTTGTCCCCCATTATCCTGCATCTACCCTAAACTCCTCCATGAAATATACCCTATGTATTTATCTCTACAATGAAGAATCAAGTCTACCAAATAGATTGTTTCTCAAGAGATGTCACATCCTTATATAAATGTACCATAAATCTTTGCACTATTATGCGGCAATGACATATTCACACAACATCTTTTATAGAGCTTTTAAGGCTCCATTAGATAGGAAATAGATAAAAATGTGAAATAAAAGGTACCTAGGATAACACAAACACAAGTGTGATTATATGACACACAAACCTATACTAAACATATGTATAAACCATAGTGACACATCATAACACAAATAATTTTTTTGCAACAAATAAAACTTGCAAAAAATTACAAAAATAAATATGCACATTAATAAACCTTGCACAACCTAAAACTTAGATAAATTACTAAACTAAAATATTTTTGGTTGATGCAGTATTTATCATGAACATGAATGCTCATATATCATACACATTGGGTAAGATAAGAAAACATGTGCTCTTATTAATGTAAATTCTAAGAACTTTGCTAATAATATTTCCTAGTTTTTTAGCTTCGAGTGTGCTAATCCATGTTGCATCTTCCATGTCTCATACTTTAAAATTTACTAAATATTATCTATATTATTGTCTTCTTATAGTTTTTCCATCTTGTATATCAATTACTTATTCTATTTCTTCATGCTCTTTCTCACGCATATGAAATCTCCAATCTATTTCTTTGAAATATGCACTTTCATTTTCATTACTCTTTCATTCATAATTTGGATACAAATTAGTCACATCAAAAATCATTGATATGTCTATACCTTTAAGTAATTATATTCCATATGCATTATTTATATACATTTGTAAATTTTTGCACTAACTAATATTTTTCCATTTCAACTTTTCATATGTTGATTTTGGAAATATCTCTTTTCTCAAGTATGCTAAGATTAATTATCTGACCTCATATTCAACTTCACTTTTCTTCTAATCTACACACTCTTTTTACTCAATTATATTCATTTTAAATATTTCTCTCACTTGTTTATTAACTTCACGCATATGATCTATGAAATATTGTGCTTCAACACTTCTCTTTTTCTCATTCCTCATGTCTCATAATTCTAGAAATCCTCTTAGACTTTACTCATAAATAATTTTAAATGGTGTCTTTCCTATAATTATATTTACTAAATTATTATATATAAACCTAGCTTGCACCAGAAAATTCTCCCATTTTCTTGATTTATCTTTGATTAAACATCTCAAAAGATTACCCCAACTATTGTTGACTACCTCTATTTGTCTATTTGTCTGAGGACAAAATGTCGAGCTAAATTATAAGTTAGTATTCAAATTCTACCACAATGTCCAAAAATGTCCAACAAATTTCACATCTCTATTTGATACTATATTATGTGGTAAAACATGTAGTCTTACAACTTATTTGAAAAATAAATTAGAAATAATTATTGCATCACTAGACTTTCTACTTGCTACAAAATGTGCCATTTTAAATTTTTTTATCAACTATCACAAATATTGAGTCATTTACTTTCTGTGTTTTAGTAAAACCCAAGACAAAATACGTATTGATATTCTCCAATGATTTGAAATTTGTAATGGTTGATACAATCTTATATTATGACTTCTCCATTTTTATGGTTATCAAACTCTACACTCTTAACCAAATTTTCACAAATATACACTCATACGTAGCCAAAAATAATTTTCTTCCACTTGCGCTAATATTTTTATCATAACTAAAATGACTTGCAAAACCTCTAATATGATTTTCCTTAATCAAATTATCTTGAATTGAACCTCACAATATGCATATTTGCCTTCCTTTGAATAAGAAACCTTATTTAATAAAATAATCTAACCATGATGTTCGATCTTTACTTACTAGTTCCCTACATGACTTCCATGCTTCTTAAAAATATTCATCTGATTCTACTGTTCTTTCATAAGATCAAATCCTATGACTTCCACTCTTAACTCTTTCAATAAAATAACTATTCTACTCAGTTCATCAACAACAATGTTATAATTTACACTTATATATTTCTAAAAAATTGATTAAATATGTAGAAATTCAACCCATTTAATATGTCTTTGATTCAACTTATGTTGAATATTAATGAATTGTAGTGCTTGATTATTTATAAATAATACAAATTCATTTTGGTAACAAATAATGTCTCCATTTCTTTAGCACTTGCACGATTGCATATAACTCTTGATCATTTACTAAATATTTGCACTTTGAATCATTCAAAGTTTCAATAGAATATGCAATAGGTATTCTTTTTGGACTTCAAATTTATCATATTGCAATACCAATTGCATCACAATGTACTTGAAATATCTTATTGAAATCCAGTAATGTCGATACTAGTTTCTTTGTTATCTTCTTTAATTTTTGGAAACTATGTTATACTTCTAGTGTCCAAACAATTATATTTTGTCCTTGCACATAATATCAATGATTGTTGCACACATTCCATTTAAATTATTGATAAAAAATCATTGGTCCATGAGAACTATGCACCTCAAATGTACTTTGTTATGATGGCCAATCTAATATAGCTTGCATCTTTTTTGGATCCATTTTAAACTTTTTTGAGAAATAAAAAATCCCAAATATAATAATTATTTATACATGAAACTGCATTTTTTCAAATTTAGTAGTAACTTTTCCTCTTTTAACCTTTCTAAAAATTTGCTCAAATGTTGTAAATGTTCTTCCTTTGTTCTACTAAAAATCAATATGTCATCAATATATAAAATGACAAAATCACCCAACAATGGTTTAAGAACTCCATTCATCAATCTCATGAATGTACTCAGTGCATTAGTTAACCCAAATGGAATAACCAACCATTCATATAACCTTTATTGTGTTTTAAATGTTGTTTTTCACTCATTATCCTCTCTTATACAATTCTAATGATATCCACTCTTCAAATCATTTTTTTTAGAAGTATCTCACTCCACTCAAGCAATCCATTAAATCATCCATGCGTGGTAATGAAAATATATACTTTATAGTAATATTGTTGATGACTCTAGAATCAATGCAAATTATCCATTATTCATTATTATTAGGCATTAATACTATTAGTACTATGCATGGGCTAAAATTTATCTAGTTAAACCCTTAGTAAATAACTCTTGAAATTGTATTTTCACTTTTATTTTTATTTTAGAGTCAATATATGTTTAGTTTTGTTTATAAAGTCAAACCAAGTATCAAATCCATGCGTTGAATTATGATTCTCATCAGTGGTAATCCATCTAGTAATTCATTAGACACAGTCTCCTCAAACTCACTTCTAATTTCTCCTTTAGTTTATGTAGTAATATTTCTTCTCTTGCTATATCTATAAAATTTTGCACTATTTTTGAAATTAACACATAACATGCGCTTTGCATCACTTTATTTATAAACTATTTTCTTGAAATTATCAACATCATCTTCCACGTGACACACTCCAATGGTAAGTATATAATATTTTTTAGTGTATTATTTTACAATCATCTCTCTTTGTCATAATTTAGCCTATAGGAATGATTTTATTTTTTAAAATAACCATTTCTAGGTGAAGGATGGACACATTAGCCTTAGGAAAGTTTCATCAACATTTTTGTCTGAGTCAGACATTACCATTTGGGAGACATGAATGCAATGTGGTGATCTGGAAATATCTAAAAAGGATATTTAGCTTATTTAACATAGACCAAGATGTTCCTATAGGTGACTAATAATAACTTATAATGGATTAGACTCATAATTAGCATGTAAAAATGTGGAAATGGTGAATAAGAATTGTTTGGAGATGCACAAGTCATGTAAGATAAATTTATCTAAATATTGACATTTTCAAGTGCCAAATACTCAATTTTATCATCTAAAAATTTACACATTTTATTCTAGTATTACAATGTAATGAAAATATTAGAGTAAAAGGATAACTATATACTTGAGTGTGTACAATGTCTTTAGGAGAAGGCTCAAAATATGCAATCTACTTCAAGAAAAATTATTATATCCCAAATTTTCACCCTAGATAAGTTAAGTAGAGCTTCTCAAATTTATAATAACATGGAACTATCTCTACAAATAGGCAAGCTAGTACAAGAGATAGATCTCTAGATTTGAAAGGACTAGCTCCCTTGATCTATCTTTTAGGTTCACACACTACACTAGACTAATCAGTATTAAGGGTGAAAAAGGAAGAAGGAAATTGAAATAAACCTATACTAATAAAGGTGATACATAAAGATAATTGCACAAACACACTTTATTTTGCAATAATAAAGAAGACTATTAAAACTAATCTAAACTCAACTCAATATTTTTCTAGCATAAGTGTTTCTACATGGAGGTAGATTGTTATACATATGTAGAGGTGGGTGAAAATGAATTATGATATTAGACACTACTATTCTCTATCACACTTAAAAATTAACCTAAAAAACACATACACTTCATGATACATGTTAGAAGAAATGCTACTTCTCACACAATGCATACTTTAGCAAAATTGAAGAAAGGACAAGACATTTATCACTTATCATCCAAATACACTACTTGACATACTTAAGCAAGAGTTTTAGAGACTAAATAAATTTATTCAAAGACAAAACAAGATGTAAAAACTAGTAGGGCTTTGCCATAACAATTATGGATTATTTATAAGGCCAAAATGGCTTAAAGATATAAAGCATATGAGAGGGGAGAGAAAAAGTGAAGTTGAATAGTCACAATGCCAAGTGTTAAGGCTTGAAATATAGTTAAAATGCAAGAAAATAGAGTTAAATAATAGGTCATTATGTATTCTTAGATAAGTGCCCATCACAAACATGACATCTTCTTGGAGTTGGCATAGAGATCTTTACTGTCTTTCTTCAAATTGCCTTTCTCAATGAGGAGCCCACTTGACTGTTCATAACTATATTAGAGCTCATATACACATATAATCTAACTTAGGAAGGTGGAAATAAGATAATTATAGTCATACACACCTCTCCAACTGATATCTTTCTCCTTGTCACTTGTCACTTACTTTCTTGCAGTCTCTCATTAGCCTTATAGGCCTAAGCTCTCACACTTGTCACTATGATGACTTGTAGTTACTTAAGGAGATTAATTTTAGAGATATTAGGCCCCTATTAAAACCATTTTTTTCATTTTATATATTTAATAGACCTCAAAAATAACTCAGCATCACACTTATCATCTTCAAATTTTGGTAGTCACTCACTTTCTCACTATTCTATCCAAGACTGCCTGCAATGGCTAACTTAAAAAAGGGGTTTAAAATAATAAAAGAGGTGATAATTGAGTTTTATTAGTTATGAAAAGTATCTAAACACCTTACATAATTATTTTCATTCACTTATTCCTTTCCACACCTCTAATTCAACTCAAATCCTACAGAGAACACAAAATTAGACATATTTGTACAAGTGACAGTATGAAAAAATTAGATGGTGAGGAGCCTAAGAGAGTTAAAAATGGATCCAAAACACTTTTTAAGTTAATTGAATCATACTAAATTAATTTACATTCATATCATCTTCATTATATTCTAGAGAGGGTTTTAGGTCATTTAGGTTCTTAGTGATGATTCATAAAAGTTAAATGCTTAGCCCTTAGACCAATGCCAAATATTTGGAGTATATGACCCCAATAAATCATCCCTAACTTATTTAGACACCATGAAACTCATCTGTATAATTATGAGTGGAAGAAAATGGCTTCTCAAGTTCCTTTTAGGCATTTTAGATACTCTTAAGAGAGAATTAGGCCAAAAATGACTAATCTAGGCTATTCTCTACAAATTGATGGTTATTATCAGTCCTATAATCTTCCTTGAAGGTTATCACATGGTTTTGAAATATCTCATGATGCTATGAGTGAAGTTAGGCATCATGAGGGTTCATGTTCAGTTATAGGCCTAATAGGCCTAGATTATGTTTCTGTGCATATGACCACGTCTGAGTGTTGGGAGTGTTAGTAGGTGTTTCACAACATTAATTCATATTCAAATAAATCCTATACATCTTACCATAGTTACTTAGTAATATTCATTTCATCCTCTTTCCATTCATGTATAGTAGGTCTACAAGTTGCATGACTTGAAGTGCCTCATGTCTATGACAAAATAAAGGGAAATTACCCTATTAGGACAACATAAAGGTGACTATGGAGGTGTTTATTAAGTAAAAATTACATTATATACCAATATTCAAGTTATGGATATGCCTTAGGAGCCTTCAACACTTCAAACTATATAGACTAGATTCTAGGTCTATGAGGATCAAGTGTAGGAGTTTTATAAGGGGTAAGAAACTTCAACTATGACTATCTCTAAGGTTCTTGATTTTTGAAATCACATGGAAATATGATATTACCACTATGATAGTGGTTTAAACATTTCCATCTTCAAAATACACCTCTGCAAGCTTCCACACTAGTAGCTTGAGATAGTTTTATGTCAGATTGTAGGTGCCTATTATGAAAGTCAAAAGGCTCTTATAGGTGATGATAAGTTCTTGAATATTGTTATTTAATATTTTGGTCCCTCCTAAGATAAATGAGGGTATATCACACCTAGATAGACACATTATTACTTTGAGACCATATAATCATTCCAATATCATCAATATACTAGTGTTAGTTGCAAGTTGCATTATTTAGATTCATTTGAAACTAAAGGTACTGTATTTATTTGAGTGTCTCCATTATAACTTGATCAAGTTGAAAACATACTAAATCATAATTTTATCTTGATAAGAAACCTTTTCCTATGTTAATATGTTTCCTCTCCATCTAAACTACAAGAACACTTAACAATAGATGTAAACTATATAGGGCATGATCCTTTTTCAAAGAAATGAAGGTAAAATATCCCATTTGCAACTTTATCTTAATTTATGAATATTTAAACTCAAACATCTGATCCTAGGTTGATTTATTAATATGTTTCACCATTTCAACAAGTAGATATGAACTCTATCTCGTGATTAGACCAAAAATATTCATTATTGGATCTCTTTCAACCTTCTCATTATTTCAGGCCTCTATGGTATCTTCACTTCTGTAGGTCTCCATATATGTTTTACTGTGGGTAATAGTCTCATAGTCTTTAATACTTGTCTCTCTTCTTGAGTTGGCAAGATATGTTATGAGCCTTGAAGGTAATAGGGACATATAGCTTAGAACATGCAATGTGGCTCTCACACAAACCATGGACACCTCCAAATTTGAAACATACTAATTTAATGTGTACTTATAACTATATATGATAGTGAGAATGTAGGTTCACCATGACCTCAAATAGTTTCCTACATGATAAAATGAGATTGGAAACTCACATTGAACTATGTGCATGGAAATTGATGTATTTCTTTTGACTTGAAGCCACTCCCAAAATATCACAAAACTGTAACTACCAAAACATGTTATGTAAAAAATGATGGTATTCATTTCTAACACCATGAGATAGTTATAATTACCCTCCATTGAGACATGTGTTAAACTATATTGAAGACAACATGAAAATTAATAACATGGTTTGCAACCTACATACATCACTTTGTTTACATAAACCAAATCAATTAGATGAGAAAACCAAGTTATTAGGGAAGTGTAGGTAGTTTGAAGGTGTTAACAATCTTAGTGATCATTCATGAAGTACATACTGATAATCTAAAAAACATGACCATGAAATGAAGGTCCATAAAGACTATTAACACTCCCTAAGTGCACTCAATCTGACTCTTCTTCTTTTGTCCATACCAACTGAAAACCATTTGACCTTATTGACTTATCCAAGGGAGAGATATGAGAGAGAAACTAGTTTTCATCAAATTTGGAGTTATCAAAGCCTCTTGATCCTAAAAAAGACGTGTGGGGATTTGAAGACACCTTCCTATATCCTCATGCATGCCAAATGAGTTACATCATTCCATACAAGCATATTAAATTGACTTTTACAAATGATCTTCTTGTTTTAACATTAAACCTACCACCTTTTCAATTTAAAAATAGTTCTCTAACATTCCCTGACATATTGTAAATTATCCCAGTCTTTGACTTTTGTCCCTTTGATCAGATTTATTTACAACTCCTTTAGAATGACCAAAAGGTGGAAAAAAGGTTATGAAGACAAATGACAAATATGCTAAAGGCTAGAACATGTTTTATGACCTCATTAATGACCATGTGACCACTTTCAAACATAATGGACCCTATGAAAGTTCGAAAATATGAGGAAAGTTGACCAAATTTAACTTAGGGTGAAATTTAGTCAACATTTTGGTGATTTCCTAGGAATATCATGATTTCAATGCTAAGGAACAGTTGCCTTATCCTGTTAGTGGGTAATGGAGTCACACATATGCTGCATTTGATACTAAAATTCCTCTATAAAATACTCAAGATTCACACCAAACACAATAGGAAATAGATACATAAAATAAGACACCAAGACACACACTTTTTCACTTTAAGCACTTAGGGAAAACACACAACAACTCAAAATAAAGCACACAACTATCCTAGTATGTACAAGACCTCAAAACACTTGAGTTAAAAGACAAATTTTCATTACTTCAACTAGTTTCAAAGACAATGCTTCTATCAACAATGCTGCTCCATGAAAACAATCCATCATATGAGACATATTTTTGAATGAACACTTGCTTATGGAGATTGTCAAATGAATTACCATTGCTATATATTCTCACAGAAACAAGTTTCTCATTTGGAGATTTCATAAACACTCAAACTAGATCTCTAAGAGGCTTGTTTGAGGTTGCAACCTACTTGGACTTTGTCATGTCTTCTTGGCAATTCTCAATCTAATCATTGTGAATCATCATAGCCTTCTCAACATTAAATGAATTTGAAACATGACATGTCTACTACTGGGAGTCATCAAGGTAGTCTTATTTGTGCTCATCAAACACTTCATGGTCTAGTAAGGTTGTTTCTTTCTTGGTAGATACCTCAAGCTCCTTTTTATGTTTATTTGGCGCATGGTTGACCTCAACATCAGGTATAAATTCCTTAGGAAGAGTTATAGACCTACTTATCTCCTCAAACACCTACGTAATAGCATTGAATTATTGTCATATGTCATTTGATTCTTGTTTATGTACATGCTCAAGATTATTCTCTTCTTTGGAAAGAAAAACTAACTGCTCACTAGGACTACCATGCTTTGTCATAGTTGGGATATGAACATCATCTTCCATGTACAAGAGATATTTTCCCCATCCCACTTTTTCTAGAGTATCATTATAATTTGCCTCAAAAACTCCATCACATTCTTCATGGATTATGTAAGTAATGAGACTAGTTTCTTCAATACCATATTTCTTAGTTCCCCACTCATCAAGGTATAAGTTAGATATGCCATCAATAAGTGTTATAGGTTCTTGATCACTAGGGTGATCTTCTTTCTCAATGGCATTGAAATTATGTTAGATGTATAGGATACATATGGATCTACATGAAAACTAGATAGAGGTTCAAATTTGATTGACACCTTTACACCATACCTAGTCCTAAATGCCATATAAGACAAATATAAAGTCAAATAAGCTCCAATATTAGCAGTGAAATCTCTTAACAAACAAAGAAAAAAATGAGGAAGCACATCCACCACCACAATATCTTGAGAAATGGTGAAATTAGGACAATCATGAAGAACAAGTTTAAAGTCTTTGATTATGATAATGGTCTTGGCATCTGACCCATCCAATTATAGCTCTCCTTTGGAATGAGGCTAATAATTCAATTTTAACTTATCAGCTACTTGCTCGGGCATGAAACAAATACAAACTCCACTATTAATCAGATAATTGTGCACCAAAGAATCTCTAATAATTATGGAAAGATAGAATGAAAGAGTTTTATCTACCTTTTCCACTTTGTTTGACTACCTTTCACTAGGATTCGAAGTGTTTGTCAAGGCTACCTCTTTCTCACTAGGCTACTTAGTTATCAAACCAAGTTTGGATAGATCCTCTTGGAATAGGTCTACTTATCCAGGTATTGCTAATGTATCCCATAATAATACATTAAATGAGACCTCTTCATATTTTCTACAATGTTAGTGAAGGAGCCATTAACCCTTGCTTGTCCATTAGTAGGAATGGCACTGCTTACAACTTGAGAATTTTGAGGTATGAAAGAACTCCTATAATCCTAATCATTTTAAGCTACTTGTGTATTTTGAATTAAATTAGATATACCTATCCTTTATAGTGTTTTAATATTTATTGATGAACCATGAACAACCCCTTAAACCTCTTCAATTGAATTCCTCTTTTCCCTTGTGTTTGCAGCTATAGGACTTGAGTCTTTACTTGGCTTCCCTCGATAATTTAGAGCACATGAGTCATCTTGATGCTAATTTCCCAATTTATACCCCACTTGAACACTCTTCCCATTTGTATCTCTTCCATTTGGTACCTCATCTTGAGTCATAACTAGCATAGTTCCCAAACTTGGCATGAAGGCTTGATTGAAGGACTCACTAAATTAAGTAGATGGGTCATGAGGTTGATACCATGAAGGATGACCATCATGCTCTTGAGAAAGGTTGTTTTTAGTAGGCACTAATTATTTTGAGGTGGAGGGAATATTGGGATTATGAAAACTACATGACTTTGTTTGAAATAGATGTCCTTGACCTTGAGGATGACTTGGAAAGGTGTTTTATTGCCTTGATATTTAGGGTAGGACTGATTATGTTGGTATTGTATTTAGAAATTCCTCAATTTCTAATATTATATGATACTCTTGAGACATAATATCTCTTTCTCCATAGCTCTCATTATTTTTACCTCATTAGACTTACTTGGTTGACTAGGGGCAACATGTTTATGTTTAGGTGAAGGAATGGGATAAAAAATAAGTATAGGGGTTTGAAAATTAGGGAATACAGGCACGGGAATTCTTGGGGAAATCTTACCAACTTGAATAAAACAATTCTATGCCCTTATGGCGATTTCATAAGCATTAAGCAATATGATCCCTCCCATATTTTGGATTATCATTGAAATGTCACTATCAAAAGTTTTAAGATAATAAAGGAAAACATGGTGAGATGTAGGTATTATGAATATTAGGATCCTATCCCATGTATTATAAAATATTGTGTTGAAGTCTTGAATGAATTCTTGAGGTGGTCTCCTTATACTAGTCAACTACTTAGTTAATGATAAGTTGTCACTCTTGTCTTCAAATATTCTCCTTAAAGCATGTCTCAACTCATCCCATGTGGTGATAAATTTAGGGGATAATGTACCATACCATTATATAGATTTACCCTTGAAAGAGATATCCAACAACCTAATTTCTAAGTTCTCCTCAATGACATGATGTATATTGTAAAAGATATCAATGTTTCTAATATGCTCAATAGGGGTAATGACAGTTTCATTGGTGTATGAGGGAACACTTTTGAGGGTAGATATGGGGATGTCATCATAGTGGTCAAGTATTATAGGAGTATATCTATTGAATTCAATAAAAGGTAATTTCCTTACCATGGTATCTTTAGGACTTTTCAAGAATGGGTGAATAAAAAACTTTCTTATAGGTTTATTCACAAGGTATGACTTCTTTGGGTAAGGATGTGTGTTATCAAATCTGATTGATTTGTATGAATAATGAGGAAGATATTTAAAATAAAAAATAATGACTTTGGTAAGATATCTTGTGTTTATCTTAATCATGAAAGAGTGTACTAGTTTTCAACTAATATTAAAATGTTGGAGCCACTAGATACTATAGGAAGTGGACTGTTATAGTCTCCTTATTGTCAAATCCAACATACACCTTGAATAACCTTCTCATCCTTCACATCTCACTAGTGTGATATAACTATTATATCCCAATTTTTTACCCTAGAGAATTAAATTAGACCTTCTCAAATTTGGGATAACATGGAACTATCTCTACAAATAGGCAAGCTACTATAAGAGATAGATCTCTAGATTTGAAAGGGCTAGCTCCCTTGATCTATATTTTAGGCTAACATATTACACTAGAATAATCACTATGGGGGTGAAAAGGGAAGAATTAAAATAAAAGTAACCTATAATAATGAAGGTGTTATACCAAAGATAACTCTAAAAACACACTTGCATTTTCACCAATAAAGAAGACTGCTAAAGCTGATCTCAATTCAATGCTCTTCTAGCATAAGTGTTTCTACATAGAGGTAGATTACTATGCATAACTAAAGGTGGTTTAAAAGGAGATATGATATTAGACACTACTAGTCTCTCTCACACTTAAAAACACACCTAATAAACACACACACTTCATGATACCTATTAGAATAAATGCTACTACTCACACAATACCTACAAGAGTAGAATGAAATAAAGGAGAAGACATTCATCACTTGTAGTACAAATACACTACTTGAATACTTAGGAAATATTTTAAGAGAATAAATAAACTTCAAAACTTTATTCAAAGTCAAAACAAGATTTAAAAACCAACATGGCTTCACCATACCAAAAGTGGATTCTTCACAAGGCCAAAATGGCTTGAATATATAGAACATAGAGAGGAAAGAGAAAAAGTGAAGTTGAATAGTCATAATGCCAAGTTTCAAGGCTTTAAAAAAAATTACAATTCAAGAAAAGAGAGTTAAAGAATAGGTCATGAGGTATTCTTAGACGAGTTTCCATCACAAACATGGAATCTTCTTAGAGTTGGCATAGAGTTTGTCATTATCTTACTTGAAACTACCTTTCTCAATGAGGAGTCCACTTGAATATTCATAACTATCTTAAAGGTTATTGACACATATCATTTTTAGTGAGATTAAGGTAAAATATCCCATTTTTGTTGAGTTTTGGAGCTAAAAGCTTCACTAAATGTGCAAATGTGGAGGTTGCTGGGTTACACAGTAACCGCCATCGATCAGGCCAACCGACATCGGTTATCTCCAGCTACACAATAACCAGCATCAGTTAGGGATCAGCCGGCATCGATCACCTTCAAACTGACGTCGATCATCTGTGCATTTTTAGAACTGTTCTAATTTTATGAGAACAATTAGTTTGCATGTAAAGACTAATTTTAGTCTTGAGTCTGCATTTCTAATTATTGTTTGGTTTGGGATCTATTTCAGAGACCCATGGGGCTATATTGTAATGTAAGCAAGATCAATTAGATCTATAGGGTGTAAGATCAAGAAGATCAATAGGGTGCAAGATCAAGAAGATCTGCGAATCAGAGTAGGCAACAACGGTTGAGTTGATTGTCACTTGGAAGGTAGGCAACAACAACCATTGGGTTGATTGTCACTGGAGGGAACAACTCAATATTGAGTTGATTGTTTATTGTAATTGAGAGAGAGAGAACTCTTGAGGGAGAATTACTGTACACCCAAGAGGTGTGGGAAGAGTGAGATTTCTTCATTGTATTTCCTTCTAGAAGAGTGTTAATACGGATTGTATTGTTTCTCGTATCTCCTATTCTTTGCTGTTTCTAATTTCTAGTTACTTATTACTTCTGGTTTAATTTCGTGTTTAGTTGCTTATACAAAGGTAGTCAATTATACTCTAAGGAGGATCCTAACAATTGGTATTAGAGCTAGGATCACTAACAAGTGGTAGAGCGGGTTAGTGTTTGTTGATTACAGGTTCACTCACAGGGGTTTCTGTTTGAGTGGGAGTAAAGCAATGGCAGAAGAAAGTAAACTAAGAATAGAGAAATTTAATGGAAATAATTATCAATTATGGAGGATATAGATAGAAGATTATCTATATCAGAAAGATCTATACTTACTGTTGGGTGGGGTTTCAAGTAAGCCCACATATATGCAAGATGAAGAATGGAATGTTCTTGATAGAAAGGCTCTGGGATCTATAAGGTTGAGCTTGACATCATCTATGATTTCCAACTTATCACAGGCAAAGACAATGGTAGAGTTAATGGATACTTTGGCAAATTTATATGAAAAACCCTCAGATTTGAATAAGATATTTCTTTTGAAGTAATTATTTAATTTGCAAATGCAGGAAGGTGGATCTGTATATAGTCATCTTAATGATTTCCATGAAATTGTAAATCAGTTAATTTCAGTCAAAATAGTTTTTGATGATGAAATTAAGGCTCTCTTAATCTTATGCTCCTTACCTAAAAGTTGGAATAGCTTGGTAATGGCAGTTAGTAATACTGCGTCTGCTTCAAATATATTGAAAGTTGATGATGTTGTTAGTGTAATCTTGAATGAAGAAATTCACAGGAAAAGCATAGGGGAAACATCAGGTAATGCTTTAAGTGTTGAAAGTAGAGGATGGCAAAGAGAGAAGGGCAATCAAGGGAAATCGAGGTCAAAGATGGGCAATAGATCCAAATCTAGAAATAGAGGTATAACCTACTAAAATTGTGGAAAGAAAGGACATGCAAAGAAAGATTGTTGGTTGAAAGAAGATCAGCATGATGGTAATAAAGAAGCAAATGATGTAGGTATTGTTGCACAGGATGCTCTTATATTTTCTTTGGATAGTCAGGTAGAATCATGGGTTTTAGATTTTGGTGCTTCTTTCCATGCAACCCCAAATAGAGAATTTTTCCATGATTATGTCCATGGAGACTTTGGAAAAGTTTATTTAAGGGATGGTGAGCCTTGTCAAATTGTTGGCAAAGGAAAAGTGCAGCTGAAATTGTAGAATGGCAACACATGGGTGTTGAAGGATGTCATGCATGTACCCATCCTGAAGAGGAATCTGATTTCTATAGGAAAGTTGGGTGATGAGGGTTGCACAATAACTCTCACAGCTGAATCTTAGAAAGTTTTCAAGGGTGCACTTATATTAGCTAGAGGAAAAAAAGTAGGTACACTTTATCTATCTACTTATATTACTGATTCTCCTTCTGTTTTATCTACTTTATATGTAGATTCAAAGATGTGGCTCTGTAGGCTTGGTCACATGAGTGAGAAGGGAATGCAAGTTCTTAAGTCAAAAGGTAAGCTTTTAGATTTGATAGATCTAGATTTTTGTGAGCATTGTATGTTTGGGAAACAGGAGAAAGTGAGGTTTCTCAAGACTGGGTCAACAAAGAAGAAGCACAAGTTGGAGCTTGTTCACACAAACGTGTGGGGACCAACTTAGGGAGCTTCTATTAGAGGATCACAGTGTTATGTTTCTTTCATTGATGATGCTACAAGAAAGGTATGGTTTTATTTCATAAAGAGGAAATCTGATGTTTTTGACACATTTAAGAAATGGAAAGCCTTGGTTTTCAAGGAGAAGGTGATGGACAATGATTAGCTCAAGAGGATAAATAATTTTGAGTAGAGAAATGTTGATTTGGACAAGGTTATGATCCAAAATGAGCTCATGGGTAAAAATCATCACTCACAGGAAAACATAGATACCGACGTCTGTCAGGTGAGAACCGATGTCGATCAAAAAGGAATTAACGTCGATCTGGTGGAGACCAAAGTTGGTGATGTCGGGCAGGTGGAAACTGACATTGATTAGGTGAGAACTGACATTGGTCAGGTCGGTCAAGAGGAACCAACATCGGTTGGGTGTAGACTGAGAGATGACCAAGATCAACCATTATTAGAATGAAATTTGGGCAGACAGTAAGCTGTTAATGAGTCTCAAATGCCCATGAGGAGGTTTGAAAGGGTAAGTAAACCTCAAATTCATTATTCCCCTTCTTTATACTACTTTTTGCTCATTGATGGTGGAAAACTAGAAAGTTTTGAAGAGGCAATGTAGGTAGAATCTAGGAAATAGTGGGAGCATGGCATGAATGAGGAAATTGATTTCTTGAAAAAGAACCAAATGTGGGATTCGGTTGAGTTGCTAGCCAGGAAGAAAGCACTGAAATATGAATGGATTTATAGGTTAAATAAAGGAGAGAATGGACATGTGAGACATAAGGCTAGGTTATATGGTCTTGAGCACGCTGCAAGACAATGGTATTTGAGGTTTGATAGGTTTATGACAAAGCATAGCTTTAGTCAATGTCAATGTGACCATTGTGTTTATTTTACCAGATTGGATAATGATAGCTACATTACCCTGTTACTGTATGTGGATGATATGCTTGTTGCAGGTTCACACATGCAAGAGATTACTAAGTTAAAGGTAAAATTAGCTCACACATTTGTCATGAAGGATTTAGGAGCAACAATCTTTGGCATGAGTATTTCTAGAGATAGGAAAAATCATAGGTTGATTTTGTCTCAAGAGGATTATGTGAATAAGGTAGTGGAGAGGTTCAATTTTCAGGATGCAAAACTCATAAGCACACCTATGGCTGGACAGTTCAAGCTGAGTAAAGAACAGTGTCCTAAATCACATGATGAGGTTGAGTACATGGTATGTACTAGACCTGATATTGCCCAAGTAGTGGGAGTTATCAACAAGTTTATGGCCAATCCAGGAAAGAAGCAATGGAAAGCAGTTCAATGGATTCTCAGATATCTGAGAGGGACTAGCAGTAGGCATTTATGCTATGCAGGGTCAAACACTTTTCTACATGGGTATGTATATTCAGATATGGCAGGTGACTTGGATGGTAGGAGAAGCACCACAAGATATGTGTTCACTGTTGGTGGAATGGTGGTTAGCTGGATTGCAGAGTTGCAAAAGGTTTTTGCAGTCACATAGGCTAGCAAGGAAATGATATGGATGACTTGGTTCATGGAAGAGTTGGGAAAGGAGCAAGAGAGTTGTAGATTATACAGTGATATTCAAAGATCAATTCATTTGGCAAAGGATTCAACCTTTCATTCAAGAACCAAACATATATATCTTAGGTACCACTTCATTAGACATGTATTAGAGGATGGATAATTGAAGCTGGAAAAGATCCATATGGATAAGAACCCTGCAAATATGTTAACAAAGCTGGGAACAAAGGAGAAGTTGAATTTTCATTCAAATTTTGTTGGTCTTCAAGATTGAACTTGAAGACGGAGAAATAATCCAGAAACAAATTAGCAGATGTTGCTGTACAGGTACAAGTATAGGTGTAATTGTTTATCTCCAAGTGGGAGATTATTGAGTTGTGGAGCTAAAAGCTTCACTGAATGTGCAAATGTGGAGGTTTTTAGGTTACATAATAACCGATGTCAATTAGGCCAACCAACATTAGTTATCTCTAGCTACAAAGTAACTGGCATCAGTTAGGGATCGGCTGGCATCGGTCACCTTCAGATCGACGTCAGTCATCTGTGCGTTTCCAGAACTATTCTAATTTTAGGAAAATAGTTAGTTTGCATGTAAAGACTAATTTTAGTCTTGAGTCTACATTTCTAATTATTTTTTGGTTTGGGATCTATTTAAGAGACCAATGGAGCTGTATTGTAATGTAAGCAAGATCAATTAGATTTGCAGGGTGCAAGATCAAGAAGATATGCAGGGTGCAAGATTAAGAAGATCTGCGGATCAGAGTAGGCAACACCGATTGAGTTGATTATCACTTGGAAGGTAGGCAACAACAACCATTGGGTTGATTTTCACTGGAGGGAACAACTTGGTATTGAGTTGATTGTTGATTGTAATTGAGAGAGAGAGAGAGAACTCTTGAGGGAAAATTGCTGTACACCCAAGAGGTGTGGGAAGAGTGAGATTTCTTCATTGTATTTCCTTTTGGAAGAGTGTTAATATAGATTGTATTGTTTCTTGTATCTCTTATTCTTTGCTATTTCTGATTTATAGTTACTTATTACTTCTGGTTTAATTCCATGTTTAGTTGCTTATACAAAGGTAATCAATTGTACTCTAAGGAGGATCCTAACAATTTTCAACTTTCTCTTAATCTATGAATATTGAAACTCAAATGTTTTATCCTAGGTTGAGGTCTGAAGATGTTTCACCATTTCAACAAGTAGATATGAAATCTATCTTGTGATTAGACTCAAATTATTCATTCTTGGATCTCTTTCAACTTTCTTAGTGTTTTAGGTCTCTGTGGTATCTTCACTTCTCTAGGTCTCCATTTATGTTTGACTATTGGTAACAGTCTCACAGTCTTGAATACTTATCTCTCTTTTTGAGTTGGAAAGATATGTTATGAGCCTTGAAGATAATGGGGACTTATATCTTAGAACATGAAACATGTCCCTCATACAAACCATGGACACCTCCAACTAAAACATATTGATTTAATGTGCACTTCTACCTATATATGATAGTGAGAATGTAGGTCCACCATGACCTCAAATAGATGCTTACATGATCAATTGAGATTGGAAACTCAAATTGCACTAAGGAGATGAAAATGAATGTATTTTTTTTGACTTGAAGCCACTCACAAAAGATCACAACATTGTAAATGCCAAAACATGTTCTATAGACCATGATGGTATTCATTTATAACACAATGAGATACTTATGATTACACTCCATGGCCACATGTTCTAAAATATATTTAAGCCAACATGAAAATTAATAAAATTCTTTTCCAACCTACATACATAACTTGGTTCACATAGACCAATTCAATCAGATGAGAAAATTGAGGTGTTGGGGATGTGCAGGGAGTTTGAAGGTGTTAACAATATTATTGATTATTCATGAAGCACAAACCACTAATATAGAAACCATGACCAAAAAATGGAAGGACATAAATACTATTAACATTACCCAAGTGCACTCAGTCTAACTCTTCTTCTCCTATCCATACCAATTAAAAACCATTTGACCTTCTTGACCTATCCAAGGGAGCGATAGGAGAAAAACCAATTTTCATGAAATTTGGATCTATTAAAGCCTCTTGAGCTTGGAAAATACCTATGGGGATTTAAAAACACCTTCTTAAATCCTCAGACATGCCAAATGAGTTACATCAATTCATATAAGCATCTTAAACTAACTTTTACAGATGATCTTCTTGTTTTTACATTGAACTTGTAACCTTTTCAGTTTCATAATAGTTATTTGACATCCCTTAACATATTTTATGTTAGCCTACTCTTTGAAAATTTCCCCTTTGCTTATATTTACATAAAACTCCTTTGGAATGACCAAAAGGTGACAAAAAGGCTATGAAGATAAATGACAAATATGACAAAGGTTAGAACATTTTTTATGACTTCAATAATGACCATGCGACCACTTTCAAACCTATGGGACCCTATGAAAGTTTGAATATGCAAGGGGATTGATCAAATTTGACCTAGGGTGAAATTTAGTCAACAAAAACATATAATGAAAATGGAATAGTCAGTGTTGATAGAAATAAGTTTTAAAATTGAATTTTACCTGAAACTTGAAATTTGAAAGAACAAGGAGTACACGTGTATGTGTGTAAATCATGTTTCCCTATAAATTTTTGTAGATGATGTTTCCTTCTTGAAGCATTGTATAATTATGTTTCCTCATTTAAGCACTTGGATAACATAGTGAAATTGAAGTTTATCGATCCCCAATTTTAAATTTAACTAAGGCAAGGGCCATGGATTGGAATAAAAGTCCCCCCAACCCATATGTAAATAATCCAACTCTAATATTGTAACTTCAAGATGAAAAGAATGATCCACTTAATGGGATATTATAGTAACGTCTAAGCTATTGATTGACATATAATTACTATAACCTTGAATTAATTATTGTAGACATATTATAGATTCAAGGTTGATCCACACTTTAAAATACTTGATAAATAAATTCGAAGGGCAAATGTGTAAATGTGCATGAAATAAAATCACACCCCACCGAATTGGATCCAAATGTAAAATGTCATAATGTGCATGAATAAGGAATATTTCCAACCAAAATTTGAGGTGGTATAAATGTGCACTAGCTAGTATTATTCTCAACTAGATCAGTGCCAATTGAAATTTATATATGTGCATGAACCAACATCATGCCCAACTAAATCTGTCCTACAAAATGAAGTACATATGCCCCATATACATACATACATACATACATACATATATATATATATATATATATATATATATATATATAAATCTAAAATATTTCACTCATGGAGTGTGAATGGATTACAAATGCCCTACATATGCACACAAAATATATTTAAATACTATAAAAAATGTCCTACAAAATGAATCTATCCTACAAAATGAAGTACATATGCCCCATATATATATATATATATGTATATGTATATATATATATATATGTATATGTATATATACATATACACACACACACATACATACATACATACATACATACATACATACATACATACATACATACATACATACATACATACATACATACATACATACATACATACATACATACATACATATATATATATATATATATATATATATATATATATATATATATATATATATATATATATATATATATATATCTAAAATATTTCACTCATGGAGTGTGAATGGATTACAAATGCCCTACATATGCACACAAAATATATTTAAATACTATAAAAAATGTCCCAGTATAATATCTGAAGTACATCTAAACTATGAAATATGTATGTTTTTTCCAAAACTGCTCATGGAGGCCTTAGTCTCTATGAAAAATCCAACTAAGATTCACTTCTTTTTAAGTGAAGGACATACCTTGCATGTCACTCATCTCAAAATAAAAGTGAATTGTATCATGTTATGTATAAACATAACATCATATAAATTCATGTCAATATGTATATAGTATGTCATCATAGTAATGCATATAACATCAAGTCATGCATATAAAACATGGAATGCAAGGGCACAAAAGTGGTATGTCAAGATAGATATATATATGAAGCACATAGTAGTAACTATTATTAAAAAAGAATATTTAGTAAGGAAGTGCATGATATAAATTATGGCACAACATGTAAATGGGAAGGTGCATGATTTGGATCACGTCACTTGAAAACATAGTAAACATAAGTTTAGCGAAGTTAACATGTAATGTCACATAATAACATATAATGCCACACTTAAGGTATAGGGGATACATATAAGGGACATAAATATGTTACTAAAAAACAAGGACAATGAATAAAAAACAAAGGAAAATAAGTGTATCAACAAAAAAGGCTAAGGAACAATAAACAAGGGTCACAAATGGCACAATAAGCAAGATCAATGAGTCACACGCAAAGGACATAAATATGTCACAATGAAAAATCCCAATTGAGAACACACAATAGTAAAAAACTATCTTTTCACATAAAAATAATAACATCAATGATGCATATAACAAGTGAAAACTAGTCTACCTCATCCATACATGTCAATATCACATCATAGTAAAGTATCATATCCAATGTAACACTCTGTAAGAAATGAGTATCTACCAAGGTTTGTGTAAGCAATTTATGTAGATAAATATAGTAAAAGGGTCATATAAATATATAGAATGTGATAATGTAACATGTGGAAGTAGAGTCCCCCAACATTGGCATGACCCTTGGGTATAGGAAAGGTCCAACATCTATGTATCCATGTATATTATATATGTCTTGCATCAAACTCATATAACTCATGAGATGCATGTTTGTATGAAATGAATAATCCATCTACCAGACATGTGATAAATAACATATGTAAATAATGTAATCTAGTAACTCATCTCTGCTGAGGTCACGATTTTTTATTTTTTAGAATATTTATTTTTTTGACATTTTCTAAATTTTTTTAAATTTTAAACCTATTATAATATGTGTGCAAAGGTGCCAGCCAATTATCCCATCAATGAGATAGTCATTTGGGTGCATGTATCATATGGTTCAAGGTTTATCTTTTATAAATGAAAATTAATAGGTGTAGTTATATCAAAATCTAAAAAGGACTCAACACTTGTAGTGTAACCATCATCATCATTACTCATAAAATCTTGTCTATGATGGGAAAATATAAAAGGCCAAGTTGTCTATGAGGTCTAATATATATTAAGAGAGTGCATAGGTGCCTATTGTAATCACTAAAATATGGCATTAAGAACTTACAAATGATAGGTTTGACAGACATTTACCACACATGAATTGTGCACATAAATATGGTCCTAACTCACCATCTCACCCTATCCTAGTGATTTTGATGAGTCCAACCCTTACATTATAATGTTACACACATAAAATAACATTTGTGTTTGATTTTAACATACATACTATTTTTCACAAACATACCCATATTCTTATTTTAATCCTCTTGTACACGAGTCACTAATATTAGACTAGGTCACCATTGCTAATTGATACTAACTTGAGTTTGATGGTACTGACGATCTCCTAGTAATGGTCACTTTTCAAATCTAAGTAATTTTATGGGTCATACCATATGTTTTGGATAACTCAAAATGATAAATTATCCAATTTAACTCATATATAAATATAAACCAAGGCCTCACTTGATAGGTGACCTAACACTTATTTAATACACATCTATATGGTATTGAATATTAAGAAAAAAATGCCTTCTTCTTCTTTGTAGCTACTAAATTATGGTATTTAGTACTTGGAAATGATAATATTGATATATATTTAACAGCATGACTTGTGCACACAAATATTTTCCTAACCCACCATTCTCTCACACATACATGATACCTTATAAGTTTAATCCTTCCATTTTTGTATTACACATCTATAGGAATCTCACTATCTATTTCAAACCTACTTAGTATCATGCATAAATAGATATATACTTTCAATTTAGTCCTCTTATAAAAGGTTCAAAATGTCATAATGAAATAGTATCACTAGTTAGTATTGACCTGAGCTTGATGGTATTGACCCTCTCTAAATAATGACTAATTTTAAAAATCAAATCTTGCAAGGTCGACCCATCTGCATAATGTGTTAGTGGTGTGATAAATTATCCAATTGGACTCATAAATATACAATTCAAGGTCTCACTTAATAAGGTATTGAAAACTTATCTGGTATATATTTATACACTATTTCACATTGAGAAAATATAGTATATTCTTCCCAAATTGTGAATCTATCACTAGGATTAATCACAATCCAAGTCTGAAGCATACCAATCCAAGTCAAATAAATAATCTTCAAGTGCAAAATACAAATAATTAAATGTATTCATATTGAAAGGGATCAAAATTTCATAATAACATTAGGTGGGAGAACTACACATGGCTTGATTTCCTTCATTGAAGTATTAGATACATAGGAAGTGGTAAATCATCAAACAAGGTTAATTGGGGTCAATTTAAACCATTACCTTTTGTAGGTTTAAATCCTTCATAAGCACACCTAGTTTCAAGGTGAAAGAGGTTGATTTATTGAGTTATGCACATCATTAAGTTTTGAAATCTCACATATAAATATTTTAAAGATAGGTGAATATGACTATATGGCCATATACCCTATTTTTTGCACACATCAGTACTAGATACTATATGTCATTATCAATAATTGACATTGACCTAATTTTGATCGAGGTGACCCTACATAGATAAAAACATAGTTCTTAAACTAGATGAATCCTAGTCTTGGTTCAGTCTATTTTCCACCATCATAATATGGTAATAATCAAATAGTTTGTTAGAAAAGATAAATTCTCATCCCTTTGTTGTATTTACTATATTTAGCATATGCCACTTATAAAATCATTACAATTGATTTCAATATTTGACATTCAAATGTATGTTTGAATGCCATATTTATTAATTTGAATTATTATACTACTTTATATCCTATTAGGGATTCTAAAACCAAATTAGGGTAAACATATTGGTGAACCTATATGCTTATAGAATCATGTCAAACCCTAAGTCTCGTTAGGGATTTTTTGAGGAATTAGTACTCACAAAGTGATTAGTTAGGTGATTGTCTATGAGTTTAGTTCATACTTCAAGAGGTCTATATATGTCTAACCTACCATATTGAATAATAATTTTTTATGGATTAAGACAATTCAAACAAATTTTTCTTTCACATAAGATATTTTCTCGAACATGTCTATTAGAGTATGTTTTGTGAGAGTCCTCTCTGAAAAATATTTGGATTTTTAAGGGAGAACATAATAAATATGAGGTGAAAACCATGTGCAAACCCCATTGTTTGTTAGTCCTATGTTATTTTATTTTTCTTGTCAATGGCTACGCAGTGTGAATCATGTGTAAACCCCATTATTATTATTTTCATTATAGTAGATTTTGATTGAAGATTCATGTCTAGGAATTCAAACTTAAGAAATAATGGTATGAAGGTTTATCCAATGAGAAGGAAATAGTTCATTGACACTTTTTGAGAGGTTCTTTGGTTGTCCATCACCATCATGACAAAAACATGGTCCCTTTAGGAATTTATGGTGACAAATATTTTTGAGACTATTGATGTGGACTTGAATGTGCTTTTGAATGCTTCAATAGAAGACATTAACTTGATTACTCATATCAAATCATTTTTGGGGCCATTTATTTTTAAGTACTTAAAATCAGATGTTATGCAATAGTTGGTACAAAAGATTCAAAAGGTGAGGTTTTTGAAATGCTTCCAGAACAAGCTAGTGCATTTAAAGAGGCTATTGAAGAATTTGATGTAGCATCTTTAGCACATTTGGCAAAAAAACATGGTGTTTATTGTATAAAATGTTGAAAATTTTATTCCTCGATGTCAAATCTCTAATTAATTTATTCACTTTCATAAGATTTAAAATCATCCATTTCTAGTGAGGCATCTCTACACAAATTTTGATGTAGACATTTTGCCTAGAAGCTTATATTCAAAGGGTACTTTTAGTTTTGAATACATTCTAGAAAAAGATAGAGAAGAGATACTTGGATATAATGATTTTCATCACACTAGCTATCTCTTTCCTATGGGTTTGTTGTATCTCAAGGGACACTTGATGACAAACATGCTTTATGTTTTATAAAATGTTAGGGACTCTCCAAACTCCTCTTTGAATTACAATGTGATGGAAAAATTGGCTCCCTCATGTAGCTGGCTCATGGTAGTTATGGTGATGGTGAAGGGTAGCTATGGTGGTGGTGGAAGTATTTATTTTATTATTTTAGGTTACTTTTTTTTGTTAAGTTTGTTCAGATTATAGTTTTAAATAGTGTAGTGTTTAAGGTTGTTTTTAGTTTTTTGTTATGGTATGTTTAATATTTCATTATTTTTTAGTATTATTAGTGGTTTATTATTTTAAAATTTTAGTTAAGGTGTTATAATTTATCAATTTATTTCTAATTTTAGCTTTTATATATATTATAAATTTAAGTTTCGATAGTTGTGTACTTAGTCTCATGCATCGAGTTGATCCATTTGATATATGTCATTAAAATTAAAATATACCCATGTACAGATGCATTATCGATCGAATGTGACATCCATTTTTGGGGATAGGGGGTGGGGTTTATTGTATTGAACCATGTGAGCACTAAGGGGAAGAATGTTAGGAATTAATACTCACATATTGATTAATTATGTGAGTAGTTATTTGTTATGTGATTGGTTATGAGATTAGTTAGTGCCTCAAGAAGCCTATATATATGTGTAACCTACCATATTGAATAATTAAACATGATGGATTAAGATAATTCAGGTATTTTTCTCCCTCATATAAGAGATTTTATCTAACATTTTTTTTAGTGTAGGTGTTTTTCCACTATGTGGTTTTATCTACACAGTCTCATTAGCTTGCTTAGGTTAATAATAGGTCATTAGGGGAAATGTACTTTGGGTCATTTTATAATTGTGAGTTGAGTTAATTAAGTTTTTAGGTGACCTATTCCTCACTATATAATGTGTTTTCCTATGTAATATTTGGATAATGATGTTAATACAACTTTTTGGTTGTGAAGACAAGCTTCTCCCCTTTTAAGTTGTTCTTCAGATTTCACTACTCCATATAGGTTATGATTTGTGCATTTGATGATATCCAGATATATCTTCGATTGTGTCCTAATCCAACATGATATTAGAGAATTTATGGTAACTAAATGCCATTTTTCTTGTTGTGAGATATAGCATTCCATCTTATTCAATATTTTTTATTGATTTTGGTTTTCAAGGGTTTGGTGGGGTTTCTAGTAAATCCATGTAAATCTATATATCTAGAGTCTCAAAGTAAAAAATAACAACACTGTTAAATTTGGAAGGTGGAAAAACCCTAACAATGATTGTAAACATGACCTCATTTTGTGATAGTAAGTTTTTGACCATTTTAGAGGGTTTTAAGATCATTTTTTGAATTTTGTAAAAATTTGTACATATGATGACTTTGACGAAAAATAATTTTTGGGTTTGTCAAGAAATAAAATGGGTCTTTGTTGGTTCTTGGAGTAACAACATGAAATATAAAATTTTTAAGGTTTTCTAGTCTCAACAAAGTTAACCCTCAAAATGCAATTTTGCTAGTTTTAGAAGTTGATAAACTTTTACCTGTGCTCGTGTACTTGTTAGACTCTATGATGCTACTTACACACTTGTGTGAATTTGACACCCCTATTTACATGCTCATCATAACTTGACACCCTTATTTTCATGCTCATTAGAACTCGACATCCTTTTTTGTAGACTTGTTAAACCCTGACACCCTTATTTACAAGTTCATTAAAACTTGCAACCCCTACTTACAAACCTATCAAAACTTGACACCTATGTTTGTATGCCTCTTAGAACCTAACATCCTTTTTTGCATAAATCATGGATTCTACCACCCTTGCAAGAAACCTAGGTAGATTCTAACCCTTATAAATCACTTTTTGGAGTCTAACCACCCTCTTTGCACATTGTAATGGCCAGGAGGACATCAACTTTATTTAGGTGGAAAATGACACTATTTAATTCAAAATTGAATCTATTTTGGTGGTGACATCACTCCCACATCAATCAAATCAATCAAGGGTGTGCCCTCATCTTATCGCTTAGCACTTTGGTCACATGAAAATTTAAGCCCTTTGTCACAACCAACCCAAGGGGGCTTAACTTTTCCTCAAAAAAGTTGGCCAAAATTTTACCCGATCAAAATTTTTACAAAGTGGAAATCATTGTTTTTTGTAAGCAAAAAATATTTAAACTTATATAACTTTCAACTGATAACTTCTTTTGAGTCACCCTTTTTTGAAAACAAGTTTTTGTGATCTCTATGCATTGGTAATATTATTATGCCTTGTAAAATTGAATCTCCATAGATTTAAGGGGGTTACGTATCAAGTCTTTCAACACATACTTCATTTATACAACATGGATTAGAGTCAATTTTTGCTTCTTACACCATTCAACTATCACAAGTGGAAAGTCAAAGTGAAAATTCTCTTGAGAAGTAAAGGCTTACACTAAATCATGATGTGTACATCAAAATAACCTACACTTGATATAGAGAAGACAAAGTGTTTAATATAAGTGATGAAGCCTATGGTCTACTTGGGTATATTTTATTAAGTATAAATAAGAGGTATACCTCAAAAAGTCATTTATGAAAGTAAGCCTCTGATTTATACCTATGGTCTTCATTTCTACCTTCCACACCACCAAGCGTGCCCTTGGAGCTAGATGGACCATGCCATCCTTGGATGACTTTGTTGCTGATTAACTTGGGATCAAGATAAGATTTTTCAAATGGGTAAACTAAATTCATCTAAATCACATGCCTTGATTGCGAGTCAAGACAAATACAAGGCTTATGCCAACAAGTAGAAGAAATAGAATAAGGACCCAGAGAAAAGAAAGGGTAAAAAATATGATATTAAGTCTAAAGCATCAAAAGAGTCCTCTTTAGATAGAAAACCTAAGAAATAATGACTCATATATGCCTACTAAAATAAACCTAGGCATGATGAATCTAGATGCATGAAGAAGCAAATTGACCAACTAACAAAGATGCTCAAAAAGCACATTATCAATGTTCTTGATTCTTCCAATTAGAGTTCATCAACACAAGAGTCTTTGAAGGCCAAAGACAATAAAAAGGGAAAAGATAATGGAAAAACATTTTTTATAGTTGCCTCCAAAACTTCCACATGGGTAATTGACTCTAGTGCTTCACACTACATGGCTTCATCATAGGAAATGTTCTAGTCCATGGATCCTTGTTCTATGCCTTCCATCTTGTTGGGTGACAATAATTTCATAGAACTTAGTGGGAATGGATTTATTGATGTGAATGATCAGACATTTCATGATGTTTTATGTGTTCCCCCTTTATCCACCAATCTCCTATCTATGTATTAGATCACTCACATCATTTTAGGAAAGAGATTTGAATTCACACCAAATTTAATGGTTATTGTGATGTAGACAATGACTCTATTATTACATTTGGGAAAGTAGATCACTAGTCATGAATGTATACTTTTTCATATTTTTCTCTTGATCAACCCTCTACTTCACTGCTCACTCATTCATATGGGGTGAGTAAATTATGCATGAGTGATTTTACCATCTCAACTATCACTACCTAGAATAACTCAATCATTATGACATGGTTTCAAGGTTATCATGAGTCAAGTTTTTGACAAAGTTTATAGGGTTGCATACTTGATAAGCATCTTAAAGAGAAGTATGGCAAGGGAAAATCACATAGAGCTAAACAAATAATGGAACTTGTCCATGGTGGCATTGATGGTCCATTTATAAAACATTCATTTGATAAGACTAAATACATCCTTACTTTTATTGATGACTTTTTGAGGTATACTTGTGTGTATTTTCTTAAGTCAAAATTAGAGGTATTTGATAATTTTTATGACTTCAAGGTTATTGTATAAAAATAGTAAGGTAAATCTATCAAGATTTTGTGCATTGATAATGGTGATGAGTATGTACTTTAGAGGGGATTGAACTACAACATACTATTCCATATAGTCCTTAGAATAATGGTTTTACAAAGTCCAAGAATAGGTCTCTGAAATAAATGGACACATATATGATACACTTAAATTCTGTTGCACCTCAGTATTGGGTTGGGGTCATCAACTATGTTTTTTATATCCAAAACTAGGTTCCTCATAAATCATTGAAGGGAGTCACTCCTTTTTAATCTTGGAATGGCCAAAAACCCAAATGAAACACTTTTGAGTGTTTGGATCTCATGCTATGGCCCCTATTATAAAAAATAATTATAATAAAATGTAATCTTAAAGTTAGCCTTGTATCTTTATTGGATATCCTAAGGGTGTTAAGGTATACAGGCTTCTCCATCCCACCACTCATGAGTTTTTCATTGAGAGAAGTGTTCATTTTCAAGAGAGTCCTTCGAATTCCACACTTGAAACCTCTCCCCTTTCCTTGGATGTACTGGGATTTGATGGTAATTCTAATGATTCATATCCACTTGAGTAACTTCTTGATGATCTAAATTCTTTTTCTAATTATGATGATGAGACTAGTGATGAGGACTCACCTCCTCTTTCTCCTCGAATATCTTTAAATAATGAGGAATATCCTCTTGAATATCTAACATTTGGTCTTATATGATAGACAAAAAATTCAAAGTACTAGTCAATGGGTTGTAGATCCATAAAACACAAAGTGAACACATTCATAATTGTAGGATGGCCCCCCATGTTTTCATTGCATCTGATTTCAATCTATAATAATTTCATGAGACATCAGGCACTCTTGAGTGGGATACTACTATGAAAGAGGAATAAGGTTAATTTTTGAGGAACAACACTTGAGTTTTAGTTCCTATTCATAAGGTAATATAACTTATTTGATGTAAGTGGATTTACCAAACAAAACTTTTAGTAGATAGGTCCGTAAAAAAATTCAAAGCATGTTTGGTAGTAAAGGGGTTTTATCAGGTACCTAGTATTCACTATATGGAGGCATTCACCCTAGTTTCCAAATTGTATTCAATCTAACTCACCTTTTCCATTACCACAACACACCATTGGGATGCTCATCAAATAGATGTGAAAAGTGCCTTTATTCATAGTGACCTCAAAGAGGAAATATACATGGAACAACCACAAGGATTTATGGAAGATTCATCCTTGGTTTACAATATTTGGAAATCTATCTATGGACTCAAACAAGATCCTTGAGCCTAGTATTCAAGGATGGAATCCTTTCTTCATTTGGTTGGGTTACCTAGATGCCATTTTGATCTGAATGTCTACATATTATGGCATGATGATTCACTATTGATCCTAGTTCTCTATGTGGATGAATTATTAATCATAAGGAGTTCATCCACCATCATAGTAGTGAAAATTAATTTGTCTTATAGGTTCTCAATGATTGACTTGGGCTTATTGAATTAAATCCTTAGGATTGAAATTTCTCAATCTAACTCTAGGATCACTATTGCACAATCGAAGTATGCTCTTGATTTACTTGCAAGATTTAACAAGGCTGACTATAAGCTAGCTTCAATTATTTTTCTATTTGGTGTGAATCATTAGGTTGATTTTATATCTCTTTTAGTTAATTTCACCTCATATCTACAACTTATTTATAGTCTCATCTACCTTACAATAGACCTGACATTTGATATACAATGGGCACGGTCTATATATTTATGTAGGAAACACATGAGCTACACTAGAAAGTAACTAATCAGATTCTCCACTATATTCAGGGTACTAATAGTTTCTAGATTAATTATGGAGCAAGCATTGACATTAAATTGATTAGTTATATAGATTCAAATTGGGCTAATGATATTCAAAATCATAAGTCTACTTTAGCCTATATTTTCTCCCTTGGTTTAGGTCTGATTAGTAGGTCAAGAAAGAATCATAATGTTATTAATTAAAATTTATTGAGGTAGAATATATAAGAGTTGTTAATACTGCGATTGAGACTGTTTAGATTTAGGATATTCTCACTGAGTTTGATATCCCAATTTTATGACCAACAATCATCTTCTACAACAACTAAAGCATAATCCAAATCTACAAGAATCCAATCCTTCATCAATGAACCAAGAATATCAAGATTCACATGCATTTCATTTGGGAGCTCATCCATGATTAATATTAATTACATCCACATAATAGAGTAAATTACTAATATAGTCACCAAACCTTTCATTGAGAGTAAGTATCTTCATTTACATGCTCTTCTTCAAGATTTCACAACTCTGACTTCTTCCTCTGGGGGATCATCTCTATGTACTTGGGTACCTCATCAAGCCTTTATATCAGGACCCAGTTTTTATACCTACCTAAGCTATGCTTAATGAGGGGATGTTAGTGTAGGATTTTTCCCACTATGTGGGTTTGCCTACATAATTTAATTATCTTTCTTAGGTTAATTATATGTCATTAGGAGAAATGTATTTTAAGTCATTTTCTAATTGTGAGTTGAGTTAATTACCTTTTTGGGTGACCAAATTCCTTACTATATAATGTACTTTCCTATGTAATTTTTGGCTAATGATGCCAATACAAATTTTTGGTTGTGAAGACAAGCTTCTTATATTTTAAGTTGTTCTTCAGATTTCACTACTTCATATAGGTTACACATCATCCATTTGATACTATATAGATATATCATTGATTGTGTCCCACTCCAACAATGTCATCTTTCTAGGGCTTTAAATTTCAGCCTCAGGGTTTTTCAAACTTCATTTCTATTCATTTATGTTCTATTTTATTTTGGCGCTCATCCTTCTACTTATATCTATTGGTATTATATGTTTTTATTGAACCTTACATGTATAAGCATCCCCAACACCTTAAATACTCTCATAATATGGATTATTCTATTTTAAAAATAATTAGTTATTGAAATAATGAACTAAATTTGACCCGATATGGTTTTGGACTAACATATTTATAGAAATGGGGATACACAAGTAAGGAATTATGAAAATATGAACAAGTTATTATTTCACTTATTTTAGTGACCACACACAAATGGGTAAGGCTTTGGATACATAGTAGATTCAAAAATCAATATGGCTAAAATTAACAATGAATAATCTAAAACCTTCCTCAAATCCTATTATTGTAATATCCAATCTAAGTTGTATTTTTTTACCACTATAATTCAAGGAGCATGCATGAATCATTTTATTCCTCCTTAGATACCATCCCACTCTCATTAATTACCAATGGTATATTTTGGAATCTATGTTCCATGTTGTGAACACTACATGAGGTAAGGTGATCCATCATGTGTAGTAGAACAAAGGTATTTAACATGTTCTTCCTCACCCCACTCCACTTCTAAAACATCCTCTTAATATTTCTTGTATGCATATTCAATAAAAACTATATAAGGCTTGTGATTATGAAGCCCTTCAATATCAAGTTTTCACTATGAAAAATTTCATAGATAAGTTTAAAAATCAAAATAAATATTTCAATTTGAATATCACATCACTTGAAAATAAGATCATATATACAAGGAATCTGAAGAGTGCAAGTGTCAATCATATATATGCATCTCTATCTAAATATTTTGTGCCTCAAAATACTTCATCTCAAGAATGTAATCCAAAAAAAGATTCATTACTAAAATAATGAACTTATGACCACTCCTTATATGCACTTAGCTCATGCCTAATTCCATGATCTTTTGACCACCCTTCAGTTTATATTCGGATGACCCATTCATAAAATAAACCAATGATCTCAAAATTTCCTATTCCTCATTTAAAAAACTCAAAATTATTCCTTAAATAATCCATATTCCTATCTTAGTTTTCTTTGCTCAATAGACAACAATGTGCCATTTAGACTATCCCACTCCCTAGTCCTATTTAGTTTTGTTGGCTAAGTCCTCCTACCAAATAATGACTATTTTCTCAAATTCAAACTCTTGTTATATGTCATCCCATAAGTTTAGCAATACCCATCCAAAGGAATTCATAAAAGGTCACTATAAATCCACTTTCAAACCATTTTTCACACAAAAGGCTCACATATGAAAACTCACTATAACATTTAATTGCACATTAATGAAAATGACACCTATTTTTCCCAATTCAGAATGCACACAACCCAAGTATCCCTGATCTAAGTCTATATACAAATCCAAGGTCACAATTCATTGTTAAATCACTTAATCACATTGTGATTACACTAATATTTAACATTTTGCACCAGTCTTTTACACACCATCATAGTATGGGATAACTACATGGAGTTTGATTCCTCTTTGGAGTATTGGTATATAGGAAACACTCAACACAAGGGGTGTTAAGTTCAATCAAAACTTCAATCACTAACTCATTTTTACCCCATGGTTGCATTTATCCTCTTGGTCATTGAGTTATGGGTTTGATGAAGAAGAAGGCACATAGTGGTTTTCATGACATATCTAAGGATCCCACATAATTAATAAAATACATAGGTAAAGACAAAGCTACAACATAAGTTTTAGAGAGTTATCCCCTATGAGATGTCGACACTCACTAAATACACCAACACACCACACTCCTATCTAAATATAATGACCTCATCTAAATATCAAGTAAATCCCTATTTTAGATTCACAACTAGTCAACATAATCATATAACCTATTTTCCAATCTTAGTCATAGTATTGCATTCCAATTTTCTAGCTAAGTTATTTTCCTCTCACATTTCCATTTTTAGTATATTTCTAAATTTAGTAAATTTCAAATCAATTTATGTCATTTATTTCATATATATAATATTCTATTTATTCATATAATTTTGTCTAATTAGGATCTAGTTGCACCTGGTTTCCAAAATTTTGATAAAACATATTGGTGATCATGTTTATTGATTTAATATTGCAAAACCCTAACATAGATGATATTAGGGTTTATTTCCTTCTTTTACCAATTCTAATTTTTGTATTAAGGTTTTCATATTTGGTAAAATCTTTGTTAGCATTAGTATTCTAGGTATTTATTTCATTTTTTGGTTCAATTTAAACAAGTTATTTCTACATCTGTTAGACAAGGTGTTATATTCACTAGTACTTAAATTGAGCATTGACAACTTTTCCTTCACAAAAACATAATAAAAAATCATTTAATAGATTTTATAACAAAAATAAAAGATAATTAACTAGGTACTTTGAAAATAATAAATATATGAAAGATCTGTTTATAAAAATTGTTAGAGAGGAATGAAGAAATCAATGGAAGGTCCAACATCCAATACTTCTACCACTATGGTTCTTTACTTTTTTCCACATCATTCAATACAAATATTGTACCACCATTTACTATGGTGCAAACCCAAGTGGTTCAGTGGATTAACATGTCATTTGCTACTTAGTCATCATAGACACTACCTTTGGTTATAACACACTCTAAGCCTGATGTACAATCCCTTAAACACGAGATTTAATCATTGCAAAATAAGGTGTTAAATTTTGATCAAGGTGGTTCAAAAACAAATTAGGAACTTGATTCATAGATTTTTTTCATAAAAAAATGGTTCAATATATTTCAACTTATCCTTTACTGATTATTTTATGGCACCTAAGCTTACATTGTATGGTGGAAAAGGTGACCCTGAGCAACATTTGAGAGATTTTTCACAAAACATGTTTAGCTTATGCATCCAATGATCAGTTGTCGACCAAATTATTATGAGAAGGTTAAAATAATATGCACTAAAATGGTTTTATGATTTAACACATCATATCGTTAATGAATTTAATTTGTTAGTAGATTTTTCTCTCTTAGAATTCTCAATCAACATAAGTGAGAAGATTTTATACATGTAAATTGCTCATCTCAATAAAGATCCAATGAGCCTCTAAAAAAACATGTCTTAATGTATAATAAAATTATATATAAATTGACTAATCTTATGGAAGATAAATATTTAAAATATATATTTAATCAATTTTTATTCCACCTTTTCACAAGTCCATTATGTTCAAGGAATTTTCATCATTTTTAGATTTGGGGCATATAGTTAAAGAGATTAAATGCATTAATTTATGTTATTAAATTCAAAAATTTATAGATGAAAATATCACTAATGTGAGTGTACCTACTAAAATTACATAACCACAACCAAGTCAAAGTAGATCAATGAAAAGATTTAGTGAAACTTTCTATAATCATATAGGTCAAGAGATAACAAATACATTAGGGGTGCATTACACATACAATACACACCCTCCACCAGTTTATTATCATATAGAGGCACCCCATCCATTTTATGGAATCACTGTCACATATAATATTTTAGTGCCATCCAAGCCACTCATCACATTTTCATAACATGTATTATTGACAATGCTTCCAATTTACACTAATTATTCATCAAAGCTTATATTGATCATCAACCTATGTAGAGTGTTATGGTTGATAATGGGTCAAGTGTGAATATGTGCACCATCACACTTCTCCCACATCTTGGGTATATAGATAAGGACATCTCTCCTTCAAAAAAAGTGATTAAAGGGTTAAATGGTCACATCCAAATTCTATTGGTGAGATCACCTTAAAAATATAGGTTGGTCCAATACATGTTCACACCAAATTTACTATAGTACCTATTTCAGGAGTCTTAGATATGTTATTAAGACGTCATTAAATTTAACAAATTTACACAATAAGTTTAAAAGTTCATAGATGCTTACCAAAGATCATTATCCATACATAATAAGATTGAGTAGAACCACCTAAATTGGCTCAACATTCTCATAAAATTAAAACAAAATTAAAAACACTTCCAAGGATACCTATCCTTGAAAAACCACTTAATAAACATTTATTATATATTCAACAAGGTCATCTATCACTTCTAGATTATTATCAAAGGTAAATAAGAGTGTTCAACGTAGGACACCAGTTTAGAGTTCTCACACTCCACAATGGGTTCCAAATATCCCTATAGTTCATCATGATACACAAATATGAAACATACTATATTTTTACATCACAACATTGGTATACATGGTTTAGAATCAAATTAGTTTTTATATTCCCAATTAACATCTGTTCCTCCACAATGGCATGATACTCACCATTTGTAAGAGATCATCATTTCTCAATTAGATGCAAGACCTATGGATTGTAGTTATATCAAATGAATCATCAGTTAGTATATCATCCTTTTCATGTTTTCATATACCACCCTCCCCCCAAAAAAAATAATAATTCAAATATTCTATAAAATTCAAAAATTAGGACCTATGCATGCTTATGTTTAATTCATTTACATAATTTAATTTCTACTCCGTTATTCAGTACTTATTTATATCAAGTTTCATATAATATATCCTTCACAAGTTTACATGAGTGAATTAGAATCATGAATGTTGTGATTTATAGATATCATTACAGGAGATGCTACTATATAAGTCTCAAAAATTATACATAGATAAAATTGCCCTATTCTGATAATAACACATTGAACCCTTATACTATTTCATCAGGCCTATCCCAGTGATCACAAGATATAAAATCTTAGATCCAAACAAGAAAAATTCTTCTTAAATATTGTATATACATCAACAAGCTCATTGGGAGCATCTCATACATAGATTCTATCATTCTTTGATTACCCCTTCTTGTTCATACCTTAGTTCCTTACACTGCATAAAATTTATCGATATTACTCACTTTATTATACACCAAGATATATTACTGGTTATCTAATTCATTGAATATAATATAATTAAAAATTAATTATGTTTCTTAATTGCATTTACTCATGCATTCTTTGCATGTTTGCTTCTATGTTTCATGTTTTACATGTATTCTTTACTTGGATTATGGACATTTGAGCATGTACTTGCATGTGGCTCAAAACCTTAATTGCATGTTTATATGTATGTGAGTGAAATTAAAACATGTCCATTGTATGTGAAATCTTGGAATTCTATTGTGTGATTTGTGTGTAGTCTTTGTTTGTGTGTGTCATGGTCATGACACTTATTTGCTCAATTTTTGATGCCATGATGGATATCATGCATCTTCCTATCTTTTCGATGTCATGATGGATATCATCCATCCCCCCTAAGTTGTTTTAATTTAGTTTTAAATATATACTGTATATGATCACTTATCTATGTGCCTAATTGCTAACATCTATCTTTAAAATGTCACTTTTTATACTTGTTTCGACATGCATCTTACATTATTATTTTTATTAGTTTATATATGATTATGCCATGCTTCTTAGTTTATCATTACTTCTCAGATTTATATACTTTTATAATATCTCTTGTATAATATTTTCTTTTGGGTTAAGTTATTGTGAAGTCTTCACAACTCACCTCAAAAGAGGGGGCATATACAATGGATTATATTATAGACTAAGTTGCAACAACCCAATACACATGCATAAATTTATAGGTCTTACATATTGATCATGTTTCATACCTATAAATCACCTAGAAATTAGTTTTGGACAAGGATGTAGGATAGCCATGTCCAAAATAATGTGTTGTTATCCTAAAAATCATATATATATATATATATATTTTATAAATTCTCAAAATCTCAATCAGTTCAAAAAAGTTTTAAATAGGTATCCAATCACAATTTTTAATTGAGTAGTCAAGTTTGTCTCATAATGGGGGCATCATGTGAAAAATGTGTTATATAGTTTCCAAAAATGTTTTTTCTCAAGAAATCACATGATATTACTTCATTTTATAATTGATATAAATCCAAATATCAAATTGGGGGCATGTGCATGGCATATGACTACCCCCTTGCTTGGTTTTGCACTAGTTATACATATGGAATGGCAATGATTGTAAATATTTATACATCAAACCCAAATTATACTAATTTTTTCACCAATTTTACATTGGTTTTACACCATAAATAAATATTATTCTATCCACAATCATCTATTCACTAGTTTTGCATTGGTTTTACATCATATTGATCTATTAAAATTCATATAAGTATTCTAAGCTACACTAGTAATAATTAGGGAATGTGATGATGGATTCAAGCACACCTTGAGTTCTTAATCACACTCTTCCTATATATTATTATTGGGACATGCATAATCCAATCCAAAGTATTCAATGAAAATGAAAAATTTAATGGTCCCACCCTCTATAGTCACTAGTTTTTCACCAAAAAACACAACAGTTCATGTACCCAATTAGGGGTATTCATTCCTTGTTATTAGATATATAATTTTATTGTATTTTATTTTCATGTTTTCATCTTAAGTAAGGACTGATTTATATGTTCTTCATTGTATATTTTCATGAAACACCATTCAATGTTATGGCCTACATTTGAGACTATTCTTCAGAGGTAAGGTTAGGTACACACTTTTCATTTTACTCTATTACTTTCACTTTGATGTATTACTAGAATAAAATGGGGGAAAATATAGACACATAAATTAACAATTATTTATAAAATAATTAACTTGTAACCACTCATTCTACACACTTATCTCATGCCTCACTCCATGGTCTTTAAACTTCCCTACCTTCACTATCTATGTGGATGACCCATTCTTACAAAATACTAATGATCTCAAAATTTCCTTATCACTCATTAAAAATAAGTCAAACTTATGATTTTACTAACCCATACTCCCAATTTATCTATTTTTTCTCCTCAAACAACAATGTGCCATTAGACTATCTTGCTTCTCGGTCCTATCTTGTTCCACTAGCTACATCCTATCACCAGATAATGACTAGTTTCTCAAATTCAAATATTTTTAATGGGTCATCACATAATTTTAGCAAAGCCAATATGAAATCCATATTTAAAACCATTTTGTACATAATAAGATTATATATGAAAAATCAAAGTAATATCTAACTACACATTGAGTAAAAAAGCACCTATTTTTCCCAATTTAGAGTCCACACAATGCAAGTAGACTTGAGATAAGAATGCATACACCACCAAGGTATCAATTCATTAGTGAAGTACTTAATCACACTAGAATTACAACAACATTTAGAATTTTTTAAGCACTCCTTAGGGACACCAACATGCCTTTCCCCTATCCAAATACAAATGATCTTGTTTGAAGATTAACTGAAGCCTTATTTCAAATTCAAAGTCAATCACTACAGACTTCATACAACCTATTCTCCTATCTCAGTTAAAATTATGCATTCCATTTTTCCATCTAATTTATTTCCTTGTATTTTCAATTTTAAGCATTTTTATAAATTTATAAAGTTCCAAATTAGTTTATGTCATTTAATAAATATCTTTAGCATTCTAATTTTATGTAATGGTTTGTCTAATTAAGATCTAACTTCACTTAGTTCCCAAAATTTTGATAAAAAATATACAAATAGTGTCTCAAAAAATGTACATAAGGCTAATAAGAGTTCAAGTAATATTCTAAGGGAAATAATTCAAAATAAGCTGATCACCTTAAGGAAACAAAAATATTATTATGCATATCATAAAATGCATGTAAATCTTATAAAAATTTATTGGGATTTTAAGATAAAAAATATAAAGTATCATTGATAATGGTGATCCTATATTTGATACATCCATCAAATAACCACTCGATTCAAAAATAACTTCTATAATTAAACAAGCTACTCAAACCATGATTACATATTCTAAGAAACAAGTACAAAAAGTAACAAAAAGAACAATTATAAAATGGAAGACTATAAAAATAAAGGTTTCATAAAGACATTTTTTAAAAGGAATAATTAGAACAATAAAGGTTAAAAAAAGGAATAATTTGAAAAGCAAAGGTTACAAAAGGAATAATTTGAAAATTAAAGGTTATAAAAGGAACAATTAAACTAAGAAAGGTTACAACAATAATAATTATAAAAAGAAAGGTTACAAAAGGAACAATTATGAAAGTAAAAATTAGAAAAAGTAAAGGTATAAAGGGAACAATTAGATAAAGAATAGTTATAAAAGTAAAATTTAGAAAAATAAAAATATACCAGTTATAAAAAGAGAACTTACAAAAATAAAGGTTGCATAAAGAAGATTAGGCTAAGAAAGAAAGTGTAGTTAAGAGAGAGTTTTGAAGAAGGATATTCAATATCAAGACATACTTAAAAGGGATAATGTTAGAAGTGTGGTTCTCAATGAGACAATTAAAAAACATTTGTTAAATATATATCCTTTGATTCTTAGTCCTCAAATAAATGGAAAGAAATGCACCAATGTCAAGATTAATTTTTTTCATTGATATCAATATTTGTAGCATGACACTTATCCAATATCTTGGGTATGAAAGTCAACATTGGGGTAAAATTATTGGGCCTCAAAACTGACTTGGATCCATTGAGTTTTGAGTAAAACTTGGGCTCAAAACATGTTTCATTATATTTCACATTGACCCTATTTTAGTTCAATATAATGCAAAACTAGGAAGATCACAGATAAGATTAATAAGGGAAACATTGGGTAAAGATAAAGATTATATTATATTTGAGCATGATTATATAGTTATTACAATTTTAAGACAGGGAGATTTTTTAGAAAAAACAAACAAAGCATAAACTATTTCTTCAAAAAATGATACAAGACCTATAAATCTACCTCACATTCCAATTCATGATTTAACACAAAATTTAGTATCAGTTCACAATTTATGTAGGAACTCCATGGGAACACCTTGTTTATGAAATAATTGGTTAAGCTTAAACATTATGTATTTTACATAGCCTCTTAGATTACTCATCAATTCTATTCTTCTATTTGATATACATGCATTCATATGCATTTGTATTAACTATTTTCTACTTTGCCTCATTTTCACTTGCCCTTTTCCTCTTAATTATCATAGTGATCCAAGCATTCATGACACTCGTATTATAATGATTATATTCCAACTGTTTTTTGGAATTATAATTTATTACTGTTATATAATGACTACTTGTACATGTTATGGATTCTATTAATCTTACATGATCACATACCCATATATTTACATTTTACATGAGCATACATTGATTATTTCCCATTGTGGGCATGATGATCATTATATCCACATATTATATTGAGATAAATTTTTATTATTCACATATGTAGTGGGGACATAATTCTTGAATTCACTTTATCCACATAGCCATGTTATCTATCTAGCACACACTATGCATTCACACATGTTTTCGATTGTATGGATCCCTTTTATTATTATATTTTCAAAAGCATTTTTAAATTCACCAAACTTCTCAATATTCAAATATTTTAAAAATAAAAAATATCAAATAATTTAAAAAATAGAAAAAACATTCAAAATATTCAAAAAATAAAACATCAGGGCCTAGACATGACATGATTACTAAATCACACTATTTATATATGTTATTTATCACATATTTGGTATATGGAACAATATTTTCATAAACATGTATTTCATAGTATATGAGTGTCATGCAAGACATATAGGTTACACATGGACATATAGATGTTGGAATGTACTATACCCGTTGGCCATACCGATACTAGGGGCATCTTATTCTATATGTTTCACTATCAAAGGTTATATATTTCTATAACCTTCTACCATGTTAAGATATTTAGATTGATTACAAGTATTCTTATATAGTCATATCTTACATAGTGATATGGATATATGCCATAATATTATGATGTGACATTGATAGGTATGGATGCTTTAGAATAGTCTTGTTATATGTTATATTGATGTTGTTACTCTCTTACATGATAGGCTAGTTTGTGCCTATCTATTATGTGTGGCCACTTGCCCTTTTTTCAACATATTTATGTCCCTTGTGTGTGTCCCTTGCCATTTTTTAATGTGACATATTTGTGTCCATTGTTTGTGAAATATTTATGTTTCTTGTGTGTGTCCCTTGGCCTTGTTTATTATGACATATTCATGTCCCTTTTATGTATCCCTTGGCCTTATGTGTGACACTAAATATTGAGCTTATTGTACTTTTTGATCTTGTTAACATTTAGTGGTTTCATGATCCATATCATGCACCTTTTGTGTGATGTTGTTCAGTTATATTTTAGTGATGATTTCTACTATGTACTTCATTGATAGATATATATAAACATGACACTCATATTCATTAAATTACATGTGACACATACATGCCTTGATTGATATTTATAGTTACTATGATGACAAACTATCACCATGTTCACATGTTATTACATGATGTTATATTTATACATTACATGATATAGTTAACTCTTCTTTTGAGATGGGTAACATATAAGATAAATATCTTATCTCAAAAGGGGGGCATAACTATGGCCTTGTCATATAGACATAAGTCTCCATGAGTATAAAAATAGATGAGAGTACATATTTTATAGATTCAGAATGGTTCGTATATTAAATGAGTTTAGTTACATAACACATATCATCACATCATTATAGATTATGAGGGCATATACCATGCATATGAACTCACTTTACAAATAATTGAGTACATATTCATACAAACATGGGTGCATATACATGGACATATATACATAATTTACAATAATAAGAATTATAGGTTTTTACATACACATACAATTGAGATACATGTTTTTAGATTAAAAATATAGATGCATAAAATTATATAGTAGTTGACATAGATTCAAGGGAAATGATACTAGTTCATGCACATATACATACTTTAAGATTAATGAAACATGATGTTGGTTCATGCACATACATAAACATATAGTTTACACGTTTAATGACAAATGGTTGTCATACCACTTCACACTTGTTGACACTAAAGTCATGATGGGGGCGTAAACATTGTTCATTCTCTTTTGGTCACACATTTATTCTACATTGAGCTAACTTGAGAAAACTTGTGAAAAACTACATAGTTAAATATATGGTCATGATGGGGGAATGAACATTATTAATTTTATTTTCATCATGAATTTTATTAATATGGAGTGAAATTGAGTTAAAATAAATAACTAAATATATAATCGATCTACAAAATTTGATTCATGTTTTTAAGGGTAATGTCCATTGAGGTTTAACAATGCTAAATGACCATGGTATTTCTTCAAGAAAACCCATCATGTGGATCCCCCCCTTTTTTGAATGGTTATTTATGTTAGTATATTTTGTACTTCTCCCCACATTTATGAAGGCTGAAATATGTTTTCATCCAAATCCAAGGTCATGTATAGTTACACAGATTTGGGACATAGTTACCCCAACTCCCAATGTGATTTAACAAGCAATCAAAAAAATTATAATGCTTAAACAAGGAAACATAATCTCCAAAAAGTTACAAGGGAAACATGGTTTTCACAAACACAAAGGTGTACTCTTTCCTTTATCTTTAAATTTAAAATCAAAATTTAGATTTCAAATATTCAATATATTAAAATTGATTATTAAATGTTTGTTGTAGATTTTTTTATTAAGTGACCTCTTATTGTGGGCTCCTCTTATTTTTGGATCCACCATACTAGTCACTCCATTATTATTTTAATAGAGTAATAGGGTCTTTGACACATTATTATGATTCCTTTGGATGAAAAATATTTGTGCAATATCATCTATAATGCATTGATGTTTCAATTACATGCATTGAAATGAGGTAGTCATAACTACAATTATATGATATGAGTACCATATACATCTAGTGGTATTTCCTCCACCCCAACCAACATCATTGTTGGTTGATACACCCATACAAGATCATTAAAAAGAGTTAGTGGATACACATTTGGAATATCTCTTTATTCACCCAATTTAGAGGAGGGTAGTTGAGTCTACTAAATAGCCAGGTATTTATCACCCATCTGATCAGAGAGTTGTTTAGGTCTCATAGAGGCCATCATATCATATATCAAGTACTAAATTATCACCATGAATAGTTTATCATATACCACCATGAACACATGAAATGATATATTCTTTGATTATACATTAGACCCTAAAGGGTCCTAAGACTTATAGAGTAACTTATCATGCATGGGAATATATGAGAATTGATCATGATAGTTATCGTACAACACCTAAGTTTTTTTTATAAAAGTTTAATACACCTACTTATGGAACCTTTATGTCATGATTGGTGAAAATTTACATAGTGATACATGAAATCCACATAATCTTCCCATTAATGGCAATACTAGTTAGCCCTTCTCAAATTTAAATTATTTCAAAATACAAGAATTCAAAAAATATTCAAAATATTAAAAAAATTAAAATTAGGGCCTGAGCATGACATGATTACAAGATTACACTATTTACATATGTTATTTATCACGTGTTTGGTAGATCGCATATTATTCTCATTCTCACATACATTTCATAGTAGATAAGTGCAATGTGGGATATATAGGCTAAACATGGACATATAAATGTTGAAATTTCCTCTACCTAGTGGCCATGGTGATATTGAGGGCATGTTATACCACAAGTTTCCTTATTACATGTTATATATTTCAATAACCTTCTACCATGTTGATATATTGTATTTATTACACATATCTTGCTAGTTACTTATATCTTATACAATGCTACACGGATATGCTATTTTACTAGGATGTGACATTGATACACATGGATAGAGTGTACTAGTCTTTATTTATTATATGCTTCATTGATGTTGTTACTCCCTTACATGATAATCTAGTTTATGCTTATATATTGTGTGCGATCCATTGGATTTATTTAATGAGATGTCCCTTTTTTGGTAGGACATATTTATGTCATTTTTTAGTATGACATATATATTCTCTTTTTTGATATGACATAGTTATGTCCCTTTTTTGGTGTGACATCTTTATCTCCCTTGCTTGTGACATATTCATGTCCCTTATAATTTATGTAACTTGGGTGTGGCCCTTGGCCTTGTTTGAAGCGACATATTCAATTATATTTTTAGTGATGTTACTACTGTGTGTTATATTGATACATATATCTATACATGACATTTATATACCTTTAATTACATATGTTACATAAATTCCTTGATAATATATACATTATTATGATGACATACTTACCACATGTTAACATGATTATATGTGATGTTATATTTATACATGGTATGATACAATTAAAATTTATTTTAAGATGAGTAATTTAGAGGACACATCCTTCATCTCAAAAGAGGGATATTAAAATGGTCTTCTCATAGAGACACAAGTCTCCATGAATATAAAATAATATTTTGGGAATTAGAGTATAGATTTTAAAGATTCAAAGTGATTTAGATACAAGATGAGTTCACTTACATGAAATCTTGGCATGATAGTAAAAATATTGGGGCATATGCCATGCATATGCACTTAATTTACACATGCATGAGAAAATATTCATACAGACTTGAGTGAACATGCATGGTAATATGTACACAATCTAAAGTAACATTAATTATATGTTTTTCACATAAACATAAATTTGACATATAGGTTCTCACGTTCAACATATAGATGCATATAATTCTATTACTATGTGTTTAATTGATACATATATCTAGACTTGACACTTATATACCTTTAATTACATATGTTACATACATTCCTTGATCATATATACATTATTATGATGACATACTTACCACATGTTAATATGATTATACATGATGTTATCTTTATACATGATATGATACAATTAAATTTAATTTTGAGATGAGTAATTTAGAGGACACATCCCTCATCTCAAAAAGGGGGATATTAAAATGGTCTAGTCATAGAGACACAAGTCTCCATGGATATAAAATAATATTTTGGGAATCAAAGTGTAGATTTTAAAGATTCAAAGTAATTTAGATACAAGATGAGTTTAGTTACATGAGATATTGGCATGACATTACACATATAGGGGCATATGCCATGCATATGCACTTAATTTACATATACTTGAGAAAACATTCATACAAAATTGAGTGCACATGCATGGGAATATGTACACATTCTAAAGGAACATTAATTATATGTTTTTCACATAAACATACATTTGAGATATAGATTCTCATGTTCAACATATAGATGCATATCATTCTATTAGTATGTTTTTAATTGATACATATATCTAGACTTTACACTTATATACCTTTAATTACTTATGTTACATACATTCATTGATAATATATACATTAGTATGATGAAATACTTACCACATGTTAAGATGATTATACACGATGTTATCTTTATACATGATATGATACAATTAAATTTTATTTTGAGATTATTAATTTAGAGGACACATCCCTCATCTCAAAAGGGGGATATTACAATGGTTTTGTCATAGAGACAAAGCCTCCATGAATATAAAATAATAGTTTAGGAATCAATGTATACAGTTCAAAGATTCAAAATGATTCATATATAAGATGAGTTTAGTTACATGAAATATTGGCATGACAATAAAAATATAGGGGAACATGCCATGCATATGCACTTAATTTACATAGATTTGAGAAAATATTCATACAAACTTGAGTGCACATGCATGGGATGTCTACATAATCTAAATGAACATAATTATTTGTTTTTCACATATACATACATTTGATTTATAGGTTCTCATGTTCAACATATAAATGCATATAATTCTATATCCTTTGGTAAAAATTCAAAGGGCATGATCATACACACACTATGCAATTTTAAAATTTTAAAAATTCAAAAGGGGATAATACTAATACATGAAAATTTATACATTTTGTAGTGAGAAATCTTAAAATTGTTTATTTTTAAACACTTTTTAAGTCCAAATCAAGTAATGAATAACCTTGATTTTGAAATATGTCTGCAACTATCTAATTCATGTTTTTATAGATAATGTATGTTGAGGTTCAGTGATGCTCAATGAACATGACATTAAATCTATAAAACACATCAGATGGTTTGTATTATTTATCAAGTCTAATTGGTTATTTGGGTTAATACATAACATATTTTTCCCCACATTTATGAGGGTTGTGGCATGTTTTCTTCCCAACCTAAGGGCTTGCATAAGTTAAAAAAATTAGGGTTTGATCACCCTCAATTTATCCATGGTTTAAAAAGACTTAGAACCACTCTCCAAGTGCTTCAACATAAATCACATTTCTCTAATGCTTTAACAATACAATATCATCTCTAACAACTATCAATGGAAAAATGGTTTTCACCAACTCATAGATGTACTCCTTCCTTGTTCTTTGATTTTGAAATTTCAAGTTCAAACTTAAAATTTTAGTCTATGGACATTGACTACCATATTTTTTTTGAATGTTTTGATTTAGAGTAACCTGCATAATTGGAGCTTCTATTAAAGATTAAGTTTTTTTTACACACTCAAGTATACCTTTTACACTTACTCTAGAAATCCCAATACTAGAATAAAATGGGGTCTTTTTTAGGCAATATAATATGGTATTAAGTACTTGATAGTGACAAAATTGACATACAATTACCACACATGACTTTCCATATCACCTTATCTTAGTGATTTCTATGGATCTGACCCTTCCATTTTACTATTACACACCTAAAGGAATGTCACTTCCTATTTCAAATATGCAGACTATCCTATGAAAACATTCCTAGATACTCAATTTAGTCCTCTTATGCATGGGTTATTAGCATCATATTAGGTTGTATCATCAATTGATACTAACTGAGCTTGATGGTACCAACCCTATCCTAGCATCATATCCATAGCATATAAACTTAACAAATAAGTAGAGGGGAAAATATAAACTCTCATGAATATGACATTATCAGGAATCAAAATTATTTTAAAATCCCAAGCCCAAGAGTTTTTTTAAATTACCCAAACCCAAGTATGGTTAAACACATATGGTTGGACACATGGAAATTATTGAGACTTAAATCTAGCTAGATATTAATGTTAGAAAAACCAACACAAAATTGAGGCAAGCTAACTAATAGGGTAAGCAAAGGAAAAAACATTAACTACACATCACTTCAAATAATAAAAAAATAAAATGAATTAAATTTTTGGATTACCATAAACATAATTTACCACATATATGGCTCATTATATCACAAAGTCTCTTCCCGTTTTTAACCCTTAGGTAAAACATTTTTTTGAATATTACTTACATAAATTAATATTTAGTTAAGAGTAGATAATAGTTCAATGCCTACCTATAATTATGCACGAATCCACATTCTTTAGCTTTTTCCTTTTTGTCTTGGTAATCCTTTTTTTTTGTAACTCTTCTTCTTTGTTTCAACTATAAGTGAGTTGCAACAAAAACATTATCTACAAAAGGGGAGGAGGTTATTTTCATTATTATCCAACCAAGGAGGGACATATGTCCAATCATGGCCATGCAAATCCACTCCTCTACTAAGATGAGAAGGCCCAAACATTGGTTTGAGGGAATTTATGAATGTAAAAGAATGTACACAACACCAAGGCACCTAAATTTTGGCCAATGAAAAAGCAATAGAATAAATTTTAAGATGGAAATTTTTGCATCTCAAGGAAATTTCCAATTCATCATTTATTGGAATGGGCACAATATCCTACATTGAAAATGGTGGTGTGTTTGAATTAACTTAAGGTAAAATTCTCTTTAGGTAATAATTTTTCATGACATAATGTTTTAAAGAGGTAATATTAACCCTAAAAATACTAAATTTAGGTGGGAATGCCAAGGTTTAGGTCTATGGCCCTTATTTCACATTTAGGTTAAGAGTGGTCAATGGGTATTTGGTCCACCTCTTGACCCCCTTATGTCTTCACACCTAAAACCTTCTCACTCACTTCATGTTTAAAAAAACTCACATACAATAAATTAATAAACCAATGATTTAAATTTACCTATCTCAAGGTATATCTAAATAGTTTCAATGAATATGCCATAGTGCATATCTAAATTTATCTCATTTATTGTGCATATATCCCAAGTCGTAGGTTATGATACATTACATGGTTTTACCCACCTTTCAATAAGTCACAAGTTTCTATTATATAATGGGATAGAAATAAAATGTCCTTTAATCTATTATGACATAATTGATTTCATGATTAGATATATAATGTGTGTGTGTGTGTGTGCGCGCGCGCGCGCGCGCGCGCGTGTGTGTGTGTGTGTGTGTGTGTGCATGTGTGTGTGTGTGTGTGCATGTGTGTGTGTGTGTGCGTGTGCATGTGCGTGTGTGTGTGCGTGTGTGTGTGCGTGTGTGCGTGTGTGTGTGTGTGTGTGTGTGTGTGTGTGTGTGTGTGTGTGTGTGTGTGTGTGTGTGTGTGTGTGTGTGTGTGCGCGTGTGTGCGTGTGCGCGTGTGTGTGCGTGTGTGTGCATGTGTACGTGCACGCATGTGCATGCATACATGTATTTATGTGTGTGTGTGTTGTTGACCCAATTTTGCCCCTCAAGCAAAATCTTGGTCACCTACTACCCCTGCTTTGCATGGCCAGTCATTTTGGGTTGCAAGGTCCACCTTTAGGTTTCGACAGTGCCGTTGCAGAGCATTGATCATGAAAGGCAGTGAAAGGCAGAGTCTTCGAATGTTCACGCAAGGAGAAAAGAAGAGAAGAAAAAATGGAGTGTTTGACACTTAGGTAAAAGGAGACCACCTACAAACATGTAGAGGGTGGCAAATTTGCCACCAATAGCACAAACAAAGAGAAAAAGGCCATCGACATCAGCCAACATTGGCAGAACTGCCACCGTTGGTATCTTACATAGGCCAACGTCGACAGAACTGCCACCGTCGGCAGAATGAAAGCCGGCGGGAAAATAAAAAGCCCCGCCTGAAGGCAGTGAAATGAAAAGTCTCACCCTCAGGCGGCAAATGGAAAAAGCCCACTCGAAGGCAGCAAAAATGAAAAACCTGCCCCATGGCAGGGAAGGAGAAAGGGCCACCTACAAACACGCAGAGGTCACCAAAATTGCCGCCCACAGTGCAAAACTGCCGCCATCGGCATCTTACACTGGCTAATGTCGGCAATACTGCTGTCGTCGACAGCTTATCGGCCGACGTCGGCAGAAGTCCTACATGAAGTCCATGCAAAGGGCGGTGAATTCGCTGCCCACAATAGATGGCAGCAAAAATCACTTGCAGTGCACAAGAAAAAAACCTGCGCAACCGCCAGAGGAGAAGACCAACACGCAAAATGAGGCAACAAGCATGGACTTGGCAGAATTGTGACATCAGCTATAGTGTTTTTCACTCTTTCCAATGAGAATCTTCTTGGCTCTTTCCCTATAAATACACAGACTTCGTCATTTTAAGGGGATCTTCCTCACTTTTGTAAAGAGCACTGCTCTCCAAATTCTCCACCTGAATCAATAAAAGACAATTTTTACCTCTATTTGGATGGATCTTTCAGTGTATGCATTGAATGTTAATATGTGTCCAGTCATTATCTCTTGATGCTCTCATAGGTTCAACACTAGCAAACCTGCGATCTACAAAGTGCCACTGTCTGATGCTACCAGGAGTAGAGTTTTGTTTTGGAGGTATAGAATAGGTGAGGTCACTTGCAGTGTGTATTTCTCAGCACCTCGGTGAGTACCTGTTTCTTGTGCTTTCCATAAGAACCTCCCTGTCATCCCAGAGACCTGGTCTTTTCTGCCAGATTTGAGTGTATGTATATTTTTCCCTGATCCTGAGTGTGGATGTGGAAGGTCAACCTATTTTTGGTGTATCACCTCTTTTAGAGTAGGCTGTTTGTTTTCATGCTTTTTTTCTCTCTCTTTTCATCCCCCCCAGTATACCTATATACCTATATTTTTGTGCTACCTGAAACAAACAAGATACATCAGAGGGAACTAGCCCATATCTAGAGACTCTCCTCTCCTGCTTCGCCGTCCCACAAGCGAGAGAGGGGTTTCCATGTTGCGGGGAGAGGGTAGGAATCTGTTTTTCCTGCCGCTGGGTGCACTTTCTAGCGTCAACATGTGTATGAGTGTATATTCATATATGTATATAAGTAAGCATAAACATGATAAAATACGAAGAATAATGAACACTAAAAAAAATTAATGATTCTATGTTAGAAAATTTGAACATTTCTATAATCAATCAATATAGTGAAACTAAGATTAAGGATATTAATCATAACACAATACTCCAAAATATCAATTAAAATGTTGCATGATAGGTTAGAAATATCATGTCCTAAAAATATTATACCATATAACTTTAATATTGAATAAAGAACTAATATCCATAAACACGCATGTGTGTTTAAATATGATAATGATAAATTAATAATTAAATAAATTGGTAAAACAACTAATCATGATATAGTTGTTATTTGAATATGTATATAGCCAATCCATATGGTGGAACTAAGATAAAAGATATCAATCATGTCCATAATCCTCTAAAATATAAAGTTAATCATAACATGAGGGGTTAAAAATATCATGTCCTAAATATATACTATAACATAACTTATTTCATAGTTATATAACTAATAGTCAAGCACATGTATATATATATATATATATATATATGTATGTATGTATGTATATATATATATATATGTATATATATACATATATATATACATACATATATATATATATATATATATATATATATATGTATATATGTATATGTATATATATATGTATATATATATATGTGTGTGTGTATATATATGTATATGTATATATATACATATATATATATATATATATATATATATACATACATACATGTGCTTGACTGTTATATATATATATATATATATATATATATATATATATATATATATATATATAACAGTCAAGCACATGTATATATATATATATATATATATATATATATATATACACACACACACACACACACACACACACACATGTATGTATGTATGTATATAAGCATGCTTATGATAAAATAATAATGAACTAACTCTTTAAAATAGCTAATCATGATACATTAAGTATCTGAATATGTCCATAGCCAATCCATATTACAAAATTAAGATAAAGGATATCAACCATGTCAATATTCCTCTAAAAATATAAGTAAATGTTTCATATTGAGTCACAAGAAGAAAACAAGGAAGATATCTAGTGTTCCTATAGAATTATTTCACCCATATTTTATTACTTGGGAGTCCAATCGCTATCATCAAGTAAAACAAGAAAGGTAAGTCATAGTAGGATAATCATCTACTAAAGTTAAAATATGTTATACCAAAAGTGATATTCTCTATCAATAATTAAAATAGAAAATACACCTTTAAGTTGAATACCAATCTACTGGACCTAAAATTTGTTCTACCTAAGATGCCATTCAATATAAGAAAGTAAAATGGAAACTATAAATTATAGTATGGGTACTCATATGCTATAGCGAACATTTGTTCCACCCATTATTCCATTCACTATCAACAATTAAAAAATGAAATAAAACTTGTAGCATGATAATCATCTACTAGAGCTAACATTTATTGTAATTAGGACTCCCACATGGTCTTCAACAAGTGAAAGTATGAAATATAACTTGTATCACGATAACCATAGGCTAGATCTAACATATTCTCTTCTCCAAAGAAACATACCCATCTAGGTGAATGAAGATTAAATAATGCATATTGATTATTAAGAAACACATGAGGAGAGTTATAAATGGCCCCATAATCATTATCTACTTATTGGATCCTAGAATAACCAAAAAGTGCCATGACACTTAATTACACACATGCATTTTAGTACTACATCTCTTGTTAGAATCTGACATGTAATTAGATGATCGACCAATAATAAATTAAGATGTGATAATGTAACCTACCATAGAACACTGCATGGATCATTTAGAGTCAATTCAAATAATTACATTATTAGTGTATTTATATTTAGACATCATATATAAGGTAAGTCATTTTTATGATCTGTACTCAAATACACATGAACAATAACCATGTATGATAGTAATAATACATCTAAAAATAACATGACTAATTATTGATATTTCTCAATCCCTAATATCTAAGTCTATATCTTGAAGCATATGAAAATGATGTAGAGGAAGAGAGGGAAATAATATAATTTTAATGTAGTGAAAATAATCAGAGATATAATCTTAACTATAACTAAAGTGCTAGAAAATGATCTATAATTATTTGATTAGATTTAATTTAATCAACATGTACACATACTATCAATAATAAGGTTACATTTTAGTTTCTGAATAATAATAATAAGGGTAGAAAATCATGTCAATAAAATGGAAAGTGAATTTATGATAAATAATGCAAGTCCAAAAAATAAATGACAATTTCTAATGTACATGATCAAGATCTCAGGAGATGAAAATATAACGCATATGCACATCATGGTCAATTAGAATGTAATCTATAATGAATCATGTTCAAATATAAATAATTATAACATGGTTGGATAGTCCAATCAAACCATACATATGGAGATATTGAATCAAATGTGTGGGAGACACACTAGTAAGTACATAACATAGTTACAACTAACATTACTAAAGGAATGTAAACATACCTAAATGTTGATGGAGTAACTATAAAAAGGATACTCCAAATGGATTAATTCATTAGGTGCATAAATCATGACAAACCTAGGGATACCTCCATAGTACTAGACTTTCATAAATATTTATCCAGATAATCATATCAATGTGTACCTTAATAAAGGTTATTTAAATTTATGGGTGAATGAATTATCAAATATTAATGAATTTAAACATTTAGAATACATATTAAACAATAGATGAAATGGGACATACCCCAATGATACACCAAAAAATATAAAAAGTAGGATTATAAACCAAAAATAGCTAGAGTAATTTAGAAACACCAAAAATAGGACATTACATAAATGCTTAGTAAACTATTTTTAATTACTACTGTCACTTTTCAAGTATAATAAATCATTATGCTTTGGACCATACATTACAAAAATCTTAGCATGAAAAATTATCCAATTGTCATCATATTATACAAATTAAGGCCTCAATTAATAGGGGAGTTGAAAATTATGTTCTACACAAGTATACACTATTATACATTGAGTAGAACTTCCCTATTCCACTTAAATTTAAAACTAGTCACTAGGAGTAGTCACAATCCAAGACTAAATCATACCAAAGCTAAGTCAAAATAAGCATTGTCAATTATCAAAGGAAAATACTAGTCACATTCATTTAATGAAAGATCAAAATAGAAAAATCTAGTTTGGTGGGATAACTACATGTGGCTTCATTTCCCTCCTTGGAGTATCAAAGATGTAGAAAATAGTAAATCATCAATGGGTCGATTGGGATCAGCTCATCCCATTACACTTTCCTTATTTTTTTAGGTTTATAGATCTCAAAATCACACCTAGGGTTTCAAGGTTAAGGAAGCTAATTTATGGGGTTGCATGAATCATATGGGTTTGACATCACTCATATAGAGATTTCAAAGGTAGGTGAAGGTGAATGTATAGTTGTATACACAAAATAAGCTATTAGCAAGGCACAAATGTTAGAAATCAAACAAAATCATAATTCTTATGCTAAACAAGCTTGCAATGAATACATCTAATTAGAAAAGAGGGGGATAAAAGTAATACATTCACCTACCAATGGAGAAGATGACCCTCTTGATGTTTGGATGTTGTTCAAATACTTCTTGGATGTAGTTGAAAATTTGTGGACACTACATGTTTAAATGGGAAATACCTCCCCTTGCAAACTAGATGATTAGCTTGATGCTTAATGGATTTATTGGTTTTATGAGTGTACATAGAGACAAATTATTGATAGGCTAAGTGAGTTTGGTTGAAGTAGATGGATGAGCTTCAAATTATAATTTTTTAATAAGAATGTGAGGTATTGATATTGATCCAATATCAAGGGTGAAGAATGAGTTCTCCTCCTCATTGAATGAGGGAAGTTGAGGAATAATATAGGAAGTTGAGTGTGTAAGGAAATGGATTTGTGAAGGGTGGATAAATTTCACTTCGTATTCCTTGCATTGGACTTTATAGATTCCTTAGGAATTTATTGATTTACATAGGGATTTGAGTTGATTTGATGATGTCACCAACTTGAGATTACTATTTGATTTTTTATTTTTGATAATTATGGAAATTATAATTCCATAGAATTTTGGTTAAGACTAATTAGCTAACTTCACATGATTTATCAACTAATTAACCTTGATTTTGAATTTTTGGGATTTTGTAAGGTTCAATTGTACAATTAAATAATTTAATTATTTAGCTAGGCGTGATGTGGAAAAGTGACAGATTGATTAAAGATGTGTTAAATGAAATTAAGGTTATGATACAGTGTGATAATGTTATTAGGGATATGATATTGATAAATGGGAGGAAAATGGTTAATTGAACCAATAATTAAGGATGATGGAAGAAATTAGGGTTTTTTCATGTAAATTAGTAGATAGTGATGGTAGTGAACACTTGTGGCATTGAGGTGGCATAAATTATATGCATACATTTTCCCCCTATTTGAAAGGTTGTTAAGATACATTGGTGGAGTAATGACTTTTAAAAGAATGAACAAGACCAAAAAATGGGCATGAGAGGATGCCCCAAGTGATAAGATGAGACATAAATTTATTAGGGGTATAAATTTATCGTTAAAACCCCAATTTTTATCTTAAATTGGTAACTTGTGTATATATTTTTACATGTGTTCAGACATCTTAATTATGAAAAGTACATATTTATATTGTTGTATCTGATGGTAGTTAAAAATTCTTATAATGGATATATTTTCTATCTGAAATCTTAATGTGTTGTCTCTTAAAATTTATTATAGTATTGAAATATTATGAATATGAATACAAAGTTATCTTTTACTTAACCAACTTGATTATTAATTTCCCCTTTTGCACAATACTAGTTAGATATATAATACTACTCTTAAAACAAATAATATTAGTTGAGGCTCTATGGTAAGATATGGAACAATTATAAGTAAATTATGTAGTATTCATTATTGATAATGAATCTAGATTATTGCCTTAATTTACTATTACTAAAAGTTATAAACTTGTATCTTAGACATAGTTAAGAGATTCATAGGGTTCTATTCACTCCCAACATGAGTTACTTGGACTATAATAAATTAATAGTGCCATCATTGTTAGGATTAAAAAGAAGAGTTCAATGGTAAGAGAGATGTATGGGTAGTGAGGCCGTGAAAATGACATTACACTTAGATTTATTCTTTGTAATATTTAATATCCTTGACTTTATTCTATGTGACTTCTTCCTCTAGTTTAAAATCTTTATATCTTATATCTAAATAACATTATTTAAGTTTTATTGTTTTGAACTGAAGAGCTTAATAGAACCTCCTATTAAGGGAAATTTATATTTAAAATGTTCTTCCTTTAAGAAATATTATAAAAATTAATTTGTTTTTTATTTAAAAAATCATTTAAATAAAAATAAATAACTTAACTACGTGGATTAAGTGGAGTCACATATTTATATAATGAGTAATAAAAAGACTTTCTCACTATAATTTCTATATTGTTTATAAAGTTTTTAAGATTTTAACCTCTCAAAAGTAAAAATTCAATCTTATTCTTCTAAAGTTTATACATTCTAATTTTCTATGTGAAAAAAAGTAAATAATAAAAAAATGTTACTTTCTATTTTCATTGAATGTAGAAAAAAATGTCTTTGCACTTTACATTAAGAAAAAAGAGATAGGATAGAACAAATAGGTTATCTTAATCAAAATGAGTTTTTTTTTTATAGGATTTAGTAAGTTTTATCTCTCTCTCTCTCTCTCTCACACACACACACACACAAACACACAAACACACACACACACACACACACACACACACACACACACACACACACACACACACACACACACACACACACACACACACACACACACACACACACACACACACACACACACACACACACACACGCACACACACCCACACACACACACACACACACACACACACACACACACACACACACACACACACACACACACAAGGTGATGTCCTTATAGAGTATGATTTTCATTGTTTTCATATGTCATACAACATATTTTAGGGATTTATTTTGGAGAACTATATTTAACTAAAATTTCTCTAAATGTATGTTATGATAGAAAGTTGTGGTCTTGTTCTTTGTTGAATTAAATTTAGAATGAGTAGTAGAGATGGTAATTAAGATTTGATTATTTGATTATATAATTAGTATTTTTCTTCTCCTCCTCATAATAGGAAGATTAATGATTACAACCATACTAGTAGAGCAATGAATGTTGTATCCATTAGATTATTATGTTATTCCAAGAGATATTGGGTCATTTGGAATTTATTGTTGGTTTATATCATTACAATACTCTATGAGGAATATATTTAAATTATATTAGGTATAGTAAATATTTGTATATGAAGCTTATGTTGTAAATTTTGTGTGTTGGTTTTACCATGTGTTTGGAAGGAAACATATAAGAAAAAAGAGGTAAATTACCAATATTGTGCTAATAATTATCATCCTTTTGTTCATTCCAAGAGAAAAATGGCTTGACTAGAAAAGAATGGTGTTACACTTTAATTATTTTACAAATAATATGTGAAACCTTGTGTTTGTAATTATGTTTATAAAGTATCACTAAATCTCTAACTTGGTCAATTATTATTAGAGTAAGTAATAATTGGGTGTAGACCTAATTTTTTCCATTATTATAAATACCTTCATGTTATGGTATAATGAAATATAAACAAGGTTTAAATATTGTTATACTCCCAAGTTCTTAAAATAGATTGATCATATTATAAAAACTTATAATCTTGTGATCTGGTTATGATAATTCTATAGAATATCATCACATATTCAATAAAAAACTTCGTAGATTTCTTGATGTAACTTGCGTCTTTATTTGATCATTGTTTCTTCCAATCTCTATGAGATCCTTGAAAGAATATACTTTTGGGTATCATATTTGTATAAAGCATGGGAGGTAAAATTAAGAGGATGTTTATCCACTAGTTGTAAATGATTATATGGGGAGTTTGTTCCTCCAATCGAATAGGGTGTTCTCAATGAGGTTTTTCCTCCATCCTTTTAAATTAACAAAAAAAATTATTCAGGGGGGTTTTTTCCTCTAACTATTATAAATTTTGAATATGTTTTTATATGCTTAGTAATCTTTTGTAGATTTGGAAAATTATTTTTTACTTAAACAATAATGGTCCCCTTTATGTGGAAAGAACACAATATATGTACTGGGAGATTGATTATTCAAGTAATGTAAAGGTGATTGTGATTGACTGCATTATTTGTAGAGATATTCTTGTTCTTGTTGATAGTATTGAAAATATACCATAAAGTATGGATTAGTAGCATAAAACTCATAAAATAACCTAAGTTGTTAAGGTTAACATGATTATAAATTTTTTATCAAAGTTAATTGATATTTTTAGGCTAATATATTGAGATGTTTCTTAGGTGATATAAAATTTTGAATAAGGTGCCCTTAAGCCTTGTGCCATGCACAACACTAGGTAATATGGTAATTTTATAGGTTACACATTGAATTTTTTTTCTCTGAAGTATTATGATTTTGAAGTTTCAATATGTAAACAATTGATGGATTTCATGTGTGCGGACCAAACGTAAGGGACCATAATGTGTTAGGATCATTATGTGTGCCCATAAGACTGATACAAATAGATAATAATTTGTCTTCATTGACATCAAAGTAATAATAAATATTACTATGTTTTTGATTATATAAGGCAGCAAACCAGGGGTTGAACCCTTATAGAAGTAGAGGAACCATGAAGGCAATCAACATAAATGATGCCTTACAACAGGAATGACATGATCAGTGTACCAATAGACACAACAAACTAAAATAAAACAAGAATAGAAAAAAATGAGAGACAAAGAAATCTCTCCTTACATAAACATAGATTTGATGAGGTCATTCAATTTCTTAGTGTTCTTTGTATTGATAGCAGAAGCAGTATTACCCAAGTCCTACAGCATAGACATGTTAAGGAGAATAAAATTTTGGAGCCCAGTGGTAAAGTTCTGCTCTAGTTTCTGGATGCAGCCCTTTAAGGTAGCAATTTTAGCTTTCAAACTAATCTCAATTTTGGTTTCCTCATCAGCTTCATCCACATACATATTTCCCTCTTTGTCAACATTTTTTGCAATGTCAGCAACATCTTCCACAGTAGCCTCAAATTCTCTTGTCTCTTGCTTACCTTCAGTATCCTTAGAGATTTCCTAAACTTCCAATTCCTTGTTCTCCTCCTCCTCCTGGGTGGCTTCCTCTGAGGTGATGTCCAAGTAGTCAATAAGCCTAGCCTTAGGAGTGGGTTTGCCAGCAATCCGCCCCGACCGTTGAACTCTTAAGGAGAGGCCCTCCTTACTAACCATAGTGGATAGATGGGATTTACTACCTTAACCCCTAATGGTCCTACAAGGATTTTTAGGGGTCCCCACAGTGGTCCCCCCAATACCCTCTTCACCAGCATAAAACTTCCTTTTCTTGCCCTTCGTACTCACAAAGGAACTAGGGGTGTCTACGGGGGTCTCCTCAAGAGTAGAAAAGGAAACTTCTTTAGTTTTGGTAGAGACAGGGGAAGGATAGGGCTCTTTGACAGCATCACCAGCAAAAGGGTTAGAATAAATTTCCCCACTATCAATTCTAATAGTCTTGGATGGCTCAAGGGCACAGTGGAAATTATATAAATAGAAAATGAGGCCCTGATGGATGGGGATAGGATTCATATCAGGTTTTTTTGCCAATTTTGCTCTCACCCTAAAGATAGAATGTTCTAGGGAGGAGAGCAGATAAAAGGGAAAACTGATGAGAGCATTATGCCTAAAATGATTTAAAAGGGGGAGATGATAATTATAAAACTTGGTAAAATGTCCCTCCAGCATGAAATACTTCATGAGGATGAAGCACACTCTGTCCCACAGCTCGGGCAATTTAGCTTGATCAAATCCTCCTTGGTAACATATATTTATTATTTAAATCTACGTTAATACTATTATTTAAATATATTTATTTTTTAATAATTTGAAGTGAATGTTACTAACATATATTATTCTAATTATTTTCTTATACACATTCAAAAATTATGGATAATATAACTTGTAACTATAATTATACTCAGTGATAGTGAAATATGTTGAGTGATTCAATGATGATTTATCTAGTAAAATATATATCTTTAGGGGATTTATTATCAAAGGATGGTATTGTAGGAATATTATGAGTTATCTTATTATAAGATGTATGTCTCAATCTAGGAGGAAACTAAGAAATTATAAGTTGGGGCAAGTCAAATGTGTTGATCTTAGATTCATCCCATCTGGATTGTCATCATCAAAATTAAGGATGTATGTTTGGAATTTCCTAATAATATTAGGATGAAAAATTCAACCTTAAAATAATATGATGAGATAATTAAAGTGTTTATATTATATAAAGGATGTGCATGGTGGATCTTCAAAGGAGGGTAGTTTGTAGATGTCACATTGTTAGAATTTCTCAAAGTTCCAAGGGTTGATAACACCTTAAGCCTTTTATATGGCTTCTAAGTACGTAAATTTTACACATTAAAAATTAGGGGAGATATAGCCACAATTTAATGAGTCCAAGGGTTATAAAAATATATATTATGGGAAAGGGAGAAGTTGAAGATCATGAATTTAACCTTAGTCATTATATGAGGTATGGTAATAGGAATCCAAATGCTTCCCATGAGAAATATTTTTTGGTTTATATCCTTTGGGAAGTGCTATGATTTGATTTAATTTAAAATTAAGTATTTGATATATCCTTTAGTAAGTGCTATGATTTGATTTAATATTTATAATTAAGTATTTGATATATTTCATTAATTCCAAAAGGATGACACAAACTAAATAATCCATATGATGGATCTATTGAATTGAACATATTATATATTGACATTGATAAAAAAATAGTCATCGACATGCAATAAAATGTTGTTTGGTATTATAGATTAATTGGGTATTTAAGTGATAAGGTTATATTTATGGTTTGATATTTGAATCAATAATTTTTTTTCATTTTTTTATTTACATGATACTCACCTCAAAACCATCCAATAGAACCTCTTGCCCAAAAATAGGATTTCTTTATGAATATTCGTGTCAAATTATATTTGAATTAAATGGTTATGATGTTTAGGTGAGGTTTCAATTATTTATAAAAATGGATATTTTTTTGAGAGGTTAAATGGATTTAGAGTATGATCTCATTCATCAAAGTTAGGTTGATTTGATGTGCACTATACCTTGTGGGTAAGCATATGAATTTGGGAGGTAAAAAAGGGTATTTTTTCCCACCAAAATATGATTAACATTGAAGTGCATATAATATTTGCAAAAGAGTCTTACTATTTATTATGACCAACATTATGTTATTTATTTATAAAATAAGAACCACTTTTCATTTTTAATAAATAGCGTTATTTAATTTTTGAATTCTATCTTAAGTCTAATTTTTTTTATTAAAACCAATTCAATTTTTTTAGTCATAAAAATTCCTTACAATTAAAAAAGTTATGGTTTGATTAAATGGTCTTGTATTACATTTTAAAAAAATAAAATACTTTATAGCAACTCATTTGAAAAAAAAAAATTCTTAGGTCCTCATTTAAATATTTGTTTCCTTCATTTATATAATATTTCCTATGCCCTGGGTCCCTATGTTCTATTGATGTTACTAGGAAACTTTAATTAATGTAAGCCTAGGGCTTATTTTTCATATACATAACCTAAGTATTCACACATCTTGATCACATTTTAGAGAATAATAAATAAAAACTACTAGTCCATGTAGTCTCTCATTCAAAAAAATCCCATGATCCTCCTATCCTCTATGTAACATAATGATTTGATAATTTCCATGTGTCCTTTGTGAAATGATAACTTTTGATTAATCACTAATTTTTTATATAAATAATGATTGTGTGTATCATTTAATAAAAGGCTATATGATTGTTTCATATGCTCGCATAGATCCTAAGATTAAATATGACATGTACATAGTCATCATTATACATAATTGTAGTTGAGGTTTGTGATCTTGGTTTTAAATTTGATGTCCTATAAAACATAAACCTAACTCAATAAGCGAATGTCATATGTATCAAAATATTAGTCTAGGAACTATGTAGTTTAGTTGAGGTTTGTGATCTTGGTCTTAAATTTGATATCCTGTAAAACATCACCTAACCTAATAAGAACATGTTATATGTATCAAAACATTAGTCAATAAACTATGTACCTTTTTAAGAACTACATGGATTTATAGAGAATGTATGATCATGTGAATACTATAATAAATTTTATGGATGTCACAATCCATTAGCTCATCATATAATAACAAAATCCTTTATAGATTGAAGCGCTAAGAGGGTCATATAGAGATATCTACATAAGATGCATAGAGAAAACTAATGAGGTAGAGGTCACATAAATATAAAAATAAATGAATTGATCATAAATATAGTATAATTCATATGTGACCTTTGTTGTCACTTGGATTTGCACCCTTTGAGGAGATGGAAACCTAAGGATGAGGTGAATCTATAGATAGGGCTAGTTCTCTTGATGTACCACTTTGGATTGTAACTACACTTAACTTTGCGAGTGAAAAGGGAGAGAGATAATTGAAATCCAAATATTTTAATGGAGGTGATACACCAAATAAAATGATGACTTCTAACCAATAACATCTGACACATGAGAATAAAGGATAAACTAAACATACACTTATTCAATCTATGTCTTCCCACATCAATATGACATTATGAGGTTATGGATGAATACCTTAGGCTAGGAATACTAGACAAGGGGAATATAATGACACTAGTGAATATAATAACTCACTCAAACCTAGACATCTCCTAAAACATGCAAGAAGAGGTTGCAAATAGGTGACATGATGAAACATTATGCTAAGGAATCCATATTTTTCACTAAGAAAGATTCATAATACAATTGAAAACAATATGAAAAGTCATAAAAGAGGTAAAAATTAATTTTATTATTGATCAAATGGTATTAATTTGAGTGGGGATTCATCATACTCAAGTGGAACATAAAGTACAATGGCTAAAATGGCTAGTTCTTATAGAACGTTAGAGAGAAAAGAAGAGAAAAGTTCAAGGGTCACAAGGACACTTATCAATCTGATAAAATAATTTAATTATGAATTATAAGAGGATATTTGATGAAACATGCAAGGTCAGGGAGCCCAAGTGTCCATCCAAGTTATCAAACTCTTGCAAAGTGGCATAAAACTCCTCATTTTGGCTCAAAGAACCTACCTACATGATTGGTCTTATTTGAATACCTCATAAATAAATAAAACTAGTTATAATGACTAAAATAAATGGTAAGGGGATTAAATCATTCCTCTCTATGAATTTTTTGTAGGCTTGGTCCTCTAAAAATACCTAGAAAGGAGCTATCATCATCTATAGTCCAAAAAACTCCTCTTTCATGCACCCTACACACTTGTCTTGAAAATTGGAATTATTTGATCATTAAAATACATGGGATGGAGTGGATGACAATTTTAAATACCCTCAATGGCTCTAGAAGCATCAGGGACACCTTAAAATCACTTTCCCTTAGAGATTTCATACTTCTCACTAGCTTGTCCAATATGCCAGTTTTGACTAGCTAAGATGAGATATCCTATTGAGGAACTTAAGAGTTGTTATGAGGAATTAGATGAATATGGGGAGTTATTAAAAGTCTTAATATTTCTCCCAAAGTTTGTTCCATCTTTAGAATCCTTCTAAAACCTATACAACACAAGAAATGGTCAAACTACCCTGTTTCTCATCCCATCCATACAATTTCATACATAAAAAAAACATGGGGGGAAGATTTAGGGAATATTATTTAAGTTATAATCATCATCCTGGTAAAAATATCTCATTAGAATAGCTTTACATCTTCATTTCTCTAGACTAGTCCTTACAAAGGTTTTGGAGGGTTTCTGAGCAATTTTGATTCTTAAAGTTCATTCATAAAGGTCTACCATATAAGTTTCAAAAAAATTACACAAATTAATAGTTAAATACTTTTTATAACATCCTTTAACTCCGTTGTCTCCCATTCAAAACCTCCCAAAAGATATGAGCACTTAAACCTCTCCTATCAGGCTTATCCTTAACTTTCTTACAGGTCTAAGTTGATTTGATGTCCAATAATGGCTTATTTAGGTTTTATTTGCACTATAAAATGTTTGAAACATATTTATATGTCTATAAAAAATTATTCAATAGGTTGAAAGGCATATTTAAGGCTAAAAGTGTGAAAGACCTCCTCTTTAGACATTAGGCCCAATCCTTGCCTAATAGGCCTACTTGTACTCTTGAGGGCCCATGACACATTATTTGGTTTCATCCTATTGTGATTTTTTTCCATGGTTATAATAGGTTACCCTCAGCCTTATATACCTTTTATAAATGTCTAACCGATCCTGAAGGGTCACTTTGACACCTTTTCCCAAAAGTATCAAAGTTTGTGCATGAGGGGAGTGCCCTCTGTCTGAGATAAAACAAAGGGCACTACCATATTTACTTATACAAATGAAAATAATTTATGATCCCACTAAAGTTTTGAATATTACTTAAAACAAATTTCATCTCTTGATTCAATGATTAGATCCTCCAAGAACACTAAGCACCAATATAGACCTGTCAGGCAAGACTGTGAGCAGGGTTTCAAGATAATGGACTGTGTTTGACCTTTAAAAGGTTCTTTTTATGTTTTATTTCCATTATCAAGGGTCCATAAATATTTTTATGACTTATATTGAGTTTTCCAAATTCCCATCATCACTACAACGTTCCATAAATACTCTACACACACCCTAAACTCTCAAATAACATGCATCTTTTAACTGTGTTTTTTTAGAAATAACCCTATTTGTACCATTTGCATAGATTAGGATTTATTAAGTGTTTTGGTCTTAGATATTATAGGATTTTTAAAAATTTATTTTACCCATGTTCATTTCACATAGGCATAGGCCTAGTCAAAACACTCTCTTTGCTTTGTCTGGTCCAGACTATAAACAAAGGTTTTCTGACTGTATTGGCCTATAAAAAGGTACTTGTAGTTGGATTAGGTTTATTAGACTTTGAAAAAAATTCATAAACTTTTTAAATCCTTCCAATATATTATATAATCTTATTGGACCTATTGCTTACCTTGGACTCACCTTGGATGTCTAAAACACCATCAAAACTCATTTCTTAAGTCATTGTCTACCCTGTCTCAGTCACTCAAAGTTGACTATAAGTGGATATTTGACTTGAATGGATTTGATCATGATGATATAAACCATTTTTAAAGTTATAAGGTTAAATAGCATCTTTTTTAATCATTCATTACATTAAGAGTAACTTCCCAACCTCTTAGGTGATATGTTTATCCCATTATCTATCTCAGTGAACTTAGTGGTTGTAGGTGTGCTTTTCCATGGAGTTAGAGTCATGTAAGTGTTTGTTGAGAGAAAAACCCACATACCAAATTATGTTTGTGGTCCCTATATAATAATTAAACCTTATACTCCCTCCAAACACTCAAATGGGTCTTTAAACCTTCCTCTTTCCTCAATATTTGTTCCAAAACACTTTTTTACCTTCTTGCTATTATAGGTGCACTAGGGCCATATTTATAGACTGTAGGTGGTTATTATAATTTTCCACCTATCTAAATAGATCCTCATGATGGTTTTTATGCCATGATGTGATGGATTTTTAGGACTCAAGCTTGTAGACTTCACTGTGAAAAAATAATGATGAGGAGTGCATGTTCAAGCCTTCACCATCAATAGAGCCAAAGGAATAAAAAAAATTCTCCTTTTTTAAAGTTGATCCCCTATGTGAGATGTATTGTCACTTGAATTCACCCAATGAGGAGATGGGACAATCTTTTCCTCACTCAAGTGACACAATAGAACCACCCCAGGGTTATGGGTATCCCTATTTGGGGATGGATCTCTAGATTAGGGGATATCTCCCTTTGATGCATCATTTAGGCTCATATTCCTACTACTAACAACTTATGAAATGAAAAGGGTTAAGAATATCATGAAAATTAAACCTATTCTACTGGAGGTGATGCACCAAATGTCTGCTCTACTCACACTCTTGACATGTACTTTGAACCAAGAGAAGCCTAACATATACTACATCCAATAATAACCTTCTTATTACATAAATGTTTCAACATGGGGTCTTAGAATTAGCTTAGGATAGGAATACTTAGATAATAGGCATTCTAAGACACACTATTGGAAAAGCTATTCACTACACCTGTAACTCCATTTGACACTTTTTGCTGACCTGCAAAGAAAAGTATTTAAACTCATAAGGTAATAGGAAAATTGACATGTGAAGGTAAGTTAAGATACACTTGCACAAGAAAATAACCATCACATACACTTAGATAATCCTTGAATGATGTAAAAAATAGCTATCTTTATTGAATCAAGATCAAATTTTGGAAAGGCTTCACCCTACCCAAGTGGAGTTCTTTTTACAATGGCTAAAAGGGCCCAATTTATAGAATTTTTGAGAATAAAAAAGAGGGAAGCTCAAAGGTCATAGAAAAACATGCTCAAGCCTGAGAATAGAAATAGTTATGATGCGTGAATGGTTGAGTGGGAATAAGATAATTAATGTATCCTGAGATAAATGTCCATGTAAAATCATGGTAGACTCTTCTGTAATGGTGCAATGACTCTTATATCATCCTTCATGAAACTACCTCCATCAAAGACCATCCATGAGCATTTGAAACTGTCAACAGGGGAGCCGACAGATAGCACTGCTCGAGGGAAATGGAAATCATTTCAATAGTTAGAAAATTCTTTCCCTAACTTCTAGCCATCCTTTGGACACCTATGTTTATGATTTCATGAAAGCCCTTTGATTTGGTTGGTTGCCAATAATGACTCAAACCATTGACTTGTCTATTATTCACTTGTTTTTCTTGCACCAAATATTTGAGATCTTACCATTTATTACCTCCATATTTTCCCTCAGGTTCTCACTAAGATTTTTTGACTCCAACAACTATTTTTCATAGTTTAAAGTTGACATTTTTGGGGTCATCACCTTCCTTATTCTTTCAAAAATAATTCCTCAGACTTAAGTTTCTTTCAAACTTTTTATTGAACCCATCCTTTGGAATTTTTCCACAAGAAAATCTTTCAGGCTTTTTTTCCAAACCTATCCTTTGGACTTTTTACTAAATAAATTGTTCGAACAATCTTTCTGAAAGAAATATTTAGGCTTTCTCAGGCTTAATTTCCATAGAGTTTTTTTTGAAAGAATTCCTATAGGATTTTTGTTTGGTCATTCAGAAATCTTGAAAGTGTCCTTTTGGCTTTGTGTTTGGTTCACTTCTTTGTGGAGGGGTACCCTTCATAAACTTTACAAAGGACCATTTTTTTGAAAAAGTACCCTTGAAGAGGATTGCAGAGTGTCCTTCAGAAAAGATGAAGATGACCCCTTTAACTTTCTAAGATGGTTCCTTTTGCCATTTTTTGAGAAAAGTGCCCTTTATATTTCTAGAAATAGACCTTTATAGTTCTTGCAAATGAACCTTCCAAAAGGAAAATTGTCCCTTCAGGTTTTTGTAAAATGCCCTTCTGAAAGGAATATACCCCTCAAGTTTTTATAAAGTACCTTTCAACTTTGAAATGGGCCCTTTCTCTAAGAAAAATATATTCAAAATTCTAAAAACACCCCTTCAAAAAAATTGAAGTGGATAATTTTCTTGAAATACTTCTAACCCTTGGCCCAAAAAAAGATACCCTTTAAGAAAATTTCTTTGGTCAAAATGTCAGAAATAATTCCTGACACTTAAATAAACAACCCTAAAACAAAAAATCTGAAAGAATGAACACTTATAATTTTTTTTAGGCTTTGTATGGAACATCTCCTCTAAAGTAATTCTACATACTAGACCTATCCAAAAGGTATAGACTTAGATGATTGAGTTTTCATATAGTGGTTCCCAATTTTGACTTGAAGGGCCAAAATTTGGTCAATAAATTAGTGACTCACAGGGGTAGTATGCCTACTATATTGACCAAACCAATAGCATAATTAGTCCATTGGGAATGGATTCATCTAAGGACTAAAATAAATAAGAGACCTTGACCATTTACTCAAATCTTGATCAACAAGACAACCATTGACTACCTCAAACACATAAAGGAAAGAGACACACAATAAAGACTAAATCAAACACACATGTGATACTAATCACTTAGGTAAAACAAACACAACAAAAAAGAAATAAATATGTACATTCTCCTTGCTCATACCTCCCTTATTGGATCAAAAGGGAAGTATCTTAAGTCTCATTCCTCATTAGATGAGTGAGAGTGCCAAGCATGCTTCTTCTTAGATGGGGTGTTAGATGACTCTTGCTTCCTCTTTGATCTTTGTCTTTGTTCATTATCTAATGGAGCCATCTCCCATGTATTTTAAAATTAGGCAAGGTACTTTTTAACCTAAAATCATGCCTCAAGCTATTTCCCCTTCATCTTGTCATGACAAATCTAAAAATCCATATATGGGACAACGTGTTGCAAGTTAATCTCTCCTTGAAGGATCTGATCATCCTTTTCCATTCCCAAAATCTCTTCAAACTCTTCAAGGAGCATTGTATCAGAACCATTTGAAGGTTTTTCTTGATTGCATTCTTCATGAAGATTGTTAGAGGTGGTTGCATAAGTGGATGTAGAGACAAGTTCCAAGTTATTTTCAAAATGTCTTAAATCATCATAGATTGCTCTATTATGATCTAGGATCTCTCCATGATGTTGCTCTTAAACATGTATTCAATTTCTCTCATCTTGATCTTGCTTTTCTAAGAGCTTGGTCTTTTTCTCCTCTACATATTCTTGAAACATTTTCATGTAAATCTACCACATATCCTCCTTTTGAGCACCATTTTATTACTTACCATGACTAGTCAGCTCCAAGGGATTTGTAGGTTCTTTGAGAGCTTCAAATTCATTACATATGCTCTTAAATATTTTCCATAGGTTATCTTCCTTTGGCTATCCTAGATCATAAAAAGGAGAGACAAAAAAGGCCATTTCTTCTTCATCCTTAGATTTTAAGAGAACTCACTTCAAGACATTTTTTCCAACACAAGGGGAGACTTCCTTCATATCCTCACAACCCGACCTCTCCTCATCATCATTTATCCCTTATTCATCTTCAATATAATCTTATATTATAATCTGATCCTCCCTCGTAGTGACATCAACCTTAAGTACTTCAAAAATAGGGAGCTTGGCCAAAGGGGATTCCCAAGTAGCAAGATAATTCTCAACAATAGGAGGGAAAATTTGATTATTTAGAAGGGGAGGAAGTATGGTTTCAATATATTATTGAGGAGGGGTGGGAGGGAGTTGAATGGTTTCAAATGTCTCTTCCCTAACCACTTCTCCCCTTAAGCATGATTTATTTCTTCCTTCATGAGCTGCCATCACATATTTCCATCTTAGGAAGGTGGGTTCAAGGATATTTTCATGTGATTGAGAGGATGATGAAGGGGTGAAAGATATGTTTAGGAAACCTAGAGTTTCCTTGGGATTGGCACCTTGATTTCAAGTTGGACAAGTAGGTTTAGATAATTCACTTTTAGCTACCATGATATGTTTCATCCACATCTAATTTACCAATCAAATTTCCCTTTCAAGATGAGATTCAAAACTCAATTTTTATTCTTTACAATATTCCTTAAGTGTGCCATCTAGCTTCATCATGATATATTCTTTCCCTTTGCCACTTTCTTGAATGGGTTTAGAAGAGGAAAAGTTTTGGGGAAAGGATAAAGATGATAGCTTGAGGTTGCCAAGATGGAGGTTGTTCATAAGTTTTCAACCTTTCTTCTAGGTGGAAGATCAAACCAAAAATATCAATCATATCATTATGAAGACATGGCTAACTAGCATCTCTATATGGATCCATTCCTTTTTTACTTACTCCAAATCTTCCCTCACACTCTTCACACAAACGCTAGGGATAATTTGACCAAAAACACACCTAGTGTCAAAGTCTAACATATATTCATGGTAACCAAGGAGAGTTATTTTGAAAATAACAATGGAATGGCTTGGAGGAGAGCTAGGTGGGCTAGATAGAACACAAACTGGATGAGGATCATGACAAGACTGGACAAGAAATTGATCATAATCAAGAGGAAGAGGCAAATCTGGACATAACTCCTCAACTTGTGTTAAAACAAGGTCAAACTCACAAATCTCCATGAATCACTTCACAAAAGAGTATGGAACAAGAAAACAACTTCAATTGGTACACCTAGGTTGCTCAACCAATATATATCTACATGGATTATCCATTGATGTTTATTATAATTACTTCTAAAGGTTGATGTCTTGAGAAGAACATAAAGAATCCTCAAGGAATGGACTTAATAGTCCCACTGAGTGTGCCAAATTTTTTTGTGACTTGATTGCACCAAATGAGGAGATGTGACAATATTTTACTCACTTAGGTGACATAATGAAACCACCCCAGGGATGTGGGTATCCCTATTGGGAGGTGGATCTCTAGATTAGGGCATAGCTCCCCTTGATGCATCATTTAGGCTCATATTCCTACTACTAACAACTTGGGGAATGAAAAAGGTTAAGAATAGCATGAAAAGTAAACCTATTCTACTGGAGGTGATGTAACAAATGTCTGCTCTACTCACACTCTTGACATGTACTTTAAACCAAGATAATCCTAACATACACTACATCCAATAATAGCCTTCTTATTGCATCAATGTTTCAACATGGGGTCTTAGAATTAGCTTAGGATAGGAAGACTTAGATAATGGGCATTCTAAGACACACTATTGAAAAAGCTATTCACTATACCTGTAACTCCATTTGACACTTCTTGTTGACCTGTAAAGAGAAGTATTTGAACTCATAAGGTACTAAGAAAATTGACATGTGAAAGTAAGTTAAGATACACTTTCACAAGATAATAACCATCACATACACTTATATAATATTTGAATGAGGTAAAAAAAACTATCTTTATTGATTCAAGACAAAATTTTGGCAAGGTTTCACCATACCTAAGTGGAAATTTTTTACAATGGCCAAAAGGGCCCAATTTATAGAATTTTTGAGAATAGAAAAGAGGGAAGCTCAAGGGTCATATAAAAACATGCTCAAGCCTGAGAATAGAAACAATTAAAATACACGTATGGTTGAGTGGGAAGTAGACAATGAATGTATCCTTGAATAGATGTCCATGTAAAATCATGGTAGAATCTTCTAAAATAGTGCAATGAATCTTCTACCATCCTTCATGAAACTGCCTCCATCAAATACCATCCATGAGAATTTGAAACTATTAGAAATAGAATTCATTTTGATAGTTAAAAAATGATTTCCCTAACTGTAAATCATCCTCTGGACACCTATGTTTATGATTTCATGGAATCCCTTTGATTTGGTTGGTTACCAATAATAACTCAAACCATCAACCTATCTATTATTACTTTGTTTTGCCTGCACCAAATGCTTAGGATCTTGCCATTTGTTACCTCCATATTTGCCCTTAGGTTCCCACCAAGATTTTTAAACTCCAATGACTATTTGTTGCAGTTTAAATTTGATGTTTGTGGGGTCATCACCTTCCTTATTCCTTCAAAACATTTTCCTCAAACTTAAGTTTTTTTTGGAATTCTTGGTGAAGCTATCTTTCAAACTTTTTCCCCAAGAAAATCTTCCAAGATTTTTGGCTAAATCTATCCTTTGGACTTTCTACCGAAGAAATCATTTAGACAATCTTTTCAAAAGAAATATTTTGGACTTTCCCGAGCTTAATTTTTGTTGACTTTATTTTGAAATAATTTATTTGGTAATTTTGTTTGGTCCTTTGAAAATCTTGAAAGTGTCCTTTCAACTTTGTGTTTGGTTCAGTTTGTTGTGGAGGGGTACCCTTCAGAAACTTGGCAAAGGACCATTATTTCTAAAAATTACCCTTCAAAAGGATTGCAAAGTGTCCCTTGAAAAAGATGAAGATGACCCCTTCAAATTTTTGAAATGGTCCCTTTTCCCGTTTGCTAAGAAAAGTGTGCTTTGGATTTCTATAAATAGACCTTCAAAGTTCTTGAAAATGAACCTTCCAAAAGGAAAATTATCCCTTCGAGGTTTTTGAAAATGCCCTTATAAGAGGAAAATAGCCCTTGAGTTTTTGTAAAGTACCTTTTAGCTTTGAAATGGGCCCTTTATTTGAGAAAAATACCTTCAAAATTCTGCAAACACCCCTTCAAAAAAATTGAAGTTACCTTTGAAAAAATTGAAGTGGATAATTTTCCCAAAAGACTTCTGACCCTTGGCCAAAAAAAAATACCATTTGGGAAAATTTCTTCAAATAAAATGTCTGAAATAATTCCTAAAACTTAAACAAAAAACCCAAAAACAAAAACTCTAAAATAATGAACACTTGTACTTATTTTGTGGGCTTTGTATTGAACATCTCCTTTGAAGGAATTCTACATATTGGACCTAGCTAAAAGGTATAGACTTAGATGGTCGAGATTTCATATAGGGGTGCCCAATTTTGACCTGAAGGGCCAAAATTTAGTCAACAGGAGCTATAGGGTATGCTCACTTGGGTGCATCACAAGTATTCATAATCCTATTTTAAGCTTTTAACCAAAATCTCAGGTGCTCTATTTTGTACCTTTAGGGATTAAAGCCCTGAATTTTGTCATTGAGTATTTAGAAGGTAACTCTTAACTTGAATTTGCCAATCAACACCTTATACAAGTCTTACATAGTTATTTAACCTATTAAGGCTCCAAATAATGATTAAAACATGTTTGAATGTCTCCAAAAAAACTTCTCAAGTCCTTGAGTAGTCACCTGTAGGTGGCCATTTTCCTATACACAGGTAGGAAGGAGAGTGTAGGCAGTGCACTTTAATTTTGATCCTTTTATGAGTTACAAACTTATATACATGATTCTAAATGCACTCTTCATGCCTCAAGGAGTTTTACACCATTACTAAGGATCTCATAATGGCATGACATCATCATGGAAACCCTTGTATGTGTGTATGGTTGAGTGTGGACAATGAACATGAAATGGAGAAAGAGTATGAATGAAAACTCCTATGGATAAATTAAACTCATTTAAAATTCATAAATTACATGATTAAAATTAAGGAAGTCTTAATACCAGTTTTAAAACATCTCATTCAATGTGAAAACACTTGTAGACACATGGAACAGAGTTGGCAGGTATCTAGTGGTTGGTTAGTATGGTGTCCATGATTACATATTTGATCAAAACATGGTGTTATGAGAATAATATGGAATTTAAGGTTATAAATGTGGAATTAATATATGGTAAAAATCACATCATGTTCCTATGATGCTTCCTTTGAGAACCACACACTCTGCCAACAAAGATTTTTTACTGAAACCTGATATGGTGACACCTTCCTGCCAAGTGAGTTATTTGGACTATAAAATCAACTCCAAATGTGAAAAAAATAATGGATAAAATGATAAAAATGATTAAATATCCTTTGGGACTAATATCAACAAGTAAATTTTACATATTTTCTCAAACAAGAGAAAAACCTACAGGGTGTACAAATAAGGAGGCAAAAAAATATAGTTAGTTTCATAAGAATGGTTCATGAAGTTAAAAAAACATTATTAAAAATAATTATATGTAAATTAAGGTGTCCAAGTTTACTTTAACCTCCCCAAAGTGTTTGATCTGAAACCTCCTGAGTTGTTCGTACCAAACACAAACCTGAAGGTCACTTTTGCTTGCCAAGAAGACTGAAAAAAGAGTAGAATGGTTTTGGGCCAAAAATGGTACTTAAAGATAAAAAAAACATGGACCTAATATTTTTTAATCTAAAGAGACACACCATGATCCTTTCCCATTTGGCACACTTCTCAAGGAGTTGTACAAGTGCGAAACTTCTTTTCCTTAAGAAAACTATCCTTTTTTGAGGAGCCTACCACTTTTCAATTGGTTTAAATTACTTAAGACCTAAAAGGACATATGATACATGAAATTATGTTTTTTAACCTTCACACTTACAAAAAAAATCATACAAGTCATTAAATGCACTTTTTGGACCTCAAAATGACCCAAAATGACTAAAGGGACTAAAATTACTAAGCACCAAGGCTAGTATAGCATCAAATGGCATTGATTAACCTATAAAAAACCTTTGAAAAGATGTATTATACCCTTAAAACATCAAAAAAGTTAGGTGTTTTTACCTAAAGGTGCCCCAATTTGACCTAAAAGTCAAATTTGGTTAACAAATTGGTGACTCATAGGGGTAGTATGCCTGTTATACTAATTATACCAGTAGCCTTATTAGTCCATTTGGAATAGGATTCAATTGAAGTCTGAGTTAAACAAGAAGTATTTGACCATTGACCATAAACTTTACCAAGACAAGATAGCTAATTGACTTCCTCAACCACACAAAGCAAAATACACACACCAAATAAAGAAAACACAAATGTGCTTCATGAGCACTTATGGGACACACACACTAAGATAAACAAACTAATTCAAAAACTATCTAACCTAAAATGAGAACTTCCTCCTGGATCAATGGGAAATTTTAAAACTCTTCTTGCTTCATGACATAAAGGATTTAGTGAGACATGTAACCTTTTGATCCTTGGCATTAATTCTTCCAACTTTCTCATGATGTTTGTCAACTCCATTGGCATGATGTTCATTGAAAACTAGGTAGCTTCAAACATGTTGGATATAGATGCTTTCATCTAAACAACCTCAAAATTCTCATGTGGATCTTCAATTGTAACTTCATTCTTTATTTCCATAGAGCTCTTGGTAAGATTGGGTTTCTTCTAAGCTATAAGCTCTTCTAGTTCATCATGGATATTTTCATACTCAATCCAATATTGATCATTTTCCTTCATGGAAGATTTTTTCTTCAGATTTTCATGTACTTGCCCCTCAACTTGACAAAGCTCTTCAAGCTCTTGAAAGAGATTCATTTGCCTATGCCAATCATCTTTGTCCTCTTCATACTCTAGAACCACCACCTCTTCAATCTTATATTCTTGATGTATGATGTCATCAAGTTGGTGTTATTCAAGATCCAATGCATATTATAGTGTTTCAATATTAGGCTAAGGTATTGGATCATCTTCAAGAGCAACAACTTCTACTTTGGTCTCAAGTGATTCTTCTAGGGCTGCAATATCTTTGGGAAAGACTTAAAATTGTTCTCCATTTATGATAGGACATTCATATTCATGTTGGAGGTGATCATCTACAAATTTTTGATCAGGTGTAGAGTCTTCTTCAAGTTCTTCAAGATCTTCCATCTCTTTCTCCATCATGGTGATGCCAAGACTAGGCATCTTGAAGTCATATGACCTAGCCTAATGAGGCTACCAAGGAGGTATGTCTTGTTAGAGCAAGAGTTCTCTTTATTTATTAACTAGATGCTCTTATTTAGGTTCCCATACCATAAGTAGATCAAGGAAAAATGTGATGGGGTGAGCACAATATAATCTAGTTGGTGGAGGTGGCACATAGAACTCAAAATCAGATTGAGAGTGAAAAGTAAGGAATTCTTTTGGAAGCTCTTGAGGAAGGGGAGGCAAACCTCTGGCTAAAACCACTTGATTTTATTCCTTACACTTAACAAACACCTCATTCACATTTTATTTAGATTGAGGAATATCTTGAGGAAGGGTGGATGGGGCGTGTTTAGGCATATGATCTTCTTTTGGGTCTAAACCTTCTATCACACCTTGACTCAACAATCTCATCTTTGCCTCTAACTCTTCATTTTGCTTGGCTAGGTTCTCTTTGAAAAGTCTTTATTAAAGATCATAGGAATCATCATGAGTATGGGGAATATATGAGGGCTGACATAGAACACAATAAGATTCTTGAGGAAGGGTGGGAGGGAATTTTAAAGGATTAACTCCATTTTGTACTTCACGCTCCTTAACAATCCTTCTATCTTCTTTCTTTTCGCATGATTCCACTATCTTACTCTAACTTAGGATGTTGGAATTAGAAGTGTCTTTTTTAGGTGTTGGGGATGAAATATGAGAGGGTAATGAGGAATTGAACTCCAATTCCTTTTCTACTAAGATGGACTATTGTATTTACTTATTGGCCAACTCAATTTGCCTATCAAGGTTTTGTTTCAAACACAAGGCTAGTCTTTTCAACTCTCACTTCCACTTGATTTGGAAAAGGATGACCTTGGAAATTTTAATTAGTCTCATGATTAGGGATAAAATATGGATGATATAAAACTTTTGGAAGTGGATATGAAGGTTGATAGACTTGGTAAGGTTGACTCTCATGAATGCTTAGCTTATCCTCCAAGGATGCAATTAAACCATTCATATCTAGCATCTCATTTATAAGCCTTAGCCAATTGGCTCTCTCAATAGGTGTCCACTCTCTTTTAATAAATCTAAGACATCTCTCACATTGTTAATGAAATGTGTAGGTACCTATTGACCACATCTTATTCGAGTATCAAGCTCCAACATGTACCTCTCATAACCCAAAAGTGTTTGCTTGAATGTGGAAATGGATGGAGTTGAGGAGTGGCTAGGTTGACTAAGAGAATCAAGATATTGAGGAAGTTGGATATATAACTAATTAAAATCATGATAAGCTTGAATATGATCATATTGGGGCTGATAATAACCATATTGGGGATGGTACACTTCATGAAAGGGTTGTTTAAGGATTTTCTCTTGTTGATAAGGAATGACACAAGCTTGCAATGTCTCACCAACTTATAAAGAACAAAACTCAACACCAAATTCAGCCATGAAACCTAATAAAATCAAGAACACAAATAAATATATCACCAACAATGTTTAAAATAAACCTTGGGCTACTTGACCAGCTGATGGATCTTTGAAGTCACCATTGATGCTTTGATAGATGCCTCCAAATGCTAATTGTTGAGAGACAACACCAAAAATATATCAAATTTTTGGACCAAGAGTCCCATTGAGCGTGAAAAAAAATATTGTCACTTGTATTTTCACCCTTTGAGGATATGGAAAATCTCTCCTCATCTAAGTGGCGTAATGGAAAGACCTATAGGTTTATGGGCAACCTAAGGATGAGGTGAATCTATAGATAGGGCTAGCTCCCTTATGTACCACTTTGGATTGTAACTACACTTAAATTTGGGTGTGAAAAGGGAGAGAGATAATTGAAATGAAACTATTATAAAGGAGGTGATATACCAAATAACATGATGACTTCCAACCAATATCATGTGACACATGAGAATAAAGGACAAACTAGACGTATACTTCTTCAATCTATGTCTTCCCACATCAACATTAAATTATGAGATTATGGATGAATGAATTAGGCTAGGATGACTAGATAAGGGAAATTTAATGGCACTAGTGAATAGGATTTCTCACTCAAACTTGGACATCTCCTAGGACACTTCACATGCCCTACAATAAGAGGCTGCAAATAGGTGAAAGAATGAAACAACATGCTAAGCAATCTATAGTTTTCACTAAGCAAGATTCATCATCAAATTTAACACACTATGAAAAGTCATGAAAGAGGTAAAAATTATTATTTTTATTAATAAAATGGTATTCATTATATTAGGGCTTCACCATACTCAAGTGGAGCATAAAGTACAATGGCCAAAATGGCTAGTTCTTATAAAAATTGAGAGAGAGAGAGAGAGAAGAAAAGAGAAGTTCAAGGGTCATAAGGACACTTGTCAACCTGAGAAAATTAGTTACTCATGTATGAGAAGATGATATTTGATTAACCATGCAAGTTAGGGAGCCCAAGTGTCCATCCAAGTCATCAAACTCTTGCAAAGTGGCATAAAACTCCTCATTCTGGCTCAGAAAAATTGCTTGCATCATTATCCTTGTTTAAATGCCTCATAACTGACTAGGAATAGTTAAAATTAATGAAATTAAGGGAAAGGGGGTTAAATAATGCCTATCCATGCATTGTTTATATGCTTTGTCCTCTAAAAACACCTCGAAATGAGCTATCATCATCTATAGTTTAGAAAACTCCTCTTTCCTGCACCCTACCCACTTGTCCTAAAAATTGGCATTAGTTGGTCATGAAAATCCATGGGATGGAGTGGATGAAAAATTTAAATACTCTCCATTTATCTATAAACATCAGGGACACCTTAAAATTACTTTCCCTTAGAGTTTCCACACTTCTCACTAGCTTGTCCAATATGCCAATTTTGACTAGCTGAGATGAGAGCTCTTGTTGAGGCACTTATGCATTATTTTGAGGAATTAAATGAATATTTGGATTTATCACAAGTATTAATATTTTTCCCAAAGTTGGTTTCATCTTCAAACTCCTCTTACAACCTGTACAACATAAAATATGGTAAAAAATACCTTGTTTCTCATCTTATATGTACAAGTCTTTATAAAAAAAACATGGGGGTCAGCTTGAGGGAATATTATATAAGGATAAATCACCATAATAGTAAAATTGGCTCATTATAATATCTTTACATCTTCATTTATCTAGATTGGTCCTTGAAAGGGTTTTGGAGGTTTCTAAGTAGTTTTGATTCTTAAGGTTCATTCATAGAGGTCTAACATCTAAGTTGCTAACCAATTCCACAAATTCATAGTTAAATACATTTTATAACATACTTTAAATCCTATTCAAAACATTTTAAAATATATGAGCACTGGAACCTCTCTTATTGAGCTTATCCTTTAGTTTTCTATAGGTTTGAATTGATCTGATGTCCAAGAATGGCTTATTTTGGTTTTATTTTCACTCTAAAAGCTTGAACACATATTCATATGTCCCAACAAAATGATTCAATACGTTTAAAGGAATTTCCAAGGCTAAAAGTGTGAAATACCTCCTCATTAGACACTAGGCCTAATCCTTACCTAGTAGGCCTAACTATACTCTTGAGGGTCCATGATACTTTGTTTGGTTTCATCATCTTGTGATTTGTTTCCATGGTTATAATAGGTTATTCTCAGACTTATATACCTTTTATAAAGGTCCAATAGATCCTGAAGAGTCACTTTGACACCTTTTCCCAAAACTATCAAGGTTTGTGCATGGGTGAGTGCCCTTTGTCTGAGATAAAATAGAGGGCACTCCATTATTTATTCAGACTAATGTAAATAATTTATGATCCCCCTAAATTTTTTAATATACATTACACAAAAATTCATCTCTTGATTCAATTATTATAACCTCCAAGAGCACTAAGAACCAATACAAACCTGTCAGGCAAGACTATGGGCAGGGTTTCAAGATAATGGATTGTGTTTAGCCTTTGAAAGGTTATTTTTATGATTGATTTATATTTTAATGGGTCCATAAATATTTTCATGACTTATATGGATTTTTCCCAATTCCCATCATCACTAAAACCTTCCATATATACTCTGCACATACCCTAAACTCTCAAATAACATGCATCTTTTGACTGTGTTTTTTGTTTGGAAAGACCCTTGTTTGTACCATTTGCATGGATTAGGATTTGGTAAGTGTTTATGTCTTGCTTATATATTATAGGATAGTTAAAAAATATATTTACCCATGTTCATCTCACATAGGCATAGGCCTAAACAAAACACTCTCTTTACTTTATCTAGTCCAAACTGTAAACATAGGTTTTCTAACTATTTTGGCTTGTAGAAAGGTACCTATAGATGGCTTAGAATTTATTAGACTTTGAAAATAATTCATGGCCTTATTTAATTCTTCCAATCTCTTCTATCATCTAATTAGACCTAGTGACTACCTTGGAATCACTTTGGATGGCTAAAACGCCATCAAAACTCATTTCCTAAGTCATTATCTACCCTATCTCAGTCACTCAAAGTTGACTATAAGTGGATATTTTACTTAAATGGATTTTATCATGATGATAGAGACACATTTTTAAGTTATAGGGTCAATGAGAATCTTGTGGAATCATTCATTTTATTAAGATTAACTTTCCAACCTCTTGGGTGACATGTTTATCCCATTGTCTGTCTCAGTCAACTAGTGTCTATAGGTGTGCTTTTTAATGGAGTTAGAACCTTGTAGGTGTTTGTTGAAAGATAAACCTACATACCAATTTTTTTGGTGGTCCTTATATCATAATTAAACCCTCTACTCTCTCTAAACACTCAAATGGGTTTTCAAACCTTCCTCCTTCCTCAATGTTTATTCCAAAACACTTTTTTACCTTCTTATTGCTACAAGTACTCACTAAGGCCATATGTATAGACTGTAGGTGGTTATTATAATATGAAACCTATCTCAATAGATCCTCATGATGGTTTTTTATTCCATAAATGATATCTTAGATCATTTAGAATTATCTCCATATGATATCATGATCTATCCTTGCATCCAAAGGTGTGAGGGCTTTTTAGGACTAAAACTTGTAGACTTCAATGTCAAAAAATAGTGATGAGGAGTGCATGTTCAAACCTTTACCATCAAGAGATCCAAAAGGACTAAAACAATTTCTCATTTTTGCAAGTTGATCCCCTATGTGAGAGATATAGGGTATGCTCACTTGGGTGCATCACAAGTTTTCATAATCTTATTGTAAGCCTTAAACCAAAAGCTCAAGTGCTCTATTTTGTACCTTTATGGATTGAAGCCTTGAATTCTATCATTGAGTCTTTAGAAGGTAACTCTCAACTTGCATTTTCCAATCAACACCTTAGACATGTTTTCCATGGTTCCCCAACCTATTAAGGCTCCAAAGTAGGTTTACAACACGTTTCAATGCCTCAAAAAAAACTTCTCAATTCCTTGAGTTGTCACTTGTAGGTGGCCATTTTCCTATACATAGGTAATAAGGAGAATGTAGGTAGTGTACTTTACTTTTGATCCTTTTATGAGTTACAAACCTATATCCATGCTTCCAAATTCACTCTTCATGAATCAAGGAGTTTGACACCATTACTAAGGATCTCATAATGGCATGACATAATCATGAAAACCCTTGAAAACACTTGTAGACACATGGAATAGAGCTGACAAGTATCCAATGGTTGGTTAGTATGGTGTCCATGACTGCATATTTGATCAAAACATGGTGTTATTAGACTAATATGGAAGGGAAGGAAATCAATATGGAATTAGGATATGGGAAACATCACATCACATTCCTATTAAGATTCCTTTGATAACCACACACTCTACTGATACTATTTTTTGACTGAAACCTCATATGGTGACATCTTCTTGCCAAGTGAGTTATTTGGACTATCAAATTAAATCCAAATATTAAACCAATAATGGATAACATGAGAAAATGGAGTAAATATCCTCTGGGACCAATCTAAGCAAGTGAGTTGTATGGATTTTCCCAAACAAGATCAAAACTTGTGGGGTACATAGATAAGTAGGTAGAAAAATAAAATCAGCTTCATGAGAATGGTTCATGAAGCACAAGACACCATTATTAAAAATAATTATATGGAAATGAAATTATATAAGTTTAAGTTAACCTAACCTCCCTAAGGTGTTTGAGCTGAAACCTCTTGAGTTGTCTATACCAAGCACACACCTAAAGGTCACTTCTATTTATCAAGAAGATTGAAAAAGGATCAGAATGGTTTTGGGCCTAAAATGGCACTTCTAGATCAAAAAAAACATGGAAATAAGATTTGGGAATCTTAAGAGACATACCATGATCCTTTTCCATGTGGCACACTTCTCAAGGAGCCATATAAGTACTAAACTTCTTCTTTGCCTCCAAAAAACTACCTTTTTTTTAGGAACATACCACTTTTCATTTAGTTTCAATTAATTAAGACCTCTAAGGACACATGGGATATGACATCATATTTTAAAACCTTCACACTTCCCAATAAACCCGTACAAGTCATTAAATGCACCTTTTTTACCTCAAAATGACCCAAAATGACTAAAGAGACTAAAACTACTAAGGATCAAAGCTAGTATAACATCAAATTACATTGATTAACCTATAAAACACTTTTTTAAATATGTATTAGACCCCTAAAACATCAAAAATTCATGTTTTTAACCTAGGGGTTCCCCAATTTGAACTAAAAGTCAAATTTGGTCAACAACCTCTTTGATTGGTAAATTACACATAAGAGACCAAGGTGAACACATTGAATAATAGGGATTAAAATGGAACAAATCATACAACATGTAGAAGGGAAGGAAAAAACCATCCCAAATTGAGTTCATAGTGACTTCAACTAATCTCAAAATTTAAAGGTGACAATGAATTGCCCAAGGTAGTGACCGATAAAATTAAAATTTTAAGCAAGAGAATAATGTCAAAGTGATCCAAATTAAATGTTTTTCATGGATATATCACAAGGGATACAAAATAAAATGAATAATGCATTATCATTTTTTCACAATGGCACTTTGCATGATCTTCTAAAAAGTCCAATTTTAGGTAGGAATAAGTTTGGGTGACTTAAAGTGAAGATAATATCTCAAGAGATCTCTAAAGATCATTGTAAAATTTCATTAGTTTGATATGTAATCTTGTTATTTGTTTTAACTATTTTTGTCATTTATTTGTTATTAATGGTTTGTAATGCATCAATCTAATAAGGAATGAGATATTTGTGTAGATAGTTTTATTAATTATCTGACTTATGAAAGAGTGTGCATAATTTTGTAAATTGGGTCTCTTTTGGTTCCCATTAACATGCTCATTTAAGCTTTGAGAATATTACATGGCCCAATGGATGAAAGGTACTAACCAAAATTTATTGATCATCCCTATTTTATATTTATTTTTAATGGTTTTGATATGGGGACATGCGATGGAGAATATTGTTTCTGATGTTTTAATAGCTAAAAATTTGAATTTTTGCAAGGGTAGACCTGACCCTCAGTCTGCCAGCCTTGCATAGGAATCTGTTATAGATCATGGGATAACACCAAGCACATGGGTGGGACTTTTGAAAAAACACCTAAACAAGCCAGACATGTCTAGGTCCACACATAGGCACACTTTTTTGGTTTTTCAAGCTCTTAGGATGACAAAGGAGTTATTCATATTCAAATCCCTAAGGTTAGTATATATCATGAAATATAGAATACTAATATGGATCTAGTGGGAAAGTTTTTAGGCTCCAGGCCAAATCTTGACAATATCAGGAAATGGGATTTTAAAAGATGGAAACCTAAAGGTGACATGATTTTGTTAGCCATGGCTAGGGGATGTTCCCTGATTAGGTTCAACCTTCGAGAAGATTTGAACTCTATTTTATTAGGTAGGCCATGGTGCATGGGTAATATGGATCTCTTTATTAAATGATGGTATCCTGGTTTCAATCCTATTTTATAAAATATAAATACCATTCCTATTTGGTGTAGACTTTTAAGCCTACCTATACAATATTGGGATGAGAAGATCTTAATGAATATTACTAGATCTATAGGGTCTCTGGTTGGAGTGGAAAACCTCACTAAAGCTAGATCCAAGTTGGCCTATGCTCAATTTTGTGTCTCCACAGACATGGATAATGAACTACCTAATCATATTATGCTCTAATCCAAGCTAGGTCCCTAGAAGCAGATGATAGAATATGAGACATTTGAAATGAGATGCTTTAAGTGTCAAAAACTTGGGTATTTAACCAGAAAATGTCCTAGATCTATGGAACTTGAGTATGTGTTAAAGATGGTTGAGACTTTATAAGTCACTAAATGCCCTAAAAATATAAAAAGGTAATTCTAGTTGCCCTAAATCATAAGAACAAGAACCTTTATGATGTTAAAGGTCCTGAGAATACACCCCCTACTCTTTTCAACAAAAATAAAAAAGGAGGGTCTTTCAAAACTCCTCTCAAAAAGCCTCCTATGTGCAAAACATTGTGGAGACCCAAAACACCACAATAGAAAGAGGAAATGAAGAACCCTAATGAAATACATAATCTTGAAGCAAAAGGAGAAGATATAATTATGAAGCTACATTGTCATATTGATGAAAGTAACAAGAAGGTCTACATTAATCTTACTTCTGAAAAATCTATCTTTGAATAAGATCAATAGAACCATGTGGGTAGCCATTATGATGGAGATATGAGATCAATACAGAGAGTTTTGGGCAAATCTCCATAAATAATCCTCAAGCAAGATCCCCATACATCTCTTCATCTTGATCATAATGTTATTGAGACAATAGTTAAAGAAATTAGTCATGATCAAAATAACTTTTCTTTAGACAAGCCTCTTGACAATGATTTTCATGGGCATTCTTTAAATAGGGAAGAAGGAGAACTAACGCCTGCTCAAAACTGCTCCCTTTTTGTTAAAACTAATGTTGTATTTCTTTCTTTTTCAAAAGTTCATCCAAATAAAAAGAGAAGCAAAGGATTTGAAGGGGTCCCAGATGCCTTATATCTGGACAAGAAGAAGAAGCTTGATAACTAGGAAACCTCTTGTTCTAGAATCACTAGGTCAAGTAAAAGATTACAGATATAAGAGCTAATACTAAAAAAGGTAGACTAACTAATGCTAGTCAAAGGATTAAATAAACCCCAAAAAATATTGAAAATGGGACTCAAAAGACTTTGGCCCATCCAATAAAAAATTACTCAAATTTTTTTAGATGAATCTTATTTCTTGGAATATCAGAGGCCTCAATGGAGGGGCTAAACAAAGAACACTTAGAGAATTAAGGAAAACTAGTAAGCCCTCTATCTTGCTGGTCCAAGAAACTAAAATGAGTTCCAAATTATTGAATTATAATAAAAGGTTTTTCTGGAACAAAGACGACATAGCTAGTGTGGATTCAAAAGGTGATTTTAGAGGTATTGTTGTTCTTTGGGATCCTACAATTGTGAATAGTAAATTTATTTTTGCCTCTCATAATCACCTTGCTCTTATTTTTCACTTTGTGGAAAACAACTTGGTTTGGGTGATCTCAAACATCTATGCACTAACACTTTTCATGTTAGAAGACAAATCTAGACTGATTTATAAAGTTTTAGAAGCCATTTCAATAAGTTTCATTGAATGATTATGGGAGATTTTAATACCCCTCTATCTCCATCTGAGAAAAAGGGAGGTTCTTCTAATTTTTCTATAGACATGCATGAATATGTAATGTTTATCTCCTTATCCAATCTCATTGACTTGGATATACATGGAAATACATACACATGGACAAATAGAAGGATGGGGAAGACCTTATTCAGGTTAGATTGGATAGAACTCTCATTTCTGTGGATTGGATCTTAAGTCAACATTTTCATCTTTCTTGCCAATCTAGAATTGGTTCTGATCATAACCCTATTATGCTCTTAATTTTTGTTCTAGATAATTATGGGAATAATCCCTTTATGTTTTAGAAGATGTGGATAGCTTATTCAAAGTTGAATGATAGGATTCAATATTGGTGGATGCTAGAGGTTGAGGGAACAACCCAATTCTATCTCATCTCAAAGCTAAAAAATGTCAAAGAAAAGGTCAGAATCTAAAATAGAAGGTTTTTGGAAACATCTTTGAAAAAAATAAGTAGATTATAGGTGAATTATCTTGTTTAGAACAAAAAATTGCTGCTAAAGGTATGAATGTTGAATATTTTCATTTAGAAAAAGTTCTCTATGATTTTCATAATATTTGCACTTAGGAAGAATCTTTTTGGAGATAGAAATCTAGGGCTTTGTAGCTTAAGGAAGGGGACTGCAATACTAATTTTTTTTAATGTCCACCCTTAAACATAGATCTCACAATAATATTTTTGAGATGGATACATTACCATAGATCCTGACAATATCAAAGAGGAAGCTTTATCTTTTTATTTGAATTTATTAAATGATAATACCTCCTTTTCTGAGGAGGTTGTTGTTACTTTGTTGGATTCTATTACCAATAATATTTTTCCTAAAGAGGAATTACTCAGCATTAGTAAGCCTGCTACTCTTGATGAATTACATAAGGCTATTTTCTCTATGGAAGGAGATAAATCACCAGGTCCTGATGGTTTCTCAATCTTCTTCTATCAACATTTTTGGGATATTTGCTTAGCTAATTTGCTTAAAGACATTAATGGATTTCTTAGAATGGGTAAAATTCTTAAGCTAATTAACATCACCTTCATAGTGTTAATTCCTAAGATAAATGGAGCCAACGATTTTAAAGATTTTAGGCCCATTAGTCTTACCAATGTGTTGTATAAATTTTTTACTAAGACTTTGGCTTTGATATTGTAGCCCCTCTTGCTGATTTGGATTTCCAAATAATAGGGTGTATTTGTCAAAGGTAGACTCATTAAAGATGGGGTTGTAGTGGTTAATGAAACTATGCATTCCATGGAATAAAGTAAAAAGGTAGGTATGGTCATAAAACTAGACATGAACAAAGCTTTTGACATGGTTTCTTGGTTGTTCCTTGATAGAGTTTTAGAGAAGTTTAGATTTTATACTCATTTCAAAAAGATCATCAATTCTTTCATTTCTACTTCTAAGTTCTCTATCATTGTGAATGGTTCTCTGATGGGTTTCTTTTCCAGTAGTAGAGGTATCAGGCAAGGTGACCCCCTTTCTCCCCTTTTGTTTATTATTATGGTAGATAGCCTTAGTATATCTATTTCCAGAGCCACTTTCATGGGGATCATTAATGGCTTCAGACCCACTTGTATGGATCTTACTATGTCTCATCAATAATTTTATGATGATACTAGCTAACATATTGGAAGCTAAAATGATAAGGCATATTCTTAAATTGTATGAAGAAGCTTCTAGGAAACAAATTAATTTTGAAAAGAGTTATTTGTTTTTATTTAATACCCCTCTTAATCAACAAGAGAAAATTTCTCAAATTTTGGGTTGTAGGATCAACTCTATCCTGACAACTTACTTGGGGCTACCATTAGGCATGAGAAAGTTTATATGATAGTTTGAAATACTCTTATTGAAAAATTACAAATCAAACTTGCTGGATGGAAAGGGGTGAATCTCTCTAATGCGAGTAAGTGTTTACTTATTAAGATCACTTTGTAAAATCTTCCCATCTATATCATGTCCATGTTCTCTATTCTTTTGGTTGTGTATGATAGAATTAAAATGATTTAGAAGTACTTTTTATGGACTGGTACTGAAAATAAGAATAGATATCATGTTGTGACTTGGGATAAGGAGTGTTCTCAGAAAAATATGGGAGGTCTAGGTATTAAAAACATCAATATTATGAATGCATCTCTTATCTCCAAAATGGGTTGGAGATTATTAAAGGATGATCAACCCTAGACTAATATTGTTAGAGCCAAGTATTTAGGTCAACAATGTTCCAAAAACTTTCTTATTGAGGAGCATCTTCCAAATTTTTTTGTAACACCTCATTAAAATTAGGGGATATATTGACAAAGGCTCTAAATGGAATCTTGGTGATGGTAAGGATATTTTTTTTGGAAAGATAGAAGGGCCAATTTTCAAAATTTACAATAAATAACTCCTAGACTCAATTAGAGAGTTTTCTTTCTTCCCATACTAGTGTAAGAGTTAGTGATTATATTATATTTAGTAATGGTAAAGTTCAATAGAAAGACTTTGGTCTTATTATTTCTCTCAATAGATCTGATTTGAAAGATATTGTAATCTCTCTTCAAGAATTTCTTGAAATCATTCAGATTAGCCAGCTAAGTCTAAAGGATGATTTTATTTGGATTAACTCTTTTGATGGCTCTTATACTATCAAAGATGGATATTATTTGCTTTCTAAATACCCTAATTTTAAATGGGGTAGGATCTAGTTCAAGGAGCTCACTCCTACGATTAATCACTTTTTGTGGATGGTGCTGAATAAAAGAATTCTAACTAATGATAATCTTATCAAAAGAGGTTTTATTATTCCTAACATGTGTTGCTTCTGTAGGGTAACAACTAAAGACATTTGTCACCTTTTCCTACACTAATTTTATGATAATAGGTTATGGGGCCTTATCTTTTCCAGATTTGAGGTTTCCTAGACATTCCCAAAAGATATTTTACAGGCCTGGGAGCAATAGAAGGCTCCTTTCAGACACAACATTCTCAGACATTTTTGGAAACTTATTTTCCCTCACACCCTATGGAGGATTTGAAAGGCTAGGAATGCTTTAATTTTTAGATATTACAAGAATTCCTATACAAATTTATTAATAGATATCTCTATTGATGCAAAAGAAAATGTTCTCAAATTCAAGCCTCTAGAAAATCATGTCTTCCCTAAACATGAAGAGAAATTTATTTCTAATTGGAATATCATAATTGGTGATCTTCATATCAGAACTCCTTATATTGATAGATTTATTATTTAATGGATCCCTTCTCCTATGAAATGATAAAAACTCAACTTTGATGGTGCCTCTAAAGGCAACCCAAGAGCTATAGGGGGATATGGGACCATCACGGATCATTTAGGTAATCTTATTGCTTCTTATGTTGGACTTATGGGTACTCAATCCAACCATTTTGTAGAGGCTCTTGCTATTCTATGGGGAGTCAGGTTAGTAAAAGATTACCAAATTGATAATATAATCATTGAAGGTGATTATTTGAATATCATTAATCACCTCAATGGTATTCATCCAACTAGCTACACTATTTTAGACTTCATCTTGGAAAGTGTTAGAATTTTTAGGACCTTCTCTAATTAAAAGTTTTGCCATACCTTTAGAGAAGGGAACCATGTGGTAGACTCATTTGCCAATATAGGGGTGACTAATAAACATTTTGAAATTTGGCATGCTTATGACCAAATCTCACATAATGATAAGGAAATCATTAATAAGGAAAGGGCATTTGAATATGATTAGAGGTGGTATGGTGGTTTTAATCTCTTTTATGATAGCTATTCATTTATTGGAACTTACATTCCTTCTTCGAGACTATTCCATCATCTTTCTTCTTTGGAATCCTCTGCTTAGTCTCTATTTTAGGTTTTGGGCTATGCAAAGGTAGTGTGAGAGTAGACATTTAGCTATTTTTTATGCTTTCTTGTGATATGAACCTATTTTTTATGCCATGGTGGTGCTCCTTGTCAAGTTGAGCCCTTATATGACCTGAATTAGAAGGAAAATGATGAAATTTGGAGGGATATACATGTGGGAGGATTTAAAGGCTTCATGTAGAAAATTAAAGGACACAACAATCATATCTCTATCTCTTTTGCTAATAACTAGAGAAATAGGGTTGTCATCTATAAAGGTAAGACCTTCTTCATCATCGAATATCTCATTTCTTCTATCACTAGTCTAAGTAGGGATGATTTAAAGTTTTATAAAAATAAATTTGATAATGTTGTAGAGGAGAAAATACTTCTTGAGGGATCCATGGTTGATGCTCTGAATTTTGTGAAAGTTGGTATTGTTCATTCCTTTCTCCCTGCTCCTTTTGATGAAGTGGCTACTATGCTAGTGAGATATGTGACCTTGGAGATTAGTCTCTCTTATTATATTTTTCATTCCATAGAAGCCTCTATTCTAGATTTTCAATCTCATAAGCGTGCCCTACCTCTTCATGAAGGGGTTATCCTTCTTTTGCATCAAGACTATTGTATTATCTTTTCAAACATTCTATATCACCCTATTCCTCCCCCTTCCCTACCTAAAATTCCTACCTAGAGGAGGGTTAAGACCAATAATTCTATTGCCTCACCTCCTCTTCCCCCAAAGACGGTGCTTAGAAGTAGTGATAAAGGCAAGGCTTCAGTTTCTAGTTCACTCAAGGGAAAGGAAATTAACATTACTAAGAGTCTTTCTGATATGGGGCATGCTACTGGGGGTTTTGATCCTACTCATCCAAACAACTTGATATCAAAGCCAAAGTTATGCAGCTAGAGGATAGGATCAAGGAGCTTAAAAATAATTTTATATAGCTCAAAAAGAATGTTGATAAGGATAAAAAGTAGGTGGACAATCTCTCCCTTTATGGGACTAAGATTGAAGACATTTCCAAAAGATTGAAAACCTTGGAAGACATTGTGAATCATGTTAAAGGTAGGCAAAATGACTATTTGGCCATTCAACATGCCATTTTGGAGTTTTTAGAATTCCAATTTAGGCAAGTTTGTACCCTCAACAACTTACATCCAAGACTGTGGAAAGGTGGCACTGAGAAAACTAATGCCCTTACCACAATTGACATGACAAAACCTTCTCAAAAAATCACCCTAAATGTTTTTAATGATTTGGATGGGCTCAAGAATAGTTTTAGTAATTTTAGCAAGTGAATTTTTCCTTTTTGTGATGCTATGATGTAGTTGTTGTTTTGCAGCCTTGGTGCTTCTTTTTGTCAGGGTTCTCCCTATTGTTGTTCCTTCTTTTTTTTGTTGTTGTTGTTTCTTTCCTATAGTTGGGTGTTGGCAAACTTTCCTTTTTGAATTCTCCTTTGTTCTATATGGATTTTTAGCTTTTTTGATTTGGGTATGGTCCCTTTAAAAACCATTTATCAATAATAGAAAATATTTATTTTTAATAAATTATCCTCTGAGACCTTTTCCCTTTGCATGTTTTACAAAGGTATCCATTATCATGCATTTGGGTGTATATGAGTTAACTAGATTATGTGTGTATGTAATATTATGAAAATTGAGTTTTGAAGACACAAATGTGATTGTTCATTCATGTTTATTTTTATTTTTTTCTATATTTTGAGTACCATTTGGTTATGTTTGCTAGTGACAATAAATTATGTAAGATAATCACAATGGCCATGTCTACTTTCTCGATATACATTCCTTAGAGCTTATTGTGTATAATATTTATATTTTAGAATGTTTTAGGGTCTCTCTTATATTATTAGATCCAAAAGAGTGAATGATAAGTCATCACTTGTGTTTTTTGCCTCAGGTTGTATATACCTTTAGTGGATAAGTAATTGAAGTCATACTATAATGAAATCAAAGTCATTTATCTTTTTTCTAAGGAATATTTAGATTTTCTAACTTGAGAGCCAAAATATAGGCATTGTTTCTATGGAGTAATATGTTCACTAAATCATTCACTATACTCCTTTAAATTTGAAATGTTGTAAGAGACTATTTAGTTATTGTCTAGAATTTGAAATGTCTTTGGTATTTGTTGTATATTTTTGTCATTCATAGTTTTTATGTATTATGGAGAAATTAATTCATCGTATTGCCCACTTTTCCACTATAATCTATTAGTGTAGGTTTTTATTTTTCCCTATTTTTTAATTAGGGAAATTGTATTTCTTGTGCTTACATGGAGTTTTCCTACATTTGTGGGATAGGCTAGCTTATGTGGAGATGTGTGTCATAGATGTGTCATAGGTGTGATAAGAATGTCATAAGTAACTCCCTTGATGGGAGTTACTTCTCTATTCTTAACACCTTGTCACCACCTTTCATGGAGGAGTTATAGTCTATTCTTGGGGTGCCTTGGCCACTTTTTTTGGAGGAGTTACTTACGTGCTCTCCAATATGTATTCTTCACTTTGGCCATCTCATGTGAATGAGAGTTTAGTTTTCTCCATTTTGTCTTGTGCAATTTATCTTCTTGTGTAATTTCAAATTGCTTTATCATCTATGTGGTGTACACTTGCTTCATCTCATGTGATCACATCTCCATTGCATTCGCATCATCTAGATTCTGGCAACAACTCTAATATGGTATCAGAGCCACTCCGATAATCGTGTGTCTGGTTATGCTATTAGTTTATTCTGAAATTCTTACTTTGCTTCCTTAGTAGTTTTTTTAAAAATTCGTTACATTTGAGAGCATTGGTAGAGTTTCTTGAAAACTCATGCAAATATATACGAAAACTTGTTTAAAAAAATTGCTTCTGAGTTAGAATTTTCCAAGACATCTTGTCTAGATCTATTGTGGCTTTAGCAAAGGCGGTAGAATTCCTTTTCTCTTGGTCATTCTGCAGGAAAAGACAGATCTCTGCAACTGGTTTCTATTCTTGGGTACCATTGTTGTGTGGAGCAACAAAGGGAGGAGTAGCATCAACAACAATATATTTCTAGGCACAGTCAGTCTAGGTGCAGCCAATCTAGGTGTAGCAAGTCTAGGCACAATATCCTTCCAAGCACAATCAGTCTAGGCGCGGCCAGTCTAGGCACAATATCCTTCCAGGCGCAGTTAGTCTAGGCGCAGCCAGATCCTTCTGTTATTATCCTTCTACCACACCAAGTCCTTCCTGCAATGCCTTCAGCAACAACAAGGTGCCATCAGCCGTACGATGTCCAGCAAGTCTGCAAATTTTTCTTTTGTCTTTTCTGCAAGCAAAATCTAGACTATGCTTTTTTGGTACCCCTTCCTTGCTTGGCATTCCATGTGGGCCCTTGGACACTTGGCATCCATCAAATTGTCCTTTGCCTTATTTTTTTAGTTAAAAATTGACTTGTATAAAAAAAAATTAGTCAATTTGACTGAATATTAAGTTTTTTAGATAGTTTGATAATTTAGGGGTTAACATTTAAAACTTGTATCTTCAACCTACGAAGACGAAGGGTGAGGCCTGGGTTGGCAGGAGGCCAATTCCCCCTCACACAAACCTCCTTTGAATTTCTCATTCTGTGCTAAATCCAATGAGTGGTTGGAAGGCCACTTTCTCTCTCAAAATAGGCATTTTTTTAATGTTTTAGTGCTTTTTTTTGCAAAAACACTAGTTTACGGGACAATTGAACCTTTAATATCTTGCAAATCGTAGCTCAATTTTGGGTGCCATTTTTTGCAAAAGTGTTTGTAATTAGATTTTTCACATTGTAGGCTTTTTATTTGTCAAAAATGCACTAGTTTATAAAGTGCCTAAAATTTGGGTCTCCTAGGATGCATTTTCGGCTAAGTCTGACGTCCTGTTTGCTTATAGTCTTGCACTGATTGCTCTAAGATGCATTCTTGGCTGAGCTTGACGTATTTTGAGCATGCACTTGCATATTTGGGGGGTGGGCTCAACATTTTGGGGGGGGGGTGTGATTACTTTTCATAACTTGCAAATCTTTGCTTTCATTCTCCTTTCTGCATAATTTCACAACTTGCAATCACCACAACTTCACCTAAATTTAGCTTAAAATAGATTTTTTTCAACTTAAACCCCTAACACCTTTCAAATATCATGAATGGAAGGTTAAAATGTCAATCATTCTTAGAAGCAAAGGGTTGTATAGGATCACCATGGGTACTGAAGTAAAACCCAACACTGATGTTAAAAAGGTCAAGTGGTACAACTGTAGTAATAAAGCCTATGGATTACTGAGCTTGTTTGTGTCTCTAGAACTTATCTTCTATTTAGAAACCTCCAAGACTCCTAAAGACATATGGTACACCTTAGAAATCTTATTTGGGAAGCTTGATGAGATGACAGGACATGAGCTTGAAAATGAACTCATAAGTCTAAATCCTAGCAACTTTGACACCCTACATGACTTCTTCACTAAGTTTAAGGCCCTTAGATTATAATTGAAAGAATGCGGGATAGAGAAGAAAGATGATCAACTCATACTTTTTATTTTCACAATGTTAGGTCCAAACTATTTAGTCTTTGTCTCCACTTTCCATGCCACAAAAAGTGCCCTTGGCACTACATGAAAAATGCCTTCTTTGGATTCATTCATTACCGACTTGACTAGGGAGCAAGATAAGCTAATTCAAATGGGCACAATGAAGTCTACTTAACCCCAAGCTTTGATAGCTAGAATTGGTAAGGAGAAGACTTCAACAAAGGAGAAGAAGAAAAAGAATAAGGACCAGGAGAAGAAGAAAGAAAACAACAATCCTGCCAAAAACAAAATTGAGTCTTCCTCCTCCAATGCTAAATGTAAGAAGGAGAAGGTTAAGTGTGCCTATTGTAAAAAGATAGCGCATGATGAACACTAATGCATGAAGAAACAAATAGATCACCTAACTCATCTTCTAGAAAAGAACAACATAGGTGTTCTTGAGTCCATCAATCAGAATTCATCTACCCAAGATTCTACCAAGGCAAAAGGCAAGGGTAAGGAGAAAGAAAAGGGAAAGGATCTTGTAGCTATTATAGCTTCTACATCTTCATGGGTCATTGACTCAGGTGCTTCTCACCACATGGGCTCTTCACTAGTTGAGTTTTCATCTTTAGAGCCTTGTAGCATGACTTCAATTAGTTTGGGTGATGACACATCAGTTTCTATTGCAGGGAGAGGGTCAATTGAAATGGAAGGAGGAACATTCAATAATGTTTTAAGTGTTCCTTCTCTTTCAACCAATCTCCTATCAGTGTACCAAATCACTCACATTGGTCAGGGCATGAGAGTTGAGTTTTCACCAGATTTAGTGGATATCAGGGAGTTGCATAGTGATACTACAGTGGTAGTGGGTAAGGCAAATCACCAAGCAAGGTTATACACCTTCTCACATTTTACACCTAATTCTTCTCCAATAGCATTGCTGACTCATTCAGATGGAGTTAGCAAATTGTGGCATGAGTGGTTTGGCCACCTTAGCTACTGCTACCTTAAACAACTTTGCAAAAATGACATGGTCATTAGCTTTCCTCATGTCCAATTCTCAAAAGGACTTTGCGAGGGGTGCTCCCTTGGGAAGCATCCCAAAACAAAATTTGAGAAAGGCAAAGCTTGGAGGGCTTCACAACCTTTGGAGTTAGTCCACAGTGATGTATTGGGACCCTTTCCCAAACCATCTTTCACAAGGGCCAAGTACATCCTCACTTTCATTGATGATTTCTCTAGGTACACTTGGATTTATTTTCTCAAACAAAAGTTTGAAGTGTTTGAAAATTTTCTAGACTTCAAGGCTCTTGTTGAGAAATAGAGTGAGAAATCCATGAAGGTTCTTTGAACTGATAATGGAGGGGAGTATGTCAACATCAAATTTGAACAATTTTGCACCACAGAGGGGATTGATTTGTAGTGCATAGTTACTTATAGTCCTTCACAGAATGGGGTTACAAAATTCAAAAATAGGTTCTTGAAAGAGATGGGTAGCTGTATGATTCACTCCAAATCCTCAGCACCATAGTACTAGGCTGAAGCCATCAATTGTGCTTGCTACATTCAAAATAGGGTTCCTCAAGGGATAACACCCTTTGAAGCTTGGCATAAAAAGAAACCTGATGTCGAACACCTTAGGGTTTTCAGATCCCCAGCCATGGCCTGCATTCTAAAGAAGAAATGCAAAGCTATGGAATGCCAGTCTAAGCCTTGCATCTTTATAGGATATCCAGATGGTATTAAGGGGTATCACCTTCTAGATCCAGTCACTCATGAGTTGTTCATCAAGAGAACTATCCATTTTTAGGAGAGTCCTAGAGACTCAACACTTGGCACTTCTTCGCCCTCATTGGATTTACTTCTTCATGATGATTCCTCATTAGATTTAGATCAGCCACAGTAGGTTCTCAAGCTAGAGACATCTTCTTCTTCAAGTTTAGACAGCGAGGACAGTGATGCAGAGTCATCCACCTCTAGTCAGTCAGAGGATGAGGAGTTAGCACCTGACTTGCCCACTTTTGGGCCACTTTGGGCCAAACAGACACTTGAGAGTGCTGGCACTTGGGCAAGAGATACCGCATATGATAGACGTACTAGGGGGATTTTTAGAGAGATCCACATGCCTTCTTTACTTCAGTTTCAGATCCATAGACTTTTTGAGAGGCATTTGGGGTACCTGAGTGGGATAGTGCTATGGAGGAAGAATATTCTTCCTTAATCCAAAATCACACTTGGGATTTGAATTCACTTCCTAAGAGAAGAAATATGGTTCAATGTAGGTGGATATATCAGACCAAGTTTGCAGCAGATGGGTTGGTTGATAAGTACAAGGCGTGATTGGTCACCAAGGGTTTCTCATAGGTGGCAGGCATTGACTACTCAGAGACCTTTACACCCATTGTAAAGATGACTTCTATCTGACTCACCTTTGCTATTGCCGTAGCACATGGTTGGGATGTGCACCAGATGGATGTGAAGAGTGCCTTTCTTCATGGAGACCTAGAGGAGGAGATCTACATGGAGCAGCTTCCAGGATTTGCTCAAGATTCTTCCTTAGTATGTAGACTTAGGAAATCTATCTATGGCCTCAAATAGGCCCCTTGCACTTGGTATGCCAAGATGGATTCCATCCTTCTCATAGTGGATTTCACTAGGTGCCATTCTGATCCCAATGTCTACTTCTTGTGGCAAGATGATTCACTCCTAATTTTGATTTTATATGTTGATGACCTTTTGATCACTGGGAGTTCTTCATCAGCTATTATAGTGGTGAAGGCATCTCTCTAGGATAGATTTGACATGACAGACTTAGGTTTGTTACACTACTTGGCATCGAGATCGCACAGTCAGATTTAGGGGTTTCTATTGCATAGCCTAAGTATGCTCTTGACTTATTGGCTCAGTTTCACATGGCTAATTGCAAGCCATCTATGACTCCCTTTCTATCATGAGTCAAGCTTAAGGCTGACTATTCTTCACCATTGGTTGATGCCACTCAGTATCGATAACTTGTTGGTAGTCTCATCTATTTGACTCACACCAAGACCAACATATCATATATAGTGGGAATTGTCTCCAGATTCATGCAGAAACCTCATAAGCTGCATTGGAAAGTAGCTAAGAGGATCTTGCATTACATACAGCGTTCACATAGATACAAGATTCATTACAAATTTGGCATAAAGGTTGACTTGGTTGGATATACAAATTTAGACTGGGCTAGCTATTCACAGACTCACAAGTCCACTTTTGGTTACAGTTTCTCTCTAGGTTTAGGTCCTATCAGTTGGTCTAGCAAGAAGCAAAATGCTATTGCTATATCATCCATAGAGGTAGAGTACAGGGGAGCTATTAATGCAGCTACTGAGGCTATTTGGCTTTAGGGGATTCTTTCTGAGTTTGGCATTCCTATCAGGTAGCCCACCATCATTTATTGTGACAACCAGAGTACCATTAAGATTTGCAAGAATCCAGTTCAACACCAGCGGACCAAGCACATAGAGATTCACATGCATTTCATTTAGGAGCTTATTCATAGTCAAGTCATTGACTTGATATTTTACTAGTCTTTAGAGTAGGTTGTAGACATCTTCAACAAACCTTTCACTGAGAGTAAGTTCATTCATCTACGACCTCTTCTTGGGGTGTGGTCCACATCTATAGCAGCATCATCTTTAGGGGGCACTAGCCTCTTCTTTCTTTTATGTCTCTCTTTTGGGGGGGGGAGTTTTTTCCTATGGGTTTTCTCCTTTTCTCTATCTTATGGGATATTGCATTTGTACAGGGTACCTCATCAGGCCTAGTTGTTGAGACCCATTTTATATTTACACACTGCCCACCTAAGCTACACTTATGGGGGGTATTAGTGCAGGTTTTTATTTTTCCCTATTTTTTAATTAGGGAAATTGTGTTTCTTGTGCTTACATTGAGTTTTCCTACATTTGTGGGATAGACTAGCTTATGTGGAGATGTGTGTCATAGATGTGTCATAAGTGTCATAAGAATGTCATAAGTAACTCCCTTGATGGGAGTTACTTCTCTATTCTTAGCACCTTGTCACCACCTTTCATGGAGGAGTTACAGTCTATTCTTGGGGTGCCTTGGACACCTTTTGTGGAGGAGTTACTTATGTGCTCTCCTATATGTATTTTTCACTTTGGCCATCTCATGTGAATCAGAATTTGGTTTTCTCCATTTTTTCTTGTGCAATTTATATTCTTGTGTAATTTCAAATTGCTTTAACATCTATGTGGTGTGCACTTGCTTCATCTCGTGTGATCACGTTTCCATTTCATTCACATTATTTGAATTCTAGCAACAAATCTGATATAATCAGTATTAAGAGTCAAATATGAATTATTTATCTTATATTTGGGTATACCTTCATGATATTTAATCTACTTCTTTGAGGACCTCAAGAAAAAGAGTTTGTAAGATTGTAAAGTTTAGGTCAATTTTGATCATTTTTTGAACATTGCTCTCTTGTGGCATTGAATTTGTCAAGATAGAGGGCATATATTCTAATTTTAAGGCCAATCCCAATAATATGTTACACCTAGAATTTCTTGTCATAAAATTTTCACCTAGAGGAAAATAAGTATGGAGGCTTGTGGATGTCTTAGGTAAGTCTTCTCATCATGATTATAGTTATATCACTATTATGAATAATACTTTTGATTCTAATTTAAGAGGTGATAAGGATAATTTAGTTCAAGAGTTAAGTTGAATACACTCATCTTATTTGATTATCCTAAGCCATATAATGAACCAATTAGTCATAGAAGTTAATTTCTATTCACATTGGGTAGTGGTTCTAAGTTTATAGTCCTTAAATAGGATTTTAGCCTTTCTATTATCCCTTCATTATTTGATTAATAGACAATGTTTATCATATTCTTTTCCTTCATTCGTTGAATCAAATTATGAGAAGTAAAAAAATTATCTGAATAATCCAACTATGAATTAGGTATATACACCCTTAAGTTAGATGTTCACATTAAATTGTCTAGGCTTAACACAATGATGAATCAATAAAGATATATATGTATATGTATGTATGTATGTATGTATGTATGTATGTATATATATATATATATATATATATATATATATATATATATATGTATATGTATGTATATTTATATACATATACATATACATATACATATACATATACATATATATACATATATATATATATATATATATATATATATACACACACATATATACACATATATATACATATACATATATACATACATATACATTTATACATATATATACACACATAGATATATATATGTGTGTGTGTGTGTGTGTGTGTATGTATATATGTATATATCCTATGTTCAAAAATACCCAAATTATATTCACATTAATTTAAAAAATAGTAAATCTTAGGGAAATAATGTTGTTTTAAACCCAAAAAAATGATATATTTTTTTGAAATTGTGTATGAATATGTCATGATTAATATGTTCAATCATCTTTTGGAAGAAGATGTTAGGGATTGGTTCAGTTCCATAATAACATTGATTAATGGCCTAAGATGAAGCTATCATTTAAGCTCAAATATGGAGATAAAATTGAGAAAATATTTATTATTAATGAATTTGAAAATATAAAGAATCATGATAATGAGTGGGTGCATGAATTATTATAATATTAAATAAGACCATGATTAGAGTCCCTAAGAATGTGAGGCAAAGTTACATGTTTGATTAAATATTATGATGTATTTGATGCTAAAACTAGTTTCTACTTTAGAGATATAAGATAAATTAATTTGAGATATGCCTTTGCCATGTCTATCCAAATTGAGAATATCATAAGAGCAATTGGAAAACTTGTGAAAAGGGGAAATGTATATGTATGTATGTATATATATGTATCCTATGTTCAAAAATACCCAAATTATATTCACACTAATTTAAAAAATATTAAATCTTAGAGAAATAATGTTGTTTTAAACCCAAAAAAATGATATATTTTTTTGAAATTGTGTATGAATATGTCATGATTAATATGTTCAATCATCTTTTGGAAGAAGATGTTAGGGATTGGTTCAGTTCCATAATAACATTGATTCATGGCCTAAGATGAAGCTATCATTTAAGCTCAAATATGGAGATAAAATTGAGAAAATATTTATTATTAATGAATTTGAAAATATAAAGAATCATGATAATGAGTGGGTGCATGAATTATTATAATATTAAATAATACCATGCTCAGAGTCCCTAAAAATGTGAGGCAAAGTTACATGTTTGATTAAATATTATGATGTATTTGATGCTAAAACTAGTTTCTACTTTAAAGATATAAGATAAATTAATTTGAGATATGCCTTTGCCATGTCTATCCAAATTGAGAATATCATAAGAGAAATTGGAAAACTTGTGAAAAGGGGAAAACTAAAATTATTGGAACTTTATAAGTAGCGAATGAGTAAACATTAAATTTTGGATGAAAAATTGAAAAACATCATAGGATATTTAAAGGAATTATCTAATAGATTGGTCTAAAATGAGATATTATTTTTTTCATTGGAAAAAAGGAATATATTTTATATTGGATACATGATTAAGAGAATGGACCGACATGTGTGTTGTGACAAACACATCCCATTTTCAAAATTTTAAATGGGGACCCATTTAGTCATCAAAATTGCATATTTAGGTCTCGTTTGAGTATGAAATAACATAAAACCCAAGCATACCTTGGCCTAACTCTTATTATTCATGAATTATTTTTTATTTTAAAATTTAGGCATTATTTGATAAATGTTATATTTTATTTTCTTAACTAACAAAGACTAAGTAATGCTTGTCCAAAGTTATTCAATTTACGTATACATGTTAACATTCAATTTACAACAAGTCTCTCACATTAAAAGTTAGACAATGGCCCAAGTATTTATAATATCATTAACACATCAATTTTTGGGTATAAACCTCCTTTGATAATTATACCTAAAATAAATTGACTCTTTTATGTATCCAATGTTTTAGTTTAGGAAGATTATGCTATGCATTTTTATCATGTTTCACCGTAAGCTTTCTACAAGAAATAACTAAGTCTAGGCTTCTCTAAATTAAGTGATGTAGTGAGATAATGCCATGTGTCACTCTCTCATTTCATCAATAGTCTATGCCAAAATTTCAAAGTTACCAAAGTAGTGACTAAGCGACATAGTGAGATCATGCCATGTGTCACTCTCTCATTTCATCACTGGTCTACACCAAAATTTCAAAGTTACCAAAGTAGTGACTAAACAACATAGTGAGATCATGCCACATGCCATTCTCTTGGTTCATCAATAGCTTGTGCTCAAATATACAAAATATGAAAAGTGATCATACAACAAAGTGTTTCAGCAAGGTCATGTCACATCTCTTCATCTTACCATATTGCATACTATGTCAAAAGTTTAGAGTCAAAAAATTCATTGATAGAGAGATGTAGTGAAATAATTATAAGTTTCACCATCTTGATACATAAATAACAATGGCCAAATAGATGGATTATAAAAATATCAACTAAGTAATCAAGTGATAAGGTAGGGGTACATCTAACTTGGTATAGTCATCAGTCATGAGTCATATGTGCATGAAGCCATGTGTCTTTCCTAGGACAATCAACTACCACAAGTCAGGCCATGTGGTACCACCTTGATCAATCATACAAAAAAAAAGATCAAAGGGGAGCCATGAACCAAGTGATAAGGTGACATCACACCATGTTTTTGATATCACTAAAATTAGAAATTAAAACCCAATATTAACCCAGTAAGCTATATACAAAAACATAAAATAAGAAATGGTTAAGAGAAATAGTGATAACTATCAATAGAAGATGGATTTAATAAAGATAAATATGTGACTAAGCAACCAAAATTAGTGACAATAAGATCCATGTCAAATAAAGTCCCACAAAATTATATGCCATAAAAATCAAATTCAAAATGGAAATACAATTGACATATACTATTTCTCTATAGATAGTTACCATGGATGAAATATTATGGTAATGAATTCAGTGCTGATATTTATTCATCATCCCCAATTAGACCCATCTACTATTTAAAAAATATATTAATGATGATCTGAATAAAATCTAAATCCCTATGTTCCTTATGAAATTAAGAATCTATAGTTTGAAGAATGAATTCAATAGTCTACAACAATAGATCCAGAATAGAATAATCTTATACCATCAATATTTTGTTTTGGGACACAAATGAATTTTACAAACACCATTTTTGATCGCAGTGCCCTAGGCAACAAGTTCCTCCACTATTTGACTCTTTATGTAGAGATAGACATAGTCCAATCATATAATGATGAAGAGGATATGTGGTTGCCTATAAGGAAATACATAGACACCTTGTTGGCCATTAAAATAATGAGACTACACAAGGTAGCTACAAAACCATATGTATTTCCCTGTATCAATGTTTTTCATAATTTATTTATGGCTAGAGTATGTACCAGTTATATATTACTTAAAGATAAATAGTAAAGAACCTGTAACTTTTGTAACTAGAATTTACTTTGAAAGATATTATGGCCTACCTCAAAGTGATAGAGTATATTACTTCTCAACCAATTCAAATTGGGTTAAAGACAACAATTTTAGAGAGACACTCAAGGCCTGAGTCAATGACCCCAATAAATTTATGAAAAGGAATAATCTTCCCATTATGTAAATCAAGCTAGGATTTAGGATACCTATGAACCTTATGAAAATAATACATGGATCCCCATCCATAACATATGTAAATTATGTATGGGTCCCTTTATTATTAATGATTCTAGATGATTAAAAAAATCTTGCCATTAGATAGGTCATTAGTTACAATTTGAAACAACAAAGTATGTCCCAGAATAGACAAGATGATCATTTTTACATGTTGCCCTATTTGTTAGATTTTGTTTGTGCCATAGTCACCCCACCATGGGAAGCTTCATAGAAACCAAGGGGAGTGAATAGTATAATTTGTGATGATTTCAAAATTTTTCACATTCATAATTTAAGATACCATATACAAAGAATTGTAGATATATTATACCCTCTAGTCTATAAGGTTATCGATGCCAAACCTATACCTAGACTCTCAGAGGAGATTAGAAGGTAATTGAAGATATTGGATAATTATTGGTGTTATCAAGATCACATTATTATTAGAATAGAATAAACATTGGTGGCTCATTTTTATCTCCCTAGGTATGTACTATAAAAATTAGTAGATCAAGAGATAGCATACCAATTGGATAAAAGTATGGATGTTAATTTTAAAGTAGTTAGATTAGGGATTTTGTGAAAAACACCCTTGAGCATTGGGAGGAAAAATATAAGTATTGGAGTCAAATATTTGGAGCCTCAAAGTATAAGACAAAGTTCCACCTTGACTTAGAAAAATTTAGATATTGGGATCCCAATGGTAGAGTTGTCAAACACATAATAAATTTTGAAGGTTAAAAATGAATTATGGTCATATTAATTATTCACATGATCACATTTTCATGGAAAAAGAAGATGATTTTGAAGTTTAGGTTAAAATGCATTCAGTTGAGCTGGCCATGGAGATTGATCAAAAAATCCATTATGATTCTCATATAAAGAAGAGTGATGTAATTCTTATACGGGACCCTACGAGAAGAGTATAATGGTCAAAATTTGACCAAGAAAATACCTAGAGGGATTCCACCACTTAAAAATCCTTAGCCACATGCCTCTTTGTTAAAAATAAGCACTCCTTTGGTCCCTCCACTTAAAGTTACTTTTTCTACTCCAATTCAACCAACTCAAATATCTCCATCAGTGTAATCACCTATGGTTGGTAAAAACCCATAAATAATAGTGCTCACCTTAGATGGACATTCTCTATAAATTTGGGCTAAGAGGACATTGCGCAATTTAGGTTAAGAGGACACTTCCCAACTCCTTCAGGTCTCCAGTAGTTACAGTGGAAGTGAGAGATCCTCCACATATATGATCACCATTGAATTTAATTGACTTAGATTTAAAAGGGGAGTATGGTGAAGGAGACTTAGTAGACACACATATTGTAGAGGAATATTCAATAAAATAAGAGGAAGATGATACAAAATATTAATTAAAACATGATGTTTTTAGAAGACACCTCTACAGGTACATTTTATAGATTTTGATTTTAGTCCTGTTAATATAGATGACATAGAGATGGAAATAAATAAGGCACAAGAACAAATTCTTGTGGTAAGGAAGGCTACAAACCCCATCATCATAGTAAATATTCCTCCAATTGATACATCAATTACTTGTGGTATAGATAGTCTTCTTGTCACAAAAATAGTTACTACACATTCCATGCCCCCTATTTCCTCTATTTTATATACCTTTATAATTTATTCCACTCATTTTAATACTTTAGAGGTTATAGTTCCATTAGATTTTACAAGTATTTCTACTCCTTTGCCTAATAATCCTAGTACTTTTACAGTAATAATTCATGCTATTTCATTTGATTAATTGGATAGTACCATTTCTACCCTTATTAGTATTAGTGTTTCTACTAACACATATACAATGATTGCTCAATTATTAGAAACTTTGACTTAGGCTACTATGGCACATCTTGAAGATTAACAATCCCTCAAGGACCTATTACTACTATTCCCCAGTCAGTGAATTTTGAAGACTTAGTTTCCCAATCATTGTTTAGACCATTGCATAGCCATTCATCTACTTAGACAAGGTATCATATGTCATCAATCACCTAAACATAGTCCTCTATTGTTACAACTATTTAAGAGTCTCTTAGTATATTCATATACATTATTTATCCTTCACCTAACATTAATGTATCAAGTGAGAAAATGGTTGATCCCCCATTTATGAAATTTGATCCATCTACCACTATATCACTCATGGGACCACCATTTACCATTTCATTCATTACCAACTCATTTCAAGAGCCTGACTCTGACATGGGACTAGTCCTAGCCACACCATGGATGTAACAATTGCAAGTAGAGAAACAATCTAGACAACACTTGGTGCTTATTGAGCTACCCAATATAAGTTTAGAATTTTATGAGAATATGAACAAGTTGAAAATGATCAAAAAGAGGAAAATGAGAAGTGTTGGTAGATAAATTAATTTTAGAACAGAATAGTAACTATTCTACTTGAAAAATGATAGAAAAAATTAGCCTAACAAGCATGACGAGTTTGTGAAAGACCCCATATTTATGGTAGATACAATAGGGGAGTGCTAAGGAAAATTCTCCATGGATTTCAATAAAAAAATAAGAGGTTAGAGTCTTAGTATAGGATTGAATCCCCATAGGATATTATGGAATAATTACATAACTCTTCTTTGTTGGTGTGTGATTTGGTATGTTATATCCATAGAACACAAATAGAGACACAATCATAGTGGCAAAGGGTGGTGTAATTTCATGAGGCTCTGAATAAACTAGATTCTAAATTACAAAAAATATAAAAGGTAGTTAGGGAGAAGTCATACCTTGAGTTGAATTTATTGACACTCCCAAATATTAGTTTGGATCATAATTAAGTAAACACTATAATAGATGGTCTTATAGAGTGACACCTAACAATGAAAGAGCTAGTTAAACAACTAACTAGTCAAGAACACCATGCCACATCATTGTTTGGAGACATGTGCATCTCATTTATATATACTCAATAGGGGTATAAAGTCGACATGATTTTTTTGAATCCTTTATTTGAACCTTTGTTAACCATTTTCAATCAAAGGTTGAGAATATGGTCCATGGAACCCATGATCAAATTGTACAATTAATGACATTCATCAAGGAAAATATAGACCATGCATATGTATTAGACAAATAATTTGATACTTCAATGGTCACACATAGAAAAATAATGGTAAAAATTCTTGTTCTATTCAAACTCCCCATTATTAATTTTGAATTAATTGAATGGGGTTCACATCATGTCCTAATTCCTACAAGAAAAAGGATCAAGAAGAACTAGCTACTCAAATAGAGGCTTCAAAAGTTTACACAACTATTGTATGTGGGTGGGGAGTGGATAGATATATAGGGGGTCAGTTAATCCCATACCTATATAGAGGGGGTATAATTTTACCTTCACTTACTACCATAATAACTAGTTCCTCCACCATTAGTATCATGACAAAAATTCCTACTTTTGGAATACCTAGCCCCAATCTACCAACTAGAGTTCAGTTCAGTTTGAATTTAGCTACCATTGGAAGTACCACTCAAAAATCATAATCTAATTTTTGAGTCTATTCTATGTATATTTATTTCTATCTTTACTTCCTTCAAAACAAGACTTTTGAACATGCATTAACTACAAACTAAATTAATATTGAGACATATTTTTAGTCTATATGTACATGCAATCACTTTCTGAAGATGTGGTTGTGATCATCTAGAACTATTTATACATGTTTCTTATACATTGTAAAAAAGGATAATTATGGAAATTAATGAAAGTGAAGAAAGTTTTCCATAATTGTCTATGAGTTTGTGTGTGGCTAATTGGGGGATTTCCATTACATTGATAAATATATGGTAGGCTTATTTAGTGTGTTATTTTCAAGGATAATATTGAGCATTTTGTCAGTCTTGTTAGTTCTTTGGTTATAGATCATAATTATTACATATTAGTGACATTGGATATGTATAGCAATGTGGTATTAATAACATATTTGATTGTAATTGATAAATATTTCTATAATTATTCCATTAGGTTATTCACTATGTTTGTTTTTTTTATGTGCTTTCATCTAATCCACAACAAACATTGATTCATGATGTGTGCTCAACCTAGTATGGTAAGTTATCTTATAAGGGTTTAATCCCCAATTAGATCATAGGACCCCTTCTTTTCTGCCTTAATTTTCCCTCTTTTTTTTTGGATACATTCACCTTAGTTTATATCCATCCATCCATCTCAATCAAAACTCAAATATAGAGTTAGACACCCATCATATTAAAACCATGCATGATAATAACTACTCTGATCACCGCTATTCCACCACATGGTTATTTATAAAACCAAGGCCTATAACTCATGATTTGGAGTGAATTTTCATTTATCCTAAAATTTTAGGGACCTTCTTGTAAGAATATTTGGTGTTTATAAAACTCACATAAAAATGTGATAAGTTAAATGATAAAGGAAAGATGCCATTTCATCAAGACATAAGACCTAATCAGAAGAATTATTAAATAAAAATGCTTAATCTAGTCACTACCAATGTCAATTAAGATTGATGGGATGGGTGAGACAAATTTGTGTGATGAATTTTTCATGACATGTCCTTCTTTTGTTGTTGTTGAAGCTATTGCTTATGATGATAATGATGCCAATATTGACCTAGATAAAGATAGATTTATTTGCATGTCAATTTAAATGATGAATCAATTAACATGGCAAAGAATTGTTGAATTTTAGCTCATGATTTTGAGTATCTATGGGATCAAATGATCATGAAAAATGATAGAAAGAGGCCATATGATGAATATATTTAAGTTTTGGCACAAGTTGTAAAGTTGTAGTTGAAAATTGCCTATGATCTAAGAAATAACCAAGAAAACTATGAAGAAGATTATAAAATAGAGGCTTCCAAATGTCTCCCTACTATAAAAAGTACAATGCTATCAAAATGCATATTATTTCTATTCTAAAAAATAATGTCACTCCACCATAGCTAGATAGGGAAAAAAATAATGTGCAAAAGCCCAAAGGTAAAATTACACTCCTCACTAGTGTACATGATAATCTTCCTCCCCCCCCCCCAACCCTGCCTCCTTATAAAAATATAGTTAAACATAAGAATCTAAGCATTGAGGAAACCCTTGATGTTTAAATAAAAATCTTTTTGTCTTAGTCCTTTGATATAGGACAATTAGTAGCCCAAGATTTGGCCTCATGTATCTTTAATGTGAATGATATTAGTTTAATCTATAACACACACATGCCTAAAAATAATGTGTGTGACATTCCATTACTGTGTAGTTAATTAAAAAATATTATTTCAATGATTAAATTGATATAAATCCATGAGCATAGGAATATGGCATTCAATTTCATTGGTATCCAAAAGCCTATTGTTCAATCCACCCCTATTATGGAATTTAAATAAATGGGTGAATAGGAAGAAGAAATTCTTGAGATATATTTGGGCACATCACTTATGGAAATCAAACTTGATGATTTTAATACCACTTTATATGGAAATAGTGGTTGTTGTATTATTATATGTTATATTATGGAGCCTCATGCAATATCATTCCACTAGCTATGATGATTGAACATAATGTGAAAATTTATACAATATAGGGAAAAATATTATTACATGGAATCCCGTGAAGTTCCAATGGTAGGATGTGTGATAGGCTTCATAATTGAGCTTGTTATTTTTCCTAGGAAGTTTTTTATTATATATTTTGTGGTTGTGTAATGTCCTCCAAAGTGTGTAATATTATTGTCATTAAAATGTATTTATTTAGTTTGAGGTATTATTTATATGTACCTATCATCTAACACCATTCTATTGGAGGCTAAACATGTAAATCTTTATACATATGATGAATGCTACATTTAATTAAAGATCCTCAAAGGGCATTGACTAAAGTATTGTATAATGACATGGATGTGGAAAATATTGTTGGGAATTTTCACTTTATTTAGAATCAAGATGATCTTGATTGTTGTCCACAAATAAATGGGGAAATATATTGTGATCTCTAGAACACATTTTTTGATGGAGCTTATTCTAGTGAAGGTACAAGAGCACACATGAAATTATATTATCCATAATATTATTATTTTAAATTTTCATATAATCTATATTTTGAATGCAAGAATAATATGAGGAATTTTTGTTTGGCCTCAACATAGCCTAAAAATTTAGAATAAAATATCTCATTGTGAGAGGTGAATTAAATTGATAGTTCAACAAGAGAGGAAAATATATACAACCAAAAATGAGAGTCTCAAGCAATATAGGAATGTTTTTTAGGATTCATTGGATTTATCTAAATTATTTAATATCAGCCATATTGAAAGGTCATTCAATTCCCTTATTGATTAGTTAGATGTGGATGCATATATCTATTATAAAAATGTGGGTTTGTCATTATGCATATATGATTTATAAGTTGTTTTGAGACCATAAATGCATGATAATATAAATCATTAGGATGTATTTGAAGATGATAGTCTGATTATTTGGCTCATAAACTTTACAACTAATTTTGAATATCAACTAATTGATTTGGAGCCTATATATGTTTAACTCTAAATTTTGAAAAGGGGATATCTAGGGTTAAAGGGGTATTATATTAAATTTTACACAAATATGGTGAACTAACCTAGTGATTAGGTCAATTAATATAAAATTAGATAAATAATATTTCAAGGTTATGATGACAGGGGATGGAGCGATCGAAGGGAAATGAGCTTTGGTGAGCAGAATTGGAAACAATCAATGGAAGTGAGAGAGGTGGTTAGAAACTAGTTAGGGGTGATTTTTAAGGTGTAGGGTATGTTACTATTAGTAAAGGGGAGGAGTGGGTTTGGATTTGAGGTGCTAGAACTGGGCAGGGTAGAAGAAAAAGGTAGGGATCAGAGAAAGTCAAAGGTTTTGGGTTTGACAAAGGAGCTAAGCTAGCCATTAAGGTTTTTAAGGTCCATAATCGAGTGTATTTAGAATATATAAATATTAAAAACCCTTTTAATTGTTGTAATGACTTTTGCATGGAGAGTATTTTAAATGAAAACCCTAGTTTTTCCCTATAACTTGTCTAAAGGGATCATTTGGTACTTGTTTTGACCAAGGGATGTGTGGGGGAGGATAACACTCCTAAATATATTTTGGTAGATATGGTAAGCTTGAAAAAAAGGGTGGAAGGAGGAGTTTAGCTTGAATGTGAACAGGTTTATTTTGGAGATATACATTGTATTTTCTCTAATGATTGTTTGGTGCTGGAGATTATTGATGAATCTATATATGCTTTGGATTTGGAGTCAGGGTGTAAATCTCTTATTTTTAGATGCATAGGGAAGCTCTTTCATGGGATAAGATTTATAATTGGTCTAAATAAGTCTGGACTAAGAAAAATGAGGTTAAACTATCTTTATTTTCAAATGGGTTTTTGTAATTCTCTTTCATTCAGTGGAAGATAAGGAATCAGTCTAGAAAAATGGCCCTTGGTTTGTGGGAAAGCAAGGTATTTTCATGTTCCCTTAGACACCTTTTTTGATCTAGCTTCAACAATGATTTCAAAAGTTCTAGTTTGGATTTGACTATATAATTCCCTCTTAATCTTGAGTGATCCTAATTTTCTCCAACAGTTGGTTGAAAATCTTGATGTTTTTATAAAATTATTAAGCACAAAATATACTAAGAGGTGGGTGAATTAGTATATTATATATCTTTTATTTAATCTAATTTTTTTTAACCACTTAATCACACATTCAAGATATGCAATAAAGTTAAAATAATGACATGCACCACATAAGAGAGAGATAGAGAGACACAAGATTTTTACATGGAAACCCAAAGTGAGAAAAACCAGGGAGAACAATCTCAAGTATATGAATGAGCACCAAATCAAATTATAAAGTTTTCAAGCACCAACTTGAAAGAGCACCAACCCCTTTTCCAAACACCAACACAAAAACTATTTATGAGCACTAACCCATAGGAGCACCAACCCCTCTTGTCTATAAAACACAACTATCTCTCAATGTTGGTTACTCAACAAATGATATAATTCTACAATATCTCCTACTTTTCTCTCTTTGAAAACAAATACAAACCATGCACTCTCTTGCATATGAAAAATGGCTTCTCAAGCCTTTATTTATAGCTTTCCAAATGACCTTTGGCATTCACCCTTTGTGACGCTTCAATCCTCATAGAATATGGTGCCAAACTTGCATGACCTTTCGTATCCTTGCATTTGAAAAGACATATGGTGACCCTTCATAAGTGAATGCATCCTTTCCTCTTTTGTTTTTATCTTGGTGACTTTTCATATTCCTCAAAGTGTCCCTTCATGTAAAAATGCACCATACCCTCTTTTATCTTCACATGGTGACTATTGAAATTTCTCAAGATGACTCTTCATGAGAAAATGCATCCCATTCCTCTTTTGTCTTTTACCCCATGACTCTTTGACTTCTCCATGAGCCCTATTTTGACTTATATGCAACTAAAAATATATTCATTAATATTAAATAAATATTAATATACATTAGCCAAGATATGAACATGAAAAACACCATTAAATGCAATGGGGCCTTTATAACCAATAATGATAGACCTTTGACATTAATGCCAATATTTATAACAATCTCCCCCTTTGTCATTGATGGCAACCTCGAACTAAAACTACCATATCCTAAAAATTTCACATACTACCATCTGAAAAACATACAGTAACTCTCCCTTACTGTAGCAACCTGTACATGTTACCTATACCTATTTCTACACCTGTACCTATACCTATTTATATTTTTCTCCTCCTTTGACATTAATGGCAAAGGGCCTACCTAGAGCTAACACTTAGCTCCCCCTCAACTGATGTTGAACCTCAATGGTAGGAAGTAAAATCAATTACTCCCAACTTCTCCTGTAGATACTCAAATGTGTCTTTTGGTAGTGCCTTTGTGAAAATATATGTAATTTGTTCTATAGTACTAATATATTCCATCTTAACCTATTGATCTGCAACCTTCTTTCTCAAGAAGTGATATCTAATGGGAATATGTTTAATTCTTGAATGTATCAATGGGTTCTTTGAAATATTAATAGCACTTGTGTTGTCATAAAAAATAGAAATATGTTCATCATATTTTACCTTGATATCTTCCAAAGTTTTCTTCATCCAAAGCACTTGAGTATAACACAATACTACTACAATATATTCTATTTCAATTGTAGAAAGTGATACTAAATTCTATTTCTTGCTTATCCATGATACTAAGCTATCACTAAGTAAGAAATCTCCTCCACTTGTACTCTTTTTGTCATCCAAGTACCCTGCCTAATCTGAATATGTATAAGAAACCAAAGTGAAATCTCTACCTATGGGATACCACAATCCATAATCTAATGTCCCCTTGATATATCTAAATATTATTTTCATTGACTGAACATGACTATCTTTTAAAGTTGACTGATATCTTACAACCATACCTACTGCATGCATGATGTCTAGCTTTGATGCTGTCAAATATAAAAGACTACCAATGATAGATCTATATAAAGATTAATCTACAACAAGTGAATCTTCATCCTTGCTCACCTTATTTCCTTTACACATTGGTCTACCAATTGGTGCACAATCCTCAAAACCAAATTTATTGAACATTCCCTTGGCATATTTACTTTGAGATATAAAAAATCCTTTATCTGACTGAAATATTTAAAACCCTAAGAAAAATAATGATTCCCCAAGCATAGACATTTCAAATTCTCTTTGCATATTATCAAAAAGTTATTTTTTCATCTTTTCAATGTTTCCTCCAAAAATGATGTCATCAACATATACCACAACAATCAATTGATGCTCACCTTCTATTTTGATGTAGAGATTACTGCCAACAAATCTTCTCTTGAAACCTTAATCTTGTAGGTACTTATCAAGTCTTGTATACCAAGCTATGGGAGCTTGTTTTAATCCATACAATGCTTTATTTAATCTACATACATGGCTACTAATATTTGAGAGAATAAATCTCTTAGGCTACTCAATGTAGATCTCTTCTTCTAGATTCCCATTTAAGAAGGCATATTTGACATCCATCTAAAACACTTAAATTTTTTTAAACACTGCATATGCAAGAAACATTCTAATAGCCTCTAGCCTTGCTACTAGTGCAAAAGTTTCTTCAAATTCTATTCCCTCAATTTGAGCATATCCTTTACATACTAATCTAGCTTTATTCCTGGTCACTTCTCCATTTTCATTCAACTTATTTCTGTAAATCCATTTTGTTCTTATCACATTATGATCTTTTGGTCTAGGCACTAATTTTCAAGTATCATTCTTTTCTATCTAATTTAATTCTTCATCCATTGCCTTAACCTAATGATTATCATTTCTAGCTTCTAAAAAAGTTTTAGGTTGAATTTTGGATAACAAAGAAAAATTAACTTGCTCAGATTCACTTACCATCATTATTTTGGTGCAAATTCCTTCATTTATGTTCCTGATGATATCACTTTCATTATGATTTATCTAAACATATTTGGATGGAGTTTTGGTGTCTTTTTTTTTCCTTTTTCTCATCTTCACTTGATTCTTCAAAATCTTCCTCTTCAATGACTTCAGGAATGTCTACTGGATCACTGATTCTTTATGTTCCATCTTTTTCTATCCTGACACTTGCATTTTCAACAATTTTCTTGGTTCTTTTGTTATAACATTTATAATCGTTAATTTTTCAAGAATAACCAAGAAATATACCTTCATCTGCTCTAGATTTGAACTTACCAAGTTTTTCATCGGTTTTCGTTATGAAGCATCTACTACTGAAAACTTTGAAATAATCAACTGTTGCTATTTTGTCTTTCCATAACTCATAAGGAGTCTTGTCACTATTGACTCTCAATAATGTTTTATTATAAATATTTATTACTATAGAAACTACCTCTCTCAAATATTTATCTAGTATCTTCGATTCATTTAGCATTGTCCTCACCATCTCCTGAACTATTATATTTCTCCACTCAACTACTCCATTTTGTTGTGGAGTTTTAGCTTCTGATTAATGTCTCTTTATTCCATATTCTTCAAAAAACTCAATAAACTAATTTGACATTAATTCTCCTCCTTGATCTTATCTTAGACACTTAATCTTCAAACTAGTTTCATTCTCAACTAATGCTTTGAATGCTTTGAAATGTCTGCAACCTTCTAATTTTTTTAAAAAAAATTACCCAAGTCATACATGAAAAATCATCAATAAGCAACATGAATATTTCTCACCTTGAGTAATTTGAGTTCTCATAGGTCCACACAGATCAGTGTGAACAAGCTCTAACATCTAAGTGGTCGAGTACTCTTTCATTTTGAACTGCCTTCTGGCCTACTTCTCATATTGACAAAGTTCACAAAGTGTGTCGGATGGATTTATAATATTTGGAAGATTTTTGACTACTTTTTTCTTGATGATGTTGACAAGATTGTCAAAATTTATGTCCCATTTTCCTATACCATAGCCAACTTTCTTCAATCTAACTCAAACAACATCTTTAACCTTTGATGTTTGATAACATATACAAATTATTGCCTATTCTCTAAGCATCTACAATCAACACATCTAAATATTTTCTCCTAATTTCACAACCTTATACATAAAACTTTAGTGTGTAACCTTGATCACACATTTGACTTACACTAAAAATATTATGCTTAAGACCTTCTACATAAAAAAAAAATAGTTTTAGTTCTACCATTATCTAAACATAGTGTACCTTTTTTGAAAATTTTGGTAGTAGTATTATCTTTGAATTTCACTATGCCACCATTGATATTCTTCAAGGTTATGAACTTTATTTTGTCTCCTATTATGTACCTCAAACATCTAGTATCAATGACCCATGGCTTTTCTTCATTTCTTTCATGCAAAGCTATTTATACCAACATAGATTTTTTAGGCTGTTTCTTCTACCATGAACCTATCTGAACTTTCTTCTTGATGAATGGAGCCTTAAAACTCTAGTCTTTATTGACTGACTCAAACATTCTTCTACAGTACTGGGCTATGTGTCTGAAGTTGTTACAATTGTAACATATTATGGCCTCTTCATTAAACCTGTTAGAGAAGCAAAAGAGTTTTGGCTTCTTCTTGACTCTGCATGACTTTCCTTCTCCTTATTTCTAAAATTGTTATCCCTTTTTTGACATTCTATTTTCATATGACCATATATATTACAATAAAAGTAGTAATCATAAAAATAAGACCTGTATTTGTATCTCTAACATGATTGATTTTTGTAGCTCTATTCTTTCCACTCTTTTTTTTTTGAGATGTCCTCTATATTCTTAACTTCTTCCCTTTTTATTTCCCCTTTTGTAATAGTTTTAGCATAGCTCTTTCCTTTTTTCTTGTCTATAAAAGTAGTGGCTTCCCCTTTTTCTTTTTCAAATCTGATACTTGTCTTATTTGATATTGATCTTTAATTTCTAATATCTTATTCAACATATTAGTGTTATTCTCAAATTTTGAATCATTAACTACTCTATCATTGATTGATTTATTTGTTTTCTCAATATCTGCTTTTAAAGAAGCAATTTCAATAGCATACCTTTCACATTCTTTACTTACTTTTTGTAACTGTGTTGCTAGATCTTCTTCATTCTTCTTGGCTTCTTCAAAGTGTACTTGTAGATCTTCAATTATTTCCTTTGACTCCTTTTCATTTTCTCTATCTAGAGCTTTAATCTTTGATTCTTCTTTTCAAGAGCTTTTAACTATTCTAAAGCATAAATGAGTTATCCTTCTAGATTTACTTCAGCTTCATCCTAATATTTTTGATCATCTATACTTTTGCTTTCAAAGACATCTTCATGTATGGCCATGAATATAATCTCTTCTTCTTTTGAATCACTGACTCCACTATCTTCAGTTGAGCAAGGATATTTAGAATAAAAACTCTTCTTCTTGAATCCTTTCTTGAATTTTCTTTTAAATTTTTTTTTGTATGTAAACTTTCCTTCTTCATTGTCACCAATACCCTTATCTAGTCACTTAGCTAAAAAATGTCTAATCTTTCCAAAATTAAAACATTTAAAAGATAATTTTATTTGATATTTATTTGTGCCCTTTTTTAGTTTATGAATGAATAGAGCTCCATTGTTATCTTCATCATCGCTAGAACTATCACTTGATTCTTGAATCTTAACCTTCTCTTTCTTTGATGTCTTGAAGGTAGCTTCTCTCTTTGAGGGTTTCTCTTATTCAGTTCACATCTCATATGCCGTAAGAATACCATGTAGCTCATCCATCTTTAGCTTGGTTAAATTATTCATGTCTTTAATTTCAAAAACTTTTGTATCATATCTTAATGGTATAGATCTCAAAACTTTTTGAACCATAATTTATTCTTCTAACTTTTCTCCAAGACCTTGAATCTAATTAACTATTTGATCAACCTATAAAAGATAACTTGCTATATTTTATTCCTCTTCCATCTTTAAACTCTCAAACTATCTTTTGAAAGTTTGAAGCTTAGCTTTCTGAACCTTTCCATCACCTTTGTAAATATTCTCATGTTTTATCCAAGTTTTATGAGCAGATTTACATTACATAACTTTAACAAATTCTAATTCACATAAACCAATAGCATTTAAAGCTTTAGAATTATTTTCACTTACCTTATTTTTTGTCAGAGTAGTTACAAGTGTTTGTGGCTCTTCATATTCCTCCACCACTACTTGTTAAATGTCTAATCCAAGGGCCATCAAATAAGTCTTCATCCTTATGCTCCAAAAAGCATAATTCATCCCATCAAACAAAGGTGCCTTATTTGTATAAAATCCTTCATGTGATCCAACCATCATGCTTTCCCGATCTACCTTCAAGCTGTAAAACTTTTTCAAAAGGAACCTACTTTGATACCAATTGTTAAGCATGAAATATACTGAGAAAGGGGGTGAATTAGTATATTATATATCTTTTACTTAATTTGATTTTTTTTCTTTAACCACTTAATCACACATTTAAGATATGAAATAAAATTGAAACAATAATATGCACCAAACAAGAAGATATAGAGAGACACACAAGATTTTTATGTGGAAACCCAAAGTAACAAAAACCATGGAGAACAATATTAAGTATATGAATGAGCACCAACTCAAATTATAAAGTTTTCAAGCACCTACTTGCAATAACACCAACCCCTTTATTGAAAACTAACACAAAAACTATTTGTGAGCACCAACCCCTCTTGTGTATAAAACACAACTATCTCTCAATGTTGCTTACTCAACAAATGATAGAACTCTACAATATCTCTTAATTTTATATCTTAGAAAACAAATACAAACCATGCACTCTCTTGCATATGACAAATGGATTCTCAAGCCTTTATTTATAGCTTTCCAAATGACCTTTGGCATTCACCCTTTGTGACCCTTCAATATTCATGGAAAATGGCACCAAACTTGCATGACCCTTCGTATCCTTACATTTGAAAAGTCATATGGTGACCCTTCATAAGCAAATGTGTCCTTTCCTCTTTTATCTTTATCTTAGTGACTTTTTGTATTCCTCAAAGTGTCCCTTCATTGAAAAATACACCATACCCTCTTTTGTCTTCACATGGTGACTTTTGGAATTCCTCAAGAAATCTCTTCATGAGAAAATGTGTCCTATTCATCTTTTGTCTTTTACCCTGTGACTCTTTAACTTCTCCATGATCCCTCTTTTGACTTATATTCAACCAAAAATATCTTAATTAATATTAAATAAATATTAACACATATTAGCTAAGATATGAATATTAAAAACACCATTAAATGCAATGGGGCCTTTATTACCAATAATGCTAAACATTTGACATCAATGACAATATTTCCAACAAAAATTTAGTCATAATCGAGGATCAAAATAGTAGTTTGTCAGGGTATGTATATTGGAAGATTTATCTAAACCTTTCTTTCACTCTTTCAAGATTAGGTCTTCCTTAGGTTCTTAGACTTAATTCATTAATTATGAAGGGCTTCCATTTCATTATTTTAACTGTAATCAACCGAAAGGTTATTCAATTCCCTTATTGATTAGTTATATATGTAAGCATATCTCTATTATAAAAATGTGTGTTTGTCATTATGCATATATGATTTATAAGTTATTGTGAGACCATCATTTCATGATAATATAAATCATTGGCATGTATTTGAAGATGATACTCTAATTATTAGGCTCATAAACTTTACAACTAATTTTGAATATCAACTAATTGATTTGGAGTCTATATGTGTTTAACTCTAAATTTTTAGATAAGGGGATACCTAAGGTTAAAGGGGTATTATATTAAATTTTACACAAATATGGTGAACTAACCTAGTGATTAGGCTAATTAATATAAAATTATATAAATAATATTTTAAAGTTATGATGATAGGGGATAGAACGATCGAAGGGCAATGAGCTTTGGTGAGCAAAATTGGGAAAAATTAATGGAAATGAGAGAGGTGGTTAGAAACTAGTTAGGGGTGATTTTTAGGGTGTAGGGTCAGTTGCGATTAGTAAAGGAGAGGAGTGGGTTTGGATTAGAGGTGATAGTATAGGGTAAGGTAGAAGAAAAGGGCAAGGATCAGAGAAATTTAGAGGTTTTGGGTTTGACAAAAGAGCTAAGCTAGCCATTAGGGTTTTTGAGTTCCATAATAAAGTGTATTTAGACAATGTCAATATTCAAAACCCTTTTCATTGTTGTAATGACTTTTTCATGTAGAATATTTTAAATGAAAACCCTATTTTTTCCTTAAAACTTATCTAGAGGGATCATTTGGTACGTGTTTTGACCAAGGGAGGTGTTGAGGAATATAACCCTCCTGAATCTCTTTTGGTAGCTATGGTAAGCCTAAAAGAAAGGGTGGAAGGAGGAGTTTAACCTGAATGTGAACTAGTTTTTTTTGGAGATGTGCATTTTATTTTCTCTAATGATTCCTCGATGTTGGAGATTATTGATGAATCTATTTGTGCTTTATATTAAGAATCAGGGTGTAAATATCTCATTTTTAGATGCATGGGGAATCTCTTTTATGGGTTAAGATTTCTACCTAGTCTAAAAAAGTCTAGACTAAGAAAACTAAGGTTAAAATATCTTTCTTTCAAATGGTTTTTTGTAATTCTCTTTCATTCAATGGAAGATAAGGAATTAGTCTGGAAAAATGGCCCTTGGTTTGTGGGAAAGCAAGGTATTTTCATGTTCCCTTAGATACCTCTTTTGATCTAGCTACAACAATGATTTCAAATGTTTTGGTTTGGATTTGACTATATATTTCCCCCTTACTCCTGAGTGATCTTGATTTTCTCCAATAGTTGGTTGAAAATCTTGGTGTTTTTGTAAAACTTAATCATTATCAAGGATCAAAATATTAGTTTTTCAGGGTATGTATATTGGTAGATTTATCTAAACCTTTCTTTTACTCTATCAATATTAGGTCTTCCTTAGGTTCTTATACTTAATTCATTAATTATAAAGGGATTCCATTTCTTTGTTTTAAGTGCAATCAACATGGACATAAAGTGGTAGTTTTACTTGGGATTTTTAGTTTAAATTTGAGCCCTACTTTTTTGAGAAAATGGATGAGGAATATTGGGGGTCCTAATTTTTATTTGGTCAACACTTTTGAGAAATTTGCTAATAAATCATTTGGACACCATCCTACATTTGTTTCTATACTTGTGAAAGTATCCTCAATTTTGGTTAACAATGATTCAACCAAGCCAAATTATTTTAGTCTTGATAAGGAGATGAAGTCTCCCTTGGCACCTGAGGAGGGTTTATATTCAACTTTGAAGGAAAATATTATAGAAAAGATTCCTTTGTCTGAGGTTTTGGGTAAGCAATAGATCAACATTGAGTAGAACCCTTTGTTTAGCAAGAAGGAGCCTTAAGAGGGTCATTGTTTGGAAAGTTTATTTTTAAATTGTGAGAGAGGATCCTCAAAGCTTAAAGAAGAGGATCAATCAGATAAAGAAGGCTCTTTTATAATTTGGGTGTTAAGGATTCAATTGTCTCCTATCAATAAAAAGAAGATGATGATGATGATGAAGAGGAACTAGATTCTAGGGAGGTCACGTCCATCATTCATAAAAATTATGCTCTAGATAAACCTAAATTTGAGCCAAAAAATGAAAGAGGTAGATGGACTGAAGGTGAAATAATTCATTTAAAGGATTTGAATTCAATTGATACTGGATCCCAATGGACTATGGAATCTCTACTTTCAAGTAGGGGTCAACAAATTCTTGTAGGTCATGGGCAAGTGTTATATTAGTAGACTCTTTTCTTAAGAGAATATTTAGTGGGTGGAGCTATGTCCAAGTGCTTTATAGAATTCATTATTTTTCTTGATTGGTTTGGTTTGGATGGATGGGAGCCATTTATAGTGTTTTCTATTTTTCAAGTGGTAATTTTATTATTTTCACAATTTGTTAGTTTTGATAGTCTTTTGATTATCATTTGGTCATATGAATTATTGAATTTAGTCCCTCAATCCAGGCCATTAACATTGTTGAGTTATTTAATTTTAACAGGCAAGGTTCCCCCAATCTTAAAATTTATCAATTTTTTTTTGAAGTTATATAATTGATATTGCTAGAAATAGTAAAGTAAAGCTACTGATAGATATTGCAATGAATAGAGAATAATAATACTAAGCTAGTTTACTAAAGCTACTAGTATATATTGAAATGAATAGAGAATAATAATACTTAGCTAGTTTAATGTGCTCACACAGGTCTGATCTAGAACATGATGTAAGTGAGATAGTCATTAGATTTTGGGAATATTTTTTCTATGGCCTCATATGCTTGCATCATATCTGGATGGTTATGTCAATGTAGTTGTTTGACTTCAACACATTTATATTATATGGAATACTACTTAGATATGAATTTGAATAAATAGAGATTTATAGGTTTTATGTCACTTTTCTTCTAATATCTATAGATCACACACACACATGTTATAACTCTTTGTCAAATGATCAAAACTCTATCTCATCACCCTTAGAGTGATTGTGGGAAAAAATGGGTTAACATGTTCACAATGTCAAGTTATCCCAAGGACCCCTCTATTAATGGGCACTACCTACATAGCCAATATTCTAAAGAGGGCCTCAAACTTATGTATTTCCATCCTACGTGTTAGCTTATGTGTGTACAAGGATGTAATGTATGATAATCAATGACATGTAGTGACCTAGCTTTTAACTTGGAAAATTTTATTCATGAACTACTTTTCAAATGCTTCAGACCTGTGGGAATACTTTTCCTATGACTGATATATAAATAGGTATGAGTAGGGTATATTTTATCACTTGAATACTTTATTGAATTCATCTTGGTAAGTTTCCTTGTGAGTTATTAGTACTTATTAGGTGAGGCATGAATGAAGGTTGATCTTGTATATATACCAATCCATTTTGGAAATATATTGCATTAAAGAACTTAGACCAAACTTTAGGATGCATTTCATATGTAAATTGGATGACTTTTGGGCATTGGACACTTTGTAGGAAAGGTGTACACTAGCATCGATGCAAGTGTTTTTATGGGAGGCAAGTGTCTAGGAAGATGAAAAATAGGTATAAGTAAAAATTAGATAGTGAAGGATAATGATCAAGTTTGGTGATTTTTGTACACTATAGAAGGTTTGGTTATCAAAATAACAATGGCCATACTAAAATAATAAATTTAGTCACAAAGAGATAGTGAACATGAGCCATTCAGTAGTAGATAAATCTATAACTAAAAACTACAACCATGATGGATATTTGCCAAGTGTACAACACTAGAGTATTACATAAATAAGATTATAGTGCCTATAATGTGGAAAAACATGAAGGAAAAGAAGTTCTCTTAGGTTAATGAGTAACTCGATTGAAAATTAATACAATCTCAAGGGGATTAGTGACTTTTGAATTATATATTGACCATGTTGATAGAGTTAAGTAGTGTATTGTCCTAGCCTTGTAATTTATTATATATATGAATTTGGGAATAGAAACTACATCCAAGCCCACATTTATTATAAAATGCTTAAATGAAAATGAATCTAAGGTGTTCATCAAAATTTTAAAGAAGTACATAGACTATATTGCATGGTCATATGATGAATTGAAAGCATATTTAGAAGATGTGTTTTAGCTTACAATCCCTTTTCAACCTAAGATGTAAAATTTTAGGAAAAAATAGAGGTCCTTTAATCCAATTTTGGCAACAAATATGGAGAGAGAATTAAAGAAATTAAAAGAGGATGGGATCATTTATCTTGTAATGTATTTTTCATGGGTTGTAAGACCTGTTATAGTAGAATAATAATGGTGATGTTAGGATATGTGTGGATTTTAATAATTTAATAAAATTCATTGTAAATACAATTACCCTATGCCTAAAATGGATCGCCTATTGAAAATTGTGACTAAATTTGAATTGATATCAATACAAGATAGATTTGTGGATATAATCAAGTTGTTGTGAAGGAATCATAAACACACAAGACAATGATTTCAACCTCATAAGGGCCCTTTGTGTATGTGAGGATGTCATTTTGGCTCATGAATGTTGGGGAAATGTTCCAAAGAGATATGGATTATGAGTTTTTAGGACTAATCAATGAGAACAAGGTGTTCTATCAAGTTGATATTACTCTTTATTTAAAAATCAGACCAAAACACTTAGAGCACCTTAAAATATTATTTAAAAAATGTATACAATATGAGATATATCTCAATCCCCCAAAATATATATGGTGCAAAAATTAAATAGTTATTGGGTCATATTATTTCAAAAGGAGTGATGATTTATCCAAAAAAATCAAAGGTAATTGATTGCATCCCTATTTTGCATTGTAATAATGGTATACAAATTTTTAAATAAGATCAATTTTTTTTAGACATTTTGTTTCCAATTTCTTAGAGATTACAATCTTGATCACAAAGATGCTAAATAAAAATCAGATCATTGCATGGATTGTTGAAATTGATTAATTCTTTACAAATATCAAAAAAGATATTAAAACATGTCATTATGTTGGCCAATATTGAGTATAACAAAAAAATTCATAATTTTTCATTTTATTCCCCACATACAATGGCCTATTTTAAAATAATCTAGATGGGCATGAACAACCCATAGCATTCTATAGAAATTCACTACAATGTTCTAGGCTAAAATATACCTTCGTGGAGAAGCATGAATTCACCCTTGTCAAGGCTATGAAAGTTATTAGGTCCTACACTATGAATTTTAAGGTGAAAGCATTTATTCTCCACACCATGGTCACATATATATTGACATAGTTGGAAACCTCAATAAATATATGTAGATGGTTAAAAAAAATATAGGAGTTAGACCTTAAGGTGCATAGAAACAAGATTGTAAGTAGAGAAAATTATATATGTTAATGGCTAAATTGAATCTTGAGGTGACTAAAATAAATGACTTAGAAGGGAAAATAAATTTGGATAAAGATGAACTAAGAAAATAAATTTGGTATAGGAACATTATTTATTTATTAAAAAAATTGACATGTTCCCATAATTTAAACATGTCAAAATGAATAACTTTCAAGGTGGTTTCTCATACATATGGGTTGATAAGAAGGGATTAACATGGAGGAATCCAGAAGGCATTTTAATGATGAATTTTGAAAGATGATAAGATAATCACTATGGATTATGTGGAGGCCATTGTGTATTTAAAGTTACAACTCATAAAATCATTAAATTTTGTTATTATTGTCCTTCATTGTTTAAATATGATGATAAAATTGTTATAAAATATGATTCATGATAATGGTTCACTAGGAGAATGAAAGAGATTGGTGTTCTATTCCTCACGCATGTGATCACAAAGGTTTCATTCCAACAATAATAAAAGGATTCAATTGGTGAAATCAACAAGACAATGATTTCTAATAATAGGTGGATTTTGGTTTCCATTTATCAATTCACAAAATGGGTGGAAGTTATCCAAACTAGGAATACCACTCATAAAGTGGTGATAGATTTGTTATAAAATAATATAATTAAAAGGTTTGGGGTGCATGAATGGTTTTTGATGATAGTTCCATGTGTTTTAGAGCATATCCTCAACTAGAGATGTGTGAAACATTTGGCATTAACCTAGATCTTCCTCAAACTATTATCACCAGAGAAATGGATAAGCTAAGTTTAGCAATAAAAAATTTAATTAGAATTGTGAAGAGGACTTTGAATATGAATAATAGAAGTTGGGAAAAAAATCTAAGGTTTACTAGATATATATAATAATTCCTAAGAAATCCACATGAAAAAAACCATTTAAATTGGTATATGGCATGCATGCTACATTGCTTACCAATTTGGAGCTATCCACTTTTCAACTTTTGTAAGAAATGAATGAAGAAGGAGAGAGTGATCCATATGAAATAAGGATAAATAAAATATTTTAAATGTATGAGATTAAATAAAATTCACATTAGAGATGCAAATTTTTTTATGAAAAGATGAGAAGGTCATTCTATAAAAATTCATCAACTATGGATTTATAATTGGGTGATTTGTATTGATATAGAACAACATGCATGAATAAAAAATTAAGCATGGGGGAATCAATCCATTCTAGACTAGGTACTAAATAATATATATAAAAATTGATAAAATAGATAGTTCCTTAGAGACTTGGATGGTGAAGTGTTAGAGTTTCCTGTCAATGGCAGACACCTCAAACATTATCTTAGTTAAAGGTTGCATTTGAATTCTTTGTACACTATATATAAGTGTGGTTTTATCTTCTCCTATTATTGATGTCTCCTTTTCTATACCTTTTAATTTAATATTTAGAATAAGTGATTTTCAGGATCATAGTGTATGTGGCTTAAATAGAGACCTTAATTCAACCCATCCAATTTTTAGGTACATGTATTTAGGAGAGTTTTGAATCTAATGGACAAGGTACATATTTTTTTGCACCAGAATGATTTTAGGATATATATTTACCCATAAGGATTATCCATACAAAACATTAAGGTAATTTTGGTCTTAAAAATGTACCATGACATTTTGGGACCCTTGAGATCATAATGCACAAAATTTCCAAGAGATGAGAAGTGTTTTGGTCACCACCATAAGGTACCCTATAAATTTTGTCATTAATTTATGTTTTATTTGGTAAACTTCCTCACGTCCTTAATTCAATGGTCATTTAGTTCACTGTTAAAATAATACACCTATTTAGTATAATTTTATGTCATAAGTAATTATAGGGTTAATTAATAATGTGGTCTTAGTTAATCCAGGATGTGAATTAGTAAGAATTTATATGGATCATTCAACAACCTCTAAAAATTTAAAACCTATCGATGGCCAATTGTATATACATAGTCATAATTTTAATGTATTATAATAGTGATTTTTGTTATCACTTTCATACTTGTAGGGTCAAGATTCACTTTGTAAATGTTACTTTTGGCTAACCTTAAATTTCTTGAGTTTACATTCATAATGAAATATTGAGTCATGTGTCCATTTTAATAATTTGGTTCACACATGAATCCCAAATTTTCAAAGGTTTTTTTTTGGTCCTTTAATATATTTGAGGTTGCTCCAATCCATTTCACTAGTTTGTCACAATGTAGTTGGTCAATGGGTTGGTCTTATATTTTAGAGGTATGTAGTTTAAACCCTAGTGTGAGTAAAGAAAAATATTAATGAATTAATAATTTTTAGTTTAGGCATTGATCTTAGATAAATATGAGTGTTATTGAAGGGTCCAATGGATCTACATAATGAAAAAGGGACTTTGTGAGCCCGTGATCCCATGGCCATTGAAGGACTACCATATGAACCAATCATGGACTACATAGGAATATGAAAGGTTGAGAAGTACTAAATAATTATGTGAATTACATGGTACATGTCCAATTGAAAATTTCCATGTGTCCTACAACTAGTCCATTCACATGATGTTGCCTAAACATATCAACATCTACCATGCATCTTATTTTCATTAGCCTTAAAGCATAAGTTTAAATACAAATAAAAGAGAGGTATATGAAAAAATACATATATGACAAATGAATAGTTTTAACATGAACCTATCAGTGGTGGACACCTATATTGATTCATTTTTCCACATTGTCACATTTAATGCAAGGAATAAAAAACATGGATTCCAAAAAATACTAAGGAAAAATGATAAAATTAATGGGTCTGTATAGGCCATGGAAGGTAAAGTGAACAGCATAGATTAAGGAGACTCATTACCATGTGATTTCAAATAATTGAGGAGTAGATACACATATCTCTCCTAATGGTCAATAAACATTGAGGTGAAAATGTAACTTTATGGATCGAGGATCTTGTGTCTAATGAAAGATAATAAAGTGTACTACTTATAATATATGCAACAAAGGATAATGTCAATAATAACATGGGCATATAATGAATCATTTAATGTATATAACCATGTGGAGGCCATGACTAATTCAAAGGGAGGGTCATAAGGTGGGACCAACATGGAGGTACATGTAGAGGCATGTCTAGGGTTTCATTTTTTTCATGGCATTGAAAAACACAAAATAAAGAGATTGATAGTATCAAGTAGATACAAGATGGATTAAATATATCCAAGGGATATGCATGGTAAAAAAATATTTTAAAAATTTAACCACTCCATCACTCTATGACCAATTATGGGAGGTTACACATTCTAATTTAATTGGGCATGGAAAGATTAAAAATGGTAAAGAAGGTATGTTAACATTGGGACCTCAAGGCTATGGAATGGTGCCATGTGGACAGATAATGTACTCACTATTGAAGAAAAATAATTTTATGAGTGTCTCCATGTAATATATCCATAATTTAATCATAGTGAACACTGATAAGGTAGTATTTAATAGGAACAATTTTAAAACATAACTTAAGTTTCATAACTCCATTTTTAACATAGTTTGTCTCATTAGAAAGGTTTTGTCAGTGTATATAGAATGGTCTCAGGTTTGATAGTGATTGATGCATATCCAAAACCTATCTAAAAATGAAGTTATTGTCCCTTTTACATTTAATGGTGAAATAAAAGTGCGTAGAATGGGGTTATCACTTGAATTAGAATGGAATTAGCTACATAGAGAATTGTAAGGTTTTCCAAGTGTCATAAACTTCCCCATGATGATATTTTGTGTTTTCCCTACACTCTCCTAAGATAGTTGTGATTGGTTATAAAACATAGAAGTGAGATCTTATGCCAAGTGTCACTAAATAATCTCACCATTACACATTATATATGAGGCATTTAGTTTGATCTCAAGATGAAACTTATGTTTATTCTAAGCTTAAATTTGCATTGTGAATGTTTTATTCTTAGGTATAATTTGTGTTTTCTCAAAGTGGCTTATTATTCAGTGAATTTAATAACTATGACCACTTTTTGATTGATGTTAGATGGAGTGGATTGATTAATATGTGCTTGTGTAAATATGAATAGTCATTGGTTGAGAGTGTGATTTTCCATGATGTAGATGCATGTCTACTCTTCTACCATTGATGAAAAATTATATGGAATTATCATGGAATGTTCTATAGGGAAAGGGGTTATAAATTAATGAAGGTATCCATCATCTTGGATCTTTTGGATATGAAATGAAAATATGCTCTTAGAGGTGTGATTTTATCTAATTTTTTGTGTTTATGTTGGTAAGAGTATCACATAATTAAAAGAGAATTATGTTCTTATAAAATTGAGTATAGTCTTATAGCTGGTTGATATTTTTGATTTTCAATTGGTCATGGATCTATGAGACCTTACTTGTAGTCTAGATGAATAAAGAACTTGTAAATATCCTTTTATAATTTTAGTAGTTTAATGTGTAATATTGATAAATATTTTAACTAGTTTTGTAGTCTATCTTTTCTCATTAGTTTATAATAGATCAATTTGATAAATAATAAAACATCCATGTAGGTAATTTTACTAATTTTTTGAACTATGAAAGAGTGTGAATAATTGTTTAAATTTTTTGTCTCTTTTGGTTCTCATTGGCATGTTAATTTAAGCTTTGATAAGATTCCATGGCCTAATGGATAGAAGGTACTAACAAAAATTATTTAATCATCCCTACTTTATATTCATTTTCAATAGCTTATCCTCTGAGACAATTTCCATTTACATATTTTATAAGGGCCTCCATTATCATGCATTCTAGTGTATATGAGCTAATTTAATCATGTGTGTACATGTAATATTGTGAACATTGATATTACGATCCAAAAATGTTATTATTCATTTATATCTATTTTATTATGTATATATATTTTGAGTAGCACATGGTTATGTTTTATATTGATAATAAATTGGGTAAGATAATATAATGGCCATGTTTATCGTCTATATGTATGTTCATTGGAGCTTATTTTGTATAATATTTACATTTTAGACTATTATAGGGTCTCTCCTCTTAGTCCAATAGATCCAAAATAATAAAATGTAGGTCACCTATTCTATTTTTTTCTTAATGTTATATCTAACTTTAGGGACTCAGTGATTTTTTTCATTCTACAATGAAAATATGAAAAATATTTTTAATAAAAGGGTAATATTTAAGGATTTATAGTTGGGCAACTTGGTATTTATCTAAGACAACATACATGAATAAAAATGGAAGCATGTAAAATTTTATTCATTATGGATTAGGCATTACAAATAAAATATAAAAATAGAGAGAGTACATATTTCCTCAAAGATCTAGATGGTGAAGTGTTAGAGTTTCCTATCAATGGCAGGCACCTCAAACATTTCTATGTTGAAGGTTGTATATTAATTATTGTAGAGTGTGTATAAGTGTGGTTTATTATTTTCTTATTCTTATTTTTTCCCCTTATTTGATGGCATTGCATTTTGAATAAGTGATTTTTAGAATCACAATGTGTGCATCTTGAACATAAACTTCAGTTTAGCTTGACCAAGTTTCAAGTTGAGGCATTCAAGATAGTTTTGAGCTCAATGGATAAATTAAAAAATTTATCCACTAGGATGATTCTAGGATATCTAAATACCCACATGGGGTATCCATACCATAAATGGAGCTAATATTGTAGCTCAAAATGTCCCATGACATTTTGGGACCCCTATGATCACAATGTACATAATTTCAAAGTGATGAAAAAGTGTTTTTTTCAACATCATAAGGTCTCATATAGGTTTTTATTTCATTTTTGGTGTCTATGGTAAGGTTCATCATATCCTTGATTTATTTTCCCATCTGGTTCAATTTTGTGTCACAAATCATTTCAATTTTAATTCATAATATGGTCTTAGTTAATTTAGGGTGTGAATTAGTAAGAATTTAGATGGATCATATAGTAATATTGTAAATTTTAAATCTTACCCATGGATACTTTCATATGCCTAGGTCTAAGTATTCCTTACTATAATAGTGATTTTTATGGTCACTTTCATACATAACAGTTTAGGTTTCACTTTATAAATGTTGCTTGTGGCTGACATCTATGTGCCTATATCCATGTTCATAATAAAATTATTGAGTTACATGGCCATTTAAACTCTTTGGTCTACCCATGAAACATAAAGATTAAAAGGATCTTATGTTCCTTCAATATATCTCAATTTACTTCAATCCCATTTATTAACTTATCATAATGTCATTGATCACTGGGTTGGTCCTCTATCTAAGGGGTCTTCAGTTGAAACCTTAGTTTGAGTAAAGGTGAAGATTGGTGACTTAGGAAATTTTCATTGAGGCACATATTTTAGATAAATATGAGGTGTATTGAAGAGCCTAATGGATCCATGCAATGTATAGGGGACTCATGAGCCCATGTTCCTATGGCTAATGACAAATTGCCACATGAGATAATCATGAACCATGTAATGAGATGGAAGGATGAGAAGGTGTATGGAATTCCATGAATTTTATGGTACATGTACAACTGAAAATTTCCTTGTATCATACACATGGTCCATTCACATGATACCACCTAGACAAATAATCATATCCCACATGTCTTGCTCTTGTTCACCATAGAGGAGTAGTTCAAATACAAAGGAAAGATAAGCCTATGGCCAAATATATATTTTACCAATAAATAGCTTCCATTTGACCTGATTAATGTTATCCACATATTCTAATTGATGTTTTCACATGGTCACATTTGATTTGATGATAAAATAGCATGGATGGTAGAAAATATTGAGGAAAAATGAAGTTCACAAGACTACATGGCTATGAAGGAGCAAGTATAAAACATAGGTTACGGAGCCTCGTGACCACATGAGTCTAAATAAATGAGGAGTAACAATGTGTCGTTGTCTTAGTGCTCAATCAAAAATAAACCGAAAAGGTAACTATATTGATTGAGGATATTGTTTCCAATGAAGGATTTCCACATGTACAATTTAGAATATACATATAAAAGGCTAAGGTTAAGAGTGTCATGAAACCTAAAATGAATTAATTTGTATATATATTTCCACATGGAGGCCATTTATAATGAAAAATGGGATCACAAGGTGAGATAAATGTGGAGGTACAAGAAAAGGCATGTCTGGGGTCAATTTTTTCCACATGGCCATGATAATCATAAAATAAAGGGGTTGTGAATACTAAGTATATACATAGTGGATTCAGTGAAACCATGGGTTGTGTAAGGTAAATAAAGGCATATTAAAATTAGAACCACTACATGACCCTATGACTAATAAGTGATAGCCATGTTTTTTAGTTTAATTGGGCACACAAAGTTTAAAAATAGTAAATGAGGTCCATGAAGTTTGGGAGCTCGAGGATATGGGATGAAGCCATATTGATTGATAAGATGCCTACTATTTGGGGACCATAATTTTATAAGCATATGCATGTTAGATACACTTCATTTTATCAAAGTGAACATTTCTAAGGTAGTATTTTAAGGTATTTATTTTACAATCACAACTCAAGTTCAACAATTCCATTTTGAGGGCATTCAGTCTCATTCTAAAGGTCTTACCAGTTTACATATAATGGTCTTAGGTTTGAGGGTGATTTGTGCATATTAAAAGACATATTGACAACTAAATTATTCAGCCCTTTTAACTATAATGGTGAAATAATGATGTGAATAATGGAGTGATCACTTGAATTAAAATGGAATCAGTTTCACAAATAATTTTAGGCATTGGTAAATGTCACAAATTACCCTACAATGAAATTTGAGTAATCCTTGCACTCTCCTAAGAGATTAGTGATTGGTTCTCAAAATCAAAAGTGATATCTTGTGCCAAATGTCACTAAATAAACTCATCATTACACATTCTCCTAATTTCTTATTAAGTCAGATGCTCCATGAGGAATTCAAATTGGTCTCAAGATGATCTTTGTGTTCTTCCAAGATCATTTTTGCATTGTGAATAGTTTATTCATAGGAAGAATTTTTATTATCAAAGTGGCTTATTCTTCAATGAATTTAATATGTATGGTCACTTGTAAATTGATGCCACATGGAGTGGATTCTGTAATCTATGCTTATGTAAAGATGAATAGTGATTGGTTAAAAGTGTGATTCACTCTGATGTGGTCAGTTGTCTGCTCTTCTACATTTGATGAGAATTTATCAAGAATGATCTTAAGATTTTTTAGATGTAAAATGTTTATACATTTGTGATGGTTTTGTTCATCTAGATATTTTAGTTATGGAGCAGAAATTTGGTCCTAGAGGTTTTAGATTCTCTAAAAATTTTAATCTCTATTAGTAAGAGTCTTTTGTAATAAAAAGATTGCTATATTATCATAAAATCAAGCATATTATTTTAGTTGGTTGAGATTACCAATTATCACTTGGTAAGGGAATTATGAAGACTTGTATGTAGTCTAGTTGAATAGTGAACTTGTAAGTATCCTTCTACAATTTTAGTAGTCTGATGTGTGATATTATTGCTTATTTTAGCTAATTTTTTCATTTCCATGTTCTTAATGGTCTGGAATGCATCAATATGATAAGTAATAATATGTATATTTGATAATTTTAATATTTGTTTGAATTATGAAATAATATACATAATTGTTTAAGTTGTGTGTATATTTTAGTTTCATGGGAAGACTCATTTAGGATTTGAGCATGTTCCATGGCCATATGGATGAAGGTACTAATGATGATTGATTGATAATCCTCCATTTATATTACATTTCAATAACTTGTCCTCTAAGTCCTTTTCAATTTTTATATTTCATAAATGTCTCCATTATCATGGATTCTGGTGTATATGAGCTAATTCAATTATGTGTGTGCATGTAATATTGTGAACATTGAATCTAAGTTGCATAATCTTCATTGTTCACTTATGTATATTGTAGTTTATGCCTATCTTTTGAATATAATTTGGTTATGCTTTTCGATGATGATGAATTGGGTAAGATAATAATAGCGGACATGTTTAACATCTAGGCATGTATGCTTCTTTGATAGTATTATGTTTAATATTTAAATTTTATACTATTGTAGGGTCTCTCTACTTGGCCTAACATATAAAAAAGAGTAAAGAGTGTGTCACCTCTATTATCCTTTACCTCATATTGTATCTACCATTACTAAATAAGTAATTTGGGTCTAAGGTAAATTTTAATGTCTCATATATAAATTAACTTGGGATTTTTTTGGAAAATATATAATTATGTGTTTCGATAGTTTGGAAAAAAGGTAATAGACTATGTTTAGGCATGTAGGCGAATCAACATACAAAACATAACTTGCCACAGGAGGTATGCTTACATGCAACTATATGTAAAAATCATGGACTAATGTTAGTAATTTTATTAGATGATAGGCATTTTCTATTTAATGATAGGAATTCCATCACATGATAACCATAATGTTGAATAATTGGTATGTTGTTATTTGACAGTTGTGTTGTTTCTTTGCAATGTTTATATCGCTTGATAACATTATTGTCACACGATAATAATGTCAGTCAATAACATTATTGTTACTCAATAACATTTAGCTCAAAAACATTTTTATCACTCGACAACATAGCTATCACACATCACCATAGTTTTCTACAATAGATGCACTATCGAATGACATCTATGCTTCCTAATGACATATGTGTTGTTTGACTGGTGATAATATTGTAGGTAAGTGACAAATATACTAGTGAGCGACACAAGTACTTACGGATCATAGTTATGATGATATGCTATATAAATTTGGTACTCAAATAATTATATATTACATATAATGTTAAATAAGCTTATATTAAATTTTGATGGAGTGGTGAATTATATTTATATGTATGAAATTTATTTTTAATAGTAGGCGGCCTGATCTAGAAAACTAACTTACACCTATTAATTTAAGCAAATACACATTGTTCACCACCCAATAAAATAGCCAGATACTAATTTCTAAAATCAAAATAATCACGAATTAACAAATAATAGCCACAAAAATTCACCTTGTTTGGGTCTCACTACAAATAAATTGGTGTTGTCTATCTTATATTCTGAGGGACCTTCAAAGATGATAACTTGAAACCCAATAAATATGATTTGTTGATATTCATATAAGATGGAATATTTATAATCCTTTGATAACACATGTTATTAGCATATTTTATATAGTGACACCCCTAAAAAAAATAAAATAAATGATAATATAATTATTCTCAAAAAATGAAATATTATTTTGTATGGATTGTAAAAATATAAAATCTCTTACCACTAAAATAATTAATAAAAACACATGACTTACATGAAAAACTACTATAAAATTTAATTTATTTATTCATTAAAGTTATATAAATAACTTATGTAAGAAGTTATAGGTAAAAATTCACTTCTATATATATAACCAATACACATATCTTCTCTATCCATTATTTTTTGGTTTTTAAGTAGAATATTATATCTTAGGTGTGTAGGGGTTCCAATTTTTATAGAACAATTATATTCGCACCTAAAGTTTTATAGGTGTGTAGGGGTTCCAGTTAAAAAAAGTTTTATATTACAAAGGTCATAACTTTATAATAACACATCATTTTGAAATGTGGATTATGAGCAGTTTAAAAAATATATAAATTCATCAAATTTAAATGAGTATTGAGGAAACGCTAAAAGATGTTAGTTTAGAATTGTTAGGAAACATTATAATTTCAAGTAAATTTATATTTTGTAGATTATAAAGTTTAAATAAATCATTAAAATGAAGTATAATTTTTTTTATTATAAATTTAACTTATCAATTTTAAAGATGAGTGATATTTTGTTAGTTTGTATTAAGTATCGGTAAAATGAAAAGGATTTTAATAATTTGAAAAATCCAAATCCATGAAAAAATGTTTTGGAGAATATGAGTGTGTCACATTTAAAAAATATTAATGAAAAGATGAAAATAATATTGATTTCATTTTATAGGTCATTAAAATAGATTTATTATTTATTAAGATATGCCATTGGAGTGTGAAAAATAAATAGTTGCACGGTTAAATTGGAAGTATATAGATTGAGTGATATAAAATTTTATTTTACATTATTTAGAGTAATGTAATTAAATATTTTTTCATGCTTATAATTGATTAATGTAAAATAAAAGAGGTGAATGAAAACTTTTAACTTATTTTTAATGGGTCACTTTTTCAAAATGAATTTTATTATGAGGAAAATTTATTTAAAAAATACCGGTTAGTTACAATAAATAAAAAGAGAACATTTGTTTTATAAATTATCTTCAACAATATTTTGTTTTAAATTTAAATATTAAAAATAAAATAAAAATTATATTGAAGATATTTATGATGTATTAGTTTTAAAATCACATAAATCTATATGATACGGGCTTGAATATATACATATAATTCAAATAAAATGATTTTATGATGTTATTGAAATACCCCCCCCAAAAAAAAATTGAGAATTGCTAAATTTTAGAGTTTGAAATGGTATTGTGTGCATGGACCCACACATAAACTAGTGTCATGAGACAACATACTATTTGGTTACATATTCATGTGCTTAAAACCAATATCCTATTAGGTAGTAGAGTACACATAACCAGGGTTACCTCACCATCAGAGGATTATATAAGGGAACTCTTCACCAAAAAAAAGGATAAAGTTTGGTGTGTATTAGTGTGTGCACGCACACCGATATACTCCAAAATCTATACTCAGTATAGGGACCCCTCATAGAATTATATAACGATCTGATAATGCTATTTAAACATATCGGTCTCCTAAGAAAATCATGTTGAAGGTTTATAGGATAAAACCATTACCTCATGAATCCATTGCAATGATGAATAGAGCAACCAGGAAAACTCAAGTATATCACTCCAGAGTCCAACTCAAGTTAGACCTTATCATAAGAGAGGATGGCAATAAAAAGTCTGCCAAGTGAATAGTAACTTTTGAGAACCTAACCAATAATAATATACATGCATACTTTGCAGTGAGTTATGTATCAGAATAGCCATTACTTAGGAAGAAAAATCCCAGACATAATCATATCATAAAAGCACACATTGGCTTTCCTTTTGAGACACCAATTGGGTCTTTTATTTGATAACGAAATGGTTTGTACACAATAGAATTGGTGGCACTATTCAATGAACCAAATTTGGCTCACCTCTATATAAGCGAGGTTACTTAATAGAACATTTCACAATTAATGTCATGTCTTTAAGGACAAATGGTAATTCATATGGTTGACAAAAGAATAATATTTCCATTGATACAAATTAACAAATATGAAAAATGGTTGCCATGAAGAGATAATCATAGGGAATTCACTCTAAGACCCAAAAAATAATTTAAAAGCATGCTACATTATGATATAAGTCCACCTAACACCAGTAACGTGCTCACAACCAAGTAAAAACCAATATCTTTAGTTATGAACCAATAATGATAATGAAATCGTCAATATGTTCACAAGAACATAAAGTAATGCCCATTAATAATTTCATGATTTTCATTGCACCAAAATTGATAACTCATGTACCCCTTTAATGTGATCTTCCTTAATTTCATTGCTTAAGCAATATAAATTATTAATAGATTGTAGCTATGGCATTTTAATTGTAGCCATTGGGTATCAATGCCCAAGATGATATCAATTATGACCCAATAAATATTTAAAAGACATCTTATTGCATTTACCAAATAATAATGATAGCACATACATCTCATGCAAATATCTACCAAAATTTCATCGATATGAGGTAATGTCATTTAACTCATTAACTCCTATCCAATTTTCACAAGGTAATCAATAATCCAAACATAGCAACATTATATGAAATAATATAGCACAGTGACCTCTTTATATGAGATACTATTTTCATGTTGTATTCACATTTAGTGCCAATTCAATTAGAGGATAAAATAGTCCTTATTGATAGAGTACACTAGGTAACCTCTCATAAGGCAGCCAAGGTTCAAGAGAATACAACCTATATCCCAATTACAAGCTTAGATTTTACTCCAAATAGAAGTGAGTTTGAGGGAATAATAACTTTTATAAGAAAGATAATGCCTTCATATTAGGACATCAACCATATTATCATCATGGTTCAAGGTAGGCAAACTAAACATGGTTTTTGGTACTAGCATCTTATTCAACCACTATGTGAGGGTCAATCATGAAGCATGCAAGAAGCCATTTGATGATAAAAGTGAATACAAAAAAATTGTAGATAATTTGGGTGGTTTTATTTGATCAAGGAAAAATAACTTGTTCTTGGACCTTATGATCTTGGCACTATATTGCCTCTCCAATTTTTGGTTTAGAGTTAAAGCATGCTAACCATAATCATAAGAATTAACTTATTTCCAAAACATTTTCCAACTAAGTCAACCATAGTTTTTCTATTAGCATATGACCAACTACCATTCATTCATGATTCAAACTGAATTGCCATATTTAATAACGTGTTATTCATAATCTCAATTACCATGCCAAAGAAATGAAATGAGTAACTGGTTAGAGGAGAATTATATGAAAACATGTCTTGAAGAATTAACTAGGAAGTGATCCATATCATCAACCCATCGTTGTTTGAATTTAAATAAAAAAACCCAAAAACCACTTATTAAATGAGCATACAGATTGTGACAAGTTCCATATCAAAATTGTGTAACTGTTGAAATATTATAGCATTTTCTTCATGAATAAAAGGGAAGATCAATATCCAATAACTGCTACAACCCCTAGGATTTAACCATTGGAGCATATATCAAAGATAATACTCATATAGAAAGTAACATGAACATCCATCTCAAGTAAGGTGGTTAATTTTCTATCCATCACAAGTTAAGTTTGGTTATCAAACATATAAAATAATATGCCTATCTATAAAATGTTACTTTACATAATGATGTAAAACTAACATTCCATAGTCATAGTGATCATCATCACTCCAAAGGCATACAACCAAAAATTCATAGCTAAATATAGATATTTATCTCACCTTAAAATTTCTATTGCGATTGATTAACTCCTTTTATTGAATCACATGCAAGACAATACAACCCAATGCAATATAACAAGTCTAGTTCAAACATTAATTCCAAAGTATAACTATGACAACACAAATTCTTCAGCCATATAATTGAAATGAAATAGAATTACATAATGTGGAACAAGTATAGAATTAACGGATAATTGATATCCAAGTATCATAATGCTACATTTTATTATGGTATGCATTATTATATAGACAAATCAATTCAAATTACTAGCATGATATTACTCTTCACTAAAAACTAAAATTCAAGGTTCATAACCTTACATAAACATTAATTACATCTATGAAAACTATTGAGAACAACTTTAAAACCTTTGTAAGTATTACATATACTAGATAAAATGAATCAAATCAAACTACTGACACTAAGATCCAAATATTAGGAGATGAAGTGATAAGTCTACATAAGGTCAAACTAAAGGTCAAACCTAATGGGCCCATCCATTAGTGGCCCTGACCACCCCAACCATCAGCTAGATGGTGGAATCAGGCATCCAAGTTTTATCAGGTAGTTATGAGAATTAGTGTGACACAAGCCATGGTCCTACTCCATAATAGTTAAATAAACCAAAGAAAATCACAAAAGTAACCAAAAATAATAAAAAGGTTCAAACATTAACCAACACCCATAGGACAACTACCCTTCATCACAAAAATTATATAAGGTAGCATTTCAATTAAATTCCACATGTATAGTCAACCAACAAAATCAAAAGAGACCAACTATCATGACCACACAATAATAAACGTACAACCACCAAAAAGGGATAACATCACAACATATGATTAATAGAGGCAATTTTCAAAACCCACAGATAGTCCTATTTGGTCGAGGGGTTTGCATTTGCATGAAGTAAGGTAAGTTGGATGTCCATTGGTTTGTATATTAAAAATCATGGGTAATGATTTCATATTAATTAGAAAACTATCAATCCCTTGTATATATTAAATGAAATAAATCATCCTAAGCATTTAATTAACCAATGAATTCCCAGCTAACTAAAGAGTGCTTCATGAATGAAAACTAATCAACCAATAGAGCTATAAAGCATTTTAATAACTAAATAAATTGGCAGAGTTTAAAAAAACACTACATTACTTCCACATGCCAATAATTTTAGAAACATTAATTAAAGAGTTTATGAATACCTCCAATAATTAAAATGAAAACCAAGCCATCACCCAAAAGGGCACAACCCATAATACTTTTCTAGCAAGCACTAGGTATACATGGATTAGACATCCTAACTGTAAAATATTCAGCTTGTTCATAAAAATAAATAGCTACCTATAGCCATAAAAATAAATAGCTACCTACATGAATTTAGGGGTTTGTTTGTATCAACTATATCATAAATTAGGATGCAATAGTAAATCTTCAAGCATAAAATAAAATCCAAAATGCCACCTACTTGCAAAAGATTATAGACTAATATGTGGCTAATCCCTACTGGTTTCCCATCCTTTCTTGCCCACTGTCATCTCCCTCAGAACCATATGGCTTTCCAACACTTCCTAATTGACTCCCTAGGATTTTTTTCTTCAAAAATTTACCAAATCAATCATGAACCCCCAAATTGACTTCAGAGGCCTGGGGTTTTTGATGCAACTATACAATTTTTAAAAAGGAATGCATATGAGGAGCATTGGGGAGAGCCTCAATAACCAAAATAAATTCTAATAAAAACCCCCACCTAGAAATTTAGTGTGTATTGAAATTCAATCTATAACATGAAAAAAAATAACAATGCTTCCCATGTTCCAAGTTTACCCCTCTTGAAGAACATTCATTAATAAGTCTAGGAGTCTAAAACTAGGCCTATGCCATGCCCTCACTATGTAATCCAACTCAAGATGCCTAACATCCAAGCCATGGACTATGTAGGCTTAATGCCCAAATGAATTCAAAGCTAATACATGGAATCAAAATCATTAATAAAAATGTGGTCCAAGGCATAAGGTTAAACAAATGTGTTATGGGAATGAAGCCCCTGATAACAATATGAAGACCCCGCAACAACACACATACATAATAGAAGGAAATCTGAGAATAAATTAAAATCAAGATAAAAGAAATAATGGTCTCATAAGTAATTAACCCACATAAGGAATAAATAAAAATAGACACACATACACAACAATAATAAGACCTAAGATTTTCACAAAACAAACAAAGTAATTAAAGAGGAACCAAAACAAGCAAAAGGACTTAGATGACCAATGGCTTAAAACTTTGAGTCACATTACATTTTACCTATTGCTATCAATCTAACTGCTCATAAATCTTACCCATTATCATCCCATCTATCGAAGTCCACAACCAAGCCTAGCTCACTTGATTTGTGCTTGCAATCACCAAATCAAAACATTAACATCTACCCAAGAAATAAATATCAATAATAATAAAATCTGCTATATACAGAGTATGAAACATGTCAGTGAATTAAGCATATGCATCCATGATAATAATGAACTAGTCAAAATTAATAAATCATGATAATCAAAATCATAGCATCTAAGCCATAATAGTTAGTTATAGTAATAAGTGAAATGTCAACTAGAACCAGGCTAAACTTGTTAAACCAATTTGTATATAATAACTATAATGTACTATTTGGTAGGGTTATGATATCCTCCCCTTCTTAGAGAGGAGGATTCCTGATGACTATTTTAAATAAATAGGAATCATGTTGCTTGAAATAGATTCTATCACACTTATTACAAAATATTCCACAACATAGAACACCAACAACTATGTTCTAGTAATGAAACAACCATCTGATAACTCTTTTACCAGTTACTTAAACAAAAAAGTGGTATGCTAACTGCATAATTACATATTTTAGAAATAATACCCAAATAAATTATAGTCAAGTTACCTCTTGGTATAACATAAGGATATAATACCCCTCCAACATGGAAACATTTAGCCTTTCTTGTTAGCATTCCAAATTTTACCATAAGGACAATCACGTCCCTTCATAGGAATGTCTTATCAGTTCACGTGTTATCTAATGACACCATGGTGAACAATAGGGAGCTATATGATTTTTTGAGCACTAGATCTTCACGTGCATCCAGATTTGGGATCATAATTTCTACTTTTTTATGACACACATGGTAATTTATTTTTCAATAAAAAATTATTTACTGCTTTGCAATACAACTATAGCCTCAAAAGTGCACTTATCTTATCAAAATTCATAAACAAGCTACTATTTTAAAATGCATTTATTCTAAAATTTCTAAATTTCCAACTTCTTAGGTAGGTGTACCTTCGAGCCATTCGGGCAAAAAAAATATTGTTGGCCATGGTGATCAAACTTCATATAATGCTTGTCAAGCAAGAGGGCTTTCAACACTTTCAAAGGAGGGAATTATAACTCATATAAATATGGAGACATTAATAATTTTTTTATCATAGATATTTAAATTTAGATCAACATCTTGATAATAACTCTTAGATAACCAGTTCTTTACTATAGGAAGAGGTCATCATAGAAATCTACACTTTTATGATAGTAGGGGTGCTAATTCAATCCAACTAGATTCCAACACAATCCCAAAATCCATAAATAGTGTTTTCCAACACACAGGTTATGCTTGCGTATAACCTCATTGCATTCATCATAGAATGATTTTAGAAGATAGTAACCCATACTGCTTGGTTAGTTTATTCCAATAATTATTGTTCATGGGTTAGTAAAACATCCTACACCAACCACACTAAACATTGGAGAAGATATTTTAGGCATTCACATGTAACCCCAAGTCTTATAACATTCTCTCCACAAACTTATGAGCTCACATGATTATTCTAGGGATTAAAATCCCATCATCATTATGCACTTACTTCTTAGTAGCATTTATAAGTACTTAAGATTTCAAAATCCACCTGATTAGGACATTACGTTGTTCCTTCTGAACATAAAATCAACATATATTCTAGTCTTGATTTTAAAAAATTAGAAATATTCATCCCATAATATATCTATTATGTATAAACAAAAATAATACCTCATCCATAACATGTTGGTAGTTATAGGCCAACACATACATGTATTTTGATAAGTACCACCTTGCTGATGTTACATAAGGGTCCAAATTATATGACCAATTAGTGCTTCACAAGGATATAACAATAAAATTTCATGTGGGTTGTTTTTACAAAAAACTCAAATAGGTGGTTAAAAGAACACTTAATCTATAAAGTAACCATTATGCACTGAGATCCCACGTCCAACTTGTGGCACTCATGTGCACACATTAGACAAATCAGGTGGCTACTTATGTAAAGGGGAAAAATGGGTTTTCAGCCTACAATAGACTCCAATTCCTATCCCATACCCAGTATAATCATTATGGATATAGTGGTTCTCTACCCTCAACCTCATACTTGCACCAATACTCATTACCAGAGTAGTGATGTGGGATTATACCATGCAATATAACACTATACCCTAGAAGATTTTAATTGGTAGAGGTTGGTTTCAAGAGGTAAAATTTACATCATATAAGTATTTTAGGATCACATTATCACATACTAACATGTTAACAACACAAAGTCACACTTTTTCCATAAGGTGTACATGAAATGCTTATAATTTTGAAACATGAAGCAAATGTGGAAGTCCACATAGTTGACTACATTTACATAGTATAGAGATTTTTAAGCTTACATGGTTTAATATAATCAACAAAAATGTAAGGGTTTACATCATATACAATAGTTTTACAATAAAATAAGGAACCACATGAAATAAGACATGATGACTCAAGTGTTTCAATAATTTATGCCAAGGTATTCTCACATCACAATAATTAAGCATACTTGTTAGTGAAGTACAAGGGTCCATGATTTCCATCAGTCCACTTGATGTCTAGATGCTAGCTCAATGACATCAAATATCCATCATATATTACAACATGCTTAGTCCCAAGGGTCTCAAGTTTACAATCACCTTTTTTTAAAGAAGGTTATGTTCCAACAAAGCCCATAAATCTATTTCCATGAGGTTTTGAAAAGTTACCAACATTATTCATGCTCCATGGAATATATGGCTTGCAATACCCAATAACAATGAGAGATCCCCAAACTTTCTAGCTTGTCCAAGTAAGTCAGTCACATTCACCCCCCTAGGCCCTTTAGGCTTGAGTTGCACCCTTGGACCTCCCAATAAATTATACCTTAGCATCATTTTATGGATCACCCATGTAAGCTTTAAGACATTATTTCTTGATTCTAACAACAAGCTTATGTCATCATTCTCCCAATCAACTTACTCCAACAAGTCAAAGGTTGAATAGTGGTGCTTGATTTGATGCAACACCACTTTGGGAAAGGGTGAACTTAGCCAAAGCTCAAGGTGAATGTTATATCATTACCATGGGGATTAAAATTTCTCATAATTATTAAATTCAATTGAAATTCACAATAGACATCCTCGTGGATGTAAAATATATCCATTATCACAATAGACATCCTCATAGATGCCAAAACTGAACCCAAGATAAATTAAACATCCTCATAGATGTAAAACATAACCAAGAACATCATAGCCTCCTTATGATATTAAAACATACCCATGATCAAAATAAGCATCATGGAATCAAAACATATCTACCCACTTAATAACTTGTAACCTTTTAGAGTTATGAGAACACATGCTTTTTCATGCAAATTGAAAGAGGTTAGTTGTCCATAATAAGATCAAGATTAAATTCATCTCAAGATGCTCCTTCACAAGCAGAGATACCAATCCTTACTGATTCACACAAGTAATCATATAATCTCACCCCATTCAGCCCTCTAGGTTTATCCTAACCCTCAGTCTTCTCAAGGTTATAATGTTCTAAGAATTTATTAGTGACTTGACCATACAAGTCAATAATAAATAATAAAAATCATTTACTCAATTACAAGGGTGAAGTGGTTATCACTAGTCTCCCATTGACTTGCCCATACAAGTCAATAGTCAACTAATGATGCTTGCCCTGACGTAGTGTAATTTTGGGAAGGGTTAACCCAACCAAGGCTATGGTAAGTATCAAAGTGTTTTTTTATAAAATCACTAATGTATATACCTACATTTGTATTCAATAAATGAAGGAATTTTTGGCACCTAAGTATTATAGAATAAGGCATTATCTTAACCAATTCAAAATACCAAGTTCCTTTATAAAATCATCACATAGTTAAGCTCAATATAGTTATTTTTAGTACCTTAATAATAATAATTTCATGACCCAAAGTTCCCTAGAGTAACAACACTATTTTGATACCAAATGAAACAACCCAAAAAAAATTAGGAATTGTTAAATTTTAGAGTATAAAATGGCACCGTATGCAAGGATCCATACACAAACTGGTGTCATGAGATAACATACTATTTGGTTACACACTCATGTGCTTACAAATAAAATCCTATTAAGTGATAGAAGACACATAACTAGGGTTACCTCACCATCAAAATATTTTATAAGGGAACTCTCCACCAAAAAAGAGGATATAGTTTGGTGTGTGCAAGCACACCGATATATTCCAAACTCTATACTCAATGAAGGGATCCCTCATAGGACCATTTAATGGTATGATAATGCTACTTAATCATCTTGGTCTCTGAAGAGAATCATATTGAAGGTTTAGAGGATAAAATTATTCCCTCATGAATCTACCACAACGATGAATAGAGAAGCTAGGAAAACTCGAGTATATCACCCTAGAGTCCAACTGACATTAAACATTAACATAAGAGAGGATGGCAAAAAAAATTCATCCAAGTGAAAATCAACTTCTAAGAACCCAAATGGACATAATATACATGCACACTTTGGAGTGCATTATGTATTAGAATATCCATTACTTAGGAAAAAGAATCCCATACATAATCATATCATAAAGGCACACATTGGTTTTCCTTTTGAGAGACCAACTTATGGGTCTTTTGTTTGATAACCCAATGGTTTTTCCACAGCAAAATTTGTGGCACTATCCAATGAGATAGATGCTCACCTGTATATAATCAAGGTTACTTAATGTAACATTTCACAATTAATTTCATATCTTTAAGTAAAAATGATAATTCATATGGTTGGTAAAAGAATAATATTTCCATCCATACATGTTAAAAATTATGAACAAGGGATGACAAGAAGAGACAATCGGAGGTCATTCACTCTAAGAACTAAAGCATCATTTAAAATCATGCTAAAATATGATATAACTCCATCAAATAATAGCAATGTGCTTGTAGCAAAAAAAAATCCAATATTTTTAGTTATGCATTAAGAATGATAACATAATTACCAATATGTTCATAATATGTTCACAAGAACATAAATTAATGCCCAATAAGAATTTCATAATTTTCATTGCACCAAAATTGATAACTCACATACCCCTTCAATTTGATCTTCCTTAATTTCATTTCTTAAGAAATAAAAATTCTTAATAGATTGTAGGTGTGGTATTTTAATAGCAGCCACCGAGTATCAATGCCCAAGATGATATCAATTATGGACCAATATAACTTTGGAAGACATATTATTGCATTTACCAAATAATAATGATATCATATACATATCATGCAAACATCTACCAAACATTGATGGATATGAGTTAATGTCATTTCACTCATTAACTCCTATCCACTATTCACAAGGTAATCAATAATCCAAATGTAGTAGCATTATACCTAATAATATAGTGCAATTACCTCTCTATAGGAGATACTCTTTTCATGTTGTATTCACATTTAGTACCAATTCAATTAGAGGATAAAATAGTTCTTATTGATGGATTAGACTAGGTAGCCTCTCATAAGGCATCCAAGTTTCAAGAACATATAACATATACCCCAATTACATTCTTAGATTGTACTCCAAATAGAAGTGAGTTTGAGGGAATAATAACTTATATAAGAAAGATAATGCCTTCATATTAGGACATCAACCATATTATCATCATGGTTCAAGGTAGGCAAACTAAACATGGTTATTGATACTAGCATCCTATTCAACCACTATGTGAGGGTCAATCATGAAGCATGCAAGAAGCCATTTGATGATAAAAGTGAATACAAAAGAAATTGTAGATAATTTGGGTGGTTTTATCTAACCAAGAATAAATAAATTCTTCTTGGACCTTATGATCTTGGCACTATATTGCCTCTCCGATTTTTGGTTTAGAGTTAAAGCATGCTAACCATAATCATAAGAATTAACTTATTCCCAAAACATTTTCCAACTAAGTCAAACATAGTTTTTCTATTAGCATATGACCAACTACCATTCATTCATAATTTAAACTCAATTTCCATATTTAATAACTTGTTATTCATAATCTCAATGACCATGCCAAAGAAATGAAATGAGTAATCGGTTAGAGGAGAATTATATGAAAACATGTCTGGAAGCACTAACCAGGAAGTGATCCATATCATCAACCCATAATTGTTTGAATTTAAATAAACAACCCAAGAAACACTTATTAAATGAGCATACAACTCATGACAAGTTCCATGTCAAAATTGTGTAACCGTTGAAATCTTAGAACATTTTCTTCATGAATATAAGGGAAGATCAATGGCCAACTACTATAACCCTTAGGATTTGAATGTTGGAGCATATATAAAATAAAATACTCATATAGTAATTAACATGAATATCCATATCAAGTAAGGTGTTTAATATTCTTTCCATCACAAGTTTGGTCATCAAACACATAAAACAATATGTCTATCTATAAAATATTACTTTACACAATGATGTACAACTAACATTCCAAAGGCATATAACTATAAATTTACATCTGAATATAAATATTTATCTCACCTTAAAATTTCTATTAAAATTGAATAATTCCTTTTATTGAATCACATGCTATAAAATATGGCCTAGTGGAGTATAACAAGTCTAGTTTCAACATTAATTCCAAAGTATAACTATGAAAACACAAATGCTATAGTCATATAATTGAATTGAAACAAAATTACATAATGTGGAACAAGTATAAAATCAATGGATAATTGATATCCTTGTATCATAATGCTATATTGTATTATGGTAAGTATTATTATATATGCAAATAAATTTAAATTACTAGCATGATATTACTCTTCATTAAAAACTAAAATACGAGGTTCATAACATTAGATAAGCATTAATTACATCCATGAAAACTATCGAGAGCAACTCTAAAACCTCTACAAGTATTCCATATACTAGATACAATATATCAAATCAAACTACAGACACTGAGATCCAAACATTAGGAGACAAAGTGATAAGTCTGCATAAGTTCAACCCAAAGTTCTAGCATGATGAGCCCATCCATCAATGGCCTTGACCACCCCAACCATCAGCTAGATTGTGGAATCAAGCATTTAGGTTTTATCAATTAGTTATGAGCATTAATATGACACAAGCCATGGTCTAACTCCATAATAGTTAAACAGACCAAAGGAAATAATAGAAGTAACCAACAATAATAAAAAGGTTCAAATATTAACCAACACCCATAGGATAACAACCCTTCATCACAAAAATTATATAAGGTAGTATTTTAATTAAATTCCACATGTATAGTCAACCAGTATAAGCAAAAGCCACCAACAATCATGACCACACAATCATAAACATCCAACCACCAAAAAGGGATAACATCACAACATATGCTTAATAAAGGAAATTTTTAAAACCCACAGATAGTCCTATTCAATCAAGGGGTTTGCATTCGCATGAAGCAAGGTAAGTTGGATGGTCCATTGGTCTGTATATCAAAAATCATGGGTAACAATTTAATATTAATTTGAAACCCATCAATCCCTTGCATATATTAAATGAAAAAAATCATCCTAAGCATCTAATTGATCAATGAATTCTTGGTTAACTAAAGAGTGCTTTACAAATGAAGACTACTCAACCAAAAAAACTATAAAGCATTTCAATAACTAAATAAATTGGTAGAGTTTAAACCAACACTACATTACTTCCACATGCCGATAATTCTAGAAATGTTTATTAAGGAGTTTATGAATATCTCCATTTATTCTAATGAAAACCAAGAAACCACCAAAAAGGTCCCAACCCATAATACTCTCAAGCACCAGGCACAGAGGGATTAAACATCCCAATTGTAAAATATTTAGCATACCTAGATCCATATAGTCTAAGTCTCAAATGCAGTCCAAAATATTTGATTTTGACTATATATAATTTTCCCTTGCCCCAAACAATGTTAAAATAATCAAACAGGGGTTTAGATCAAAAATAGAAAACATTCATGACAAAAAGAGAATGCTAATAATTGGAAGGAATTCTGCTTAAAGACCATTTAATGATGGTTTTTATTTTCTCAACTTGGGCTTAAGTAATAACAATATATACCTAATAAAAAATGGGAATTTTGTTTATAAATAGAAATAATGAATAAAAATACCCATGGTACCATACTTAGCTATTAACATTTATAAATAGCTTCCCAAAACCCAAATCTACCAGGGTTGCCCAACTAAATAGATTTTAATAACATTAAATACCAATTAACACCAAGAAAGGGGTGAAATCACAACCTAGTATTGGTGTATCTATTTTATGGCATTATGGGTTCATATTTCCATCAAAATTTTTGTCTCAGCACTTCATAAAACTGAAAACAACAACCCAAGTTGATTCAATAAAAACAAAGATTTGCTAGCTTAGCATGTTGGAGGTATTATGAGGCTGAGCCTCTTGCTTAGTACTTATTTTAACCCACTATAAAAATCAATCCATCTAGTTGAACTAACACTCAATCCCATAACTAAGAAGGGATGACATTAATCAAGTTTGCCATAATCAAAATAGGGGACAACTCCAAAACATCTCAAAACTTATCAATGGATCCCAATCAACTATAGTTGATCACATACATTTAGGGGTTCATTTGTATCAACTATATCAAAACGTAGGGTACAATAGTAAATCTTTAAGCATAAAATAAAACCCAAAATGCCACCTACTTGTAAGGGATTACAGAAGAATATGTTGTCAATCCTTACTAGTTTCCCATCCTTCCTTACCCACCATCATATCCCTCATAACGGCATGGATTTATAACACTTCCCAACTAACTCCCTAGGAACATTTTTATTCAAAAGTTTCCCAATTCCATCATGTTCCCCCATATCAACTTCTAGGCCTAGGGTTTTTGATGCAGTTGTGAGATTTTTAAAAAGGAACGAATACAATTAGTGTTGGGGAGAGCCTCAAAAACCAAAATAGATGTCAACAAAAACCTCCACCCAAAAATTTAGCATTCAGTGCATGTCGACCCACAACATGAAAAAAAACAACAATATTCCCAATGATCCAAGTTGACCCCTCCCAAAAAACGTTTATTAAGAAGTCTAAGAGTTGAAAACTAAGCCTACATCATGCCCTCATTACATAGTCCACCTCAAGATGCCTAGGGTCCAATTCATGGCCTATGTAGGCTTAATGCACAAAGGAATTAAAATCCAATACATGAAATCAAAAAAATTAATAAAAACATGGTCCAAGGCACAAGGCCAAACAAACATGTTACAAGAATTAAGACCCTAACAATAATACAGAGACCCTGTAATAACACACATACACAAAAAATGAAATCCAATCACAAAGTACAATTTGGATAAGATTAATAATGGCCTCATACCCACACATAGAAAAATTAAAAATGGATGCACATGCACACAACAAGGATAAGGCCCAAAATCTACATAAAACTAATAAAGTAATTAAAGACAAACCAAAACAAGCTAGAAGACTCAGACAACTAATGGCTTAAAACTTTGAGTGACATTGCATTTTACCTGTTGTTATCAATTTGACTACTCATAAATCTTATCTATTATTATCCGAGCTATTGAAGTCCACTATCGAGCCTAGCTCACCTGACTTGTGCCTGTAATCACCAAATCATAACATCAACGACATATGCCCAAGAAATAAATATCAATAATAATAAAATTTATTGTGTACAGAATATAAAACATGTCATCAGTGAACTAAGCATATTCATCCATGATAATAATGAGCTAGTCAAAACTAATAAATCATGATAATCAAAATAAAACCATCCAAGTCATAATAATTAGCTATAACCATAAGCGAAATGTCAATCATAGCCAAGCTAAACCTTCTGAACCAATGTGTCTATAATAATTCTAATGCTATATTTGGCAAGGTTATGACATCTATTTGAGATATATCATTTTCAAAATTTTCACACACTTAAATGATCATAAATTCTTATTTTAAATTAATTAAATAATAATAGATAAATGAGATGCATGTAAGAGCTCCATTTAATTCTTAATAATTAAAAGTAAATATTTCCAAAAAAAGAATTTTTTTCTTACAAATATATTTTAAAAATTGTAAAAAAAATAATTATTTTTACTATTGGAATGCTTTATATTATATTGTAAAATCAAAATATAATACATAAGGTTACATAGTAATATGGCCAGATAGATCATGGCCCAAAATCCACATTAGACAAAGAAACCAACTCAAAACACTAGCAAACTATCAAACAAAACTTGGTAAGAAAGATAATCAAGCACATGTCATCACCCCAGGAGGCAGAGGTAAAGAGCCATCCTTAGGAAGCACTGACCAAGTAGGTGGTTCCATGTCTAGGATCTTTGGAGTAGTCTAGCCATCTAGGGGGTCATCATGTATAGTGATCGACCAACCATCAGTGAGATAAGAAGGAATAATAGCATTCACCAGAGACCACTGAGTAGGACCAACATCAGATTTACCAAAAGTACTCCAACCACTCCATAGAGGAGGGCAAAGTGAAAAGTGGCCCCTACTGTAGGATTGTCTTCTACTTTAACATATCTTGGAAGGAGGTGGTGGGGGCCCATGGGGTGGGTTGTATATTAGAATTCTACTCATAGTGCATAGGACACTCCTCTAGTTATCAATGAGCTCCTATAGGTGGCAGAGGTCCAACACCATCTTCTCTGCCTAAGTCTAGATTTGTAATTAAATTGAAGACATAACAACCACCTTTTCATTAATAGAGAATGAAATTCCATATTCCTCATGATTAAAAATAGCATTATTTATGGCTTTCTAAAGATGAAAGAGGATGATAGTATGGAAAATTACCATAGAAAAGTAGTAAAAGTTGGCTGGTTTGAATAATCCCCAAAACATGCCTATTGCCAAGAAAAGGGCTCAAGGTGAAAGGGTTAAAATAAGGAGTAGATCCAATGCTGAGCAGATTTGGATTTAAGACAAAACCAGAAAGGAAAATTGAAATATTTAGTCCACTTGCAAGCTAGATAGAAGGGTTGGGGAATGTGGATGTAGAACAACTTCTTACTGAGGGGGAGCCATTGGTAAATTAAACACCAAAGAAAATGAGCCAATTTGGGCTCCAAACCAGGGTGCCACACACATTCTAGATGGGTGAGCCAAGTCCTAAGAGAGTAATAAAGGCACCATCATCTATTGAGCTTATCAAGAGTTAGGGAGAAGAGACTCATCACCTAATACATAAGCCCTAGAGAATAGGCTTTAAAATGTATATCATAGTTCCACCTCTAGTCTTTCCACCATGCCTGAGGAAACTAAAGGCCAAGCTTATGGAGCATAACATTAGGAAGTAATTCCTAAATGCAAAGGTTGGAAGTTATTTCAACATTATTTAATTAAAATTTTCTTTTCATATCAGGCTAGGGGATCTAGTCTATGGAATTAACCAAATCACAAATAGTGCAAATCCTTTATATAATAATCGTAATAATTTAATACCAGGCAATTTAGATAGGGGAATAGAGGAATTGGTGAGAATAGGGGACCACCATAAACTATGATCATTAAAATATAACCTGATGTGAATCCATCCCCTACCCACTTCATGTTGGGATTGACTTCATCGAAATCCTTCTAGATACTCTTGATCAAAAAGAACCTATAAACTTGAATGGCACAATAGTGATGAGAAAGGATTTAAAACTAATATTATACCAACTAGTTTTTCCATAGGCAGAACCTAAAGAGATGCAATGGTGGAGGAAGATTTTCCAAGACTCATTTCCATCAATGGTTGAATAACCCATTTAACACACAAGGCGATACTTTATAAATAAGTGTCAATTATGCCCATGCCACCTTTATCATGAGGAAGACAATAAATATCCCATGCCACTTGATGAAAATCTTGGGACTTTTTAGAATTGGCCTAGAGAAAATCATAGATAAACTTGGCTAGATTATCATAAGAGGCTTTGGAGGGGCCCCAACAAGAGGATTAGTAAACCTGAGTGGCTGTCAAAATCTTCATGCAGATCTAGAACTTGCTCACTAGAAAGAGGGGATTAGAGATCTAATATTCAATTTTCCTTTCAATCCTATTGAGGACATACTACCAAAGCTCAAAAGGTGACATATGAAAAATTAAGGGGATGTCCAATAACTTGAAGTATTCCCCTTGAGTAATCCACTAACAATTAAACATTTTAATCCACTTAGGCACTAACATCATGCTTTGTCGGAAGCACTAGGTTTTCCTCTATTAAAAGATAGAGCTCAAAGCCAAATAAAAGATGTCTAAACACTTCATCACTTCAGTAAAAGTGGCCTCTTGCTCTTCAAGCATGAGAAATGTGTCATCTATAAAGTGGCCATTGATAAGCTGAGAGGTGTGATTAGGAAAAATAATACTCCAAACAAGCCCGTGCAAGGCCTTAGAAGCCAAAAGGTAACCTAATGTTTCAGTAGTTAAAACATAAAGTGCTAGAACAAGGGGACACCCTTTTTTAATATAGAGTTGGATTTATATCCCTAGGGTCTAATAACCATTAATAGTGAGGAAGGTAAAGGCATCATTAAGCAAGGTTTGCATGACCTTATTAAAATAAGGACCAAAGCTAAGAGCTTTGAGCATGGAAAGAATAAAATTCCACTTGATCTTGTCATAAACCTTTTCAAAATCTATCTTGAGAAAGATAACTCTTTGCATAGATGAATGATCCTAGGCCATGCCCTTATAAACTACAATAAAACTATCCAAGATATACCTCCATTTAATCAAACCTATGTATTTTGGTCTAATAATGGTAGGTAAGATTAGTTAGATGGGGTTGGTGACGAATTTGGAGAGGATCTTGCAAGAGACATTTAGTAGGGTTATCGGCCTCTATATGCTTAGAAGCTCAAGATCCTCAATTTTGGGGAGAAATTTGATATTGCTTTGGTTGATCATAGGGCCAAGAGACTAATTTTGCAGGGCTTCTTTATAGACCTATAACAAGTCAAGGCTAATGAACTCCCAAGTGGCTTTGTAAAACTCATAAGGAAATCCATTGAGGTTAGGGGCCTTATCATTATGCATACATTTTAGAGCCTCCATAAGCTCTTGTAGGGTGAGAGAGGCATCACATAACCATTGATCTATATGCTTGGGATTGTAAGGCACCACTTCAAGTCAATTTTGAAGAGTGTGAGACCTCTCAGTTGTAAAGGACTGGGTGTGGAAAACCTAATGGTAATGATCTATATAGGTTGAATAGATATCAGTCTGAGAGGTGATCCAAGATTAAGCCACTTGAATAGATTTAATTTTCCTATGAGCCTACTTGGCTTTCATTGCTTTGAATAACTCCTTAGAGGCTTTGTCACCAATTTTGAGCTAATATAACTGAGCTCAAAGTTGGGCACATCTAGCTACATGACTATCCACCACCTTAAGGTGGTGTTTCAGGGAGACAACCAATGTTTGAAGCTAAATATTGAAAGGATCAGTCTCGAGGGAGGATTAACCCCATTTGAATTATTGGATTGTATCCTTCTTTAAATGCTTGTGAATCTGGGCAACATGTTTTCCATGGTGGTGGAGGAAGGAGGTGGTGTAAAGAATGGATTTATTCTACCACTCAATCTAGTTGGTGGTGTATGGGGACCACATGGCCATGTCCCAGATTCAATGGATGAGTCGAATGGTACCAACTTGACTCAACATAGAAGTATTGAGAAAAAAATGATTACATGGCACCTTGTACTACCTAGAGGTCCATTCTAATTTGTAGGAGATGAGCGAGTGGTCTGACAAGACAATATTTGAGTGGACATTGACAGGGTGGCCATCAATGCTAGAAAAGTAAAAAATAATTAATCTAACAACATAAAGTGGTCTAACCATTTGAGCACATGGTGATACCTAATTTGGTAGTTGGAACATGTAAACTAATATGTGTGATTAAATGTCCACCATCAGAGGAGAGGGTTGGCCAATGAAATAGTACCAAGCCTCGTGCTCACCAACATACCAATGCATGAGGAGGGCCCTAAATTTATCTTAGGGGTATTCAATCATATTAAAATGTCTACACACTAACCACATGATAGGGGGTAAGACATTTATCAACAATCACCAGAATAGGAAGCAGTCATGGTCATCATTAGGAGCGTAGATGTTGAGGATGCCAAAAGGATGCCCATCAATGTCAATAATAATCTAGACTTCTTGATGTGATGGGTCCTCCCCCATGGAAATAATTCCATAGGAGAATTTATAAGTAACTAAGATACATGCACCACCATATCCTACCTCATGCAAGGTGGTGACTTTGGTGGCATCTGACCAAATACTTCACAGGGTCATATGGAGGAGAAATCCAAAAATTTTAACTTTATGTAGATAGACAGTGTATGGAAAACCAATTTTCTAACATGCAAATCACATAGAGAATTTATGAGTAGACTCTGTAAGACCCCTTACATTCCATGATAAGACATTCATAAGGAGGGGTCATCCATTTTAAGCTCCCCTTGCCCATCCTCAAAATATGCTAATGTTGTAAAGATGTTGTGTTGGTAAGGGTGATAAGTTTTTCTACCTATAATTTAACAACATTTAGCATCACGTTCCTCTTAAGGAGAGTTAATATCCCTACAAGGTAGGCTACAAGATAGCTGGGAGAATGAGCCATTAGTGAGCGAACCACAACCCTAAGCACACTAAAATTCTAAGAGACCAGAGAAATGCTTTGAGGGTTAGGAGGAGTCAAGATGGAAGGGATGGTAAAGAGGTCCCCTAAGAGAGTGTGATAATTGGAAGAGAATCCTCTTGAGGTGGTAGTTGGGGTGTGATTTGTGGCTTAGGTCCCGATGCCTATTTGGGGGAACTATGGTCCAACCATCACCTTGGTCTTTTGGTTTTGGCTTCTCAGACTAAGGAGGTGGCTAAGGAGACTTGGGATGACCCATGCAAAGATGATTCTTGATGTAGTGGTCTGAGCCCTAATAGTGGAAACAAGTGTTAGGAAGGTTGAAATATATAACCTTTTATGACCACTAGGTCTCCCCAACCTAGATTTTAATGAACACCTTCAGCTTTTTGCATAGTTCAACCTCTACACAGACTCTCTTATTAGGGAGGGGGAGAACCACTTATCTAGTTGAATCATAACCACACATCTTATGGGAGTGATTATTTGGGAGATAAAAGCCCAAAGGTGAACTAAAAAACTAGGAAGTTTAACCCATACAGGGACATGAAGGGAAGCATTGATAGATTCCTTAAAATCCCAAGACTAAGGAGACAAAATCATACGCTAGTTATGAAGGAACCAAACATTAGAATTAATGATAATTTATTGAATTTCATAGGGATCCTTAAATGTAAAAAAAGACCTTCAATAAGGTTGAAAATTCTATAGACATGGACCCCTAGTGGCTCCAAGTGGTTGTGGAGCCAGTTGTGGAGCTAATCCTCTAAGGGGATGGGCCAAAAAAATCATACAACTTTCAACATTGTTCAACAGTAGCAGCATGAATACTTACTTCCAGAAGGGAGCGGAAAGAGGGATTACCTCATCATAAACTTTAAGAACAAACTTCTGAGCTTGTTTGGGCACCATTAACTCTATTTCCTACATCAACAGATGTGTAGAGCATAGATAAGCCATAAATATAAGGTCTTCCTACCCAAATGGTGATTCATCGAGTGCAGATAATGTGCTGTAGTCCTAATAAATCCTATAGGCTTTGCAGTGTGACACAAGGGGGCCAAAAATACAAACAGGTAGACACAAACCATGAAAAGACCCTAGCAGAATGAATTCTCCTCCTCTCAAAATAAATTATTTTTCTCTAATCTCATATTATTTTATCACATAATATTATTTATATAATGGTATTAGGTTATTGGTTAACAAGGGAAAGTGACTTGCATGAAAAATTACTAGAACTATGTATCTCCATTCTTTTTAATTGTTAGATTCTTCCTTTCATCCAAGACTGTCTAAATCCCTTGTATTCTTTTTTAAATAATAGAACTTAATCAAGATATTTAATCATGAATAATCATCTTGTTTCTTCCGTAAATGATCCTATATCTTCATTACTATCTTTTTGAGAAGGCATTTAGATATATCTATTTTAAATGCTTATTCTTGCATATAAATTGATGCTCATCCAACATGTTTCTAATTCATCTCATCAGTGAATGAATCCTCCTTATAATACTAGTAAGGGAATTCCATTACATTATTATGGTCCATTAACAATTGAATGCTCTATTTGGTGCATTGCTAGTTCGTTAGGTGTAATCTAAAATAACTTAGTAAAAGGTTCTACAAGTCAATAAGCAAACAAGGGGGTCATTAAGAAATTTAAATTTGGTAGATTAAATATATTTAATTAAAAAATTTAGATCCCATTCATATATTTATTGATTATATATGTATAAATAATTACAATAAAAAGGTGATTAGTAAGTATTTACATCTAACTTTTGATGTCTATATAAAAATATACCACTCAAAACAATAAAAATATAAGTTAAATAGGACAAATTACAAATAAAATTAAAACATTAATATACAAGTAAAAACATTAAACAAACATTATAATATGAGAGAAGTGGTAGAGGCAAGACCATCTTTTATAATTTATGAACAAAAGATAAAAAAAATATAAAATATGAAGAGTGTGTTTACCTAATTTTATCCAAGTGGAAAGGTCCATTCTAAATCTTTGTTTCTACCTTTTTATCTAGCATGAATGCCTTAGGTGCTATATTCAAAATGTTTGATTTAGAGATATTTTGTGAAACACTTATCAAGGAAGAATCCAAATTGTCTACCCTTCAGTATTCCACCTCTTAAAAGGTATTATTAACATCTAATTGTAAGGGGAAAGGGTTTTATGATTAGTTGGGCTATATTCCACCTCTTAAAAGGTATTATTAACATCTAATTGTAAGGGGAAAGGGTTTTATGATTAGTTGGGCTATCAAACCTAGATATAGGGATTGATCCCATATCTATCTAATGTTTAGATTTCAAGATATATATGTTAAAGTAAGTTATTTACCTTAGCTTATGTTTCCTAAGTAATTTACTTTTTAAAGCATTGTTAAGGTTTTCTCATCCACTTAGATGTGGATATTAAATATTTAAATATAGTATTTTTTAATCCTTAGGTTATCTCCTATGATCTTACGGCTATTATTGATCTGTTTTGACTATATATGCAAGACACTCTCATTGTATTTGATAAATTTTTGGAGATATTATATGATATTGCTACTCTTTATTTTGCATATCAATTTTTTGTATTCAACTCCTCCATATGATATTTTTTTTATTAACACCGAGTATTTCTATTATGTGAAATAATCTATTTTTTGTTTCTTTCATAGTATCAGAGTTATAAGTATTGTAGACATCCATTTGTGAGTTTACTACAATATTTTATATCTAGATGAAAAATAGACAACGCTATTAGATTCAAAAGATGTCAAAACTTTGGGATCAACTATAAACATGATCTAATTTAGTGATAAGCCACTTTTCACCATTTTAGAAGGTCTGAAGGTAAATTTTTAGATTTATCGTATATCCATACCATCTGTTACTCAAAGAGGATTTTTTTGGGTTTTACTAATTTTTTAAAAAACCTAGTGGTTATTTTCTACTTTTAGATAAATTTATATTGTTGTTTATATATCTAAGTTTTTTATGTGTAGGTTTGGTATTTTTTGGCTTGTTCTATAGTCTTCCTTTAAATTTTTGGTTAATTTTTACCTACTAGGTTGCTTGTAGTTGTTGAAAACTCAGATCTTGATCTCCCTTAGTTCAACCTGGCTATACACCTATGAGTTCAAACACACTATTTTTGCCTGCACATGATGGTTCGGTCAACTTTTATCTACAATATGGATTCCAAACACTAAGAGGCCACATGCTAATAGTTTGTCCAAGGATTATACTTACACTTGCCAATGCTACAAATTTAACCTAGATATCCACATCACTTTCACTAGAATACATGACTTGTTAGAGCACGCCAAAGTTAAACTCGTGAAGCATTGCACTATTCATACTCTCATCCTCACCCTTAGCCCGTTGGTCACATGATATGGTCACATGGGGGAGGGGGGTAAATTTATGATTTATACTAGTGGAGGTTTATTGTAATCTTCAAAGCATTTATTTTTTCTTTCCAAGCATTTAATATTTTTTGGTGCAATTTTTATTTTTGTCTCATTTATGATGAAAAAACTTGTAAAAACTATAGGTTTTGATTGGTAACTCGAAATTGAATGTTCTTTTTCAAAAGTGTATGTTTTTATACACAATTTATTGGTGTTATTTATTTTTTAAGACATACTAAAATATAAAATGTCAAATTTTTTGAAGGGGACTCAAAACAAAGTCTTTTGGGAGTTGTCTCAATGTTGATTTGTGCACCCTTTTTGTATTCTCTTTCTCATTGGTGATTCTTTTAGAATGACTTCTTATTCTGCATTAAATTAATATGAGTCATTAATAATAAATAAATACCACACATGGAGACCAATAATGAAAACAATCATTAAACATAAAGTATTATGGGATTTATTATTGAAACAAAACCAATATTCATTAGAAAAAATGAGAAATTTCAGCACTAACACAAATTTGATGAGTGTACGAGTTTGATATCAACTTGTATAAGTGATAGTCTTTTATGTCATTTAGAAGGATATGACTTTCCCTTCAAAATATGGTATGGACAAAACTAAAAGGTTTATTTGGTAAAATGGATCACATGAGAGCCATGCAGCTTGAAGTAGAGATCTCTTTTCTAAATTTTGAATATTTTTCATCTATTTTAGACTATCTTATTAAGTTTAAACACTTGATAACATAATTGAAGGGGAGTGGAAGAGATAACAAAGCTGAAGATTGTGTTCACCTAATTTTGTCCAAGTTGAAAGGTCCATTCCAAATCTTTGCTTCTACCTTTTTCTCTAGCAGGGATGCCTTGGATGTCACATTCAAAATACTTGATTTAGAATTGTTTTGTAGAAGACTTACTCGAGAAGAAATTAAATTGTCTAACCTTGAGTCTTCCACATCTCAAAAACTATGAGTAACATCTAATCCTAAGGGCAAGGGAAAATAAAAAAGTAAACCCAAAACCCCTCATTCTCCATCTCAAAGTGCCACTAAACCCAAAGACAATGTGTTATTACCCATCAAAATTCTTTTTGTAAAATTACCATAAAGGATAGATGTTAATAGAAAATATGTTTATTCTTCTACATGAATACTAAAATATTTTAAAAGATTTCACATTTTAATTTAAATTATTATCGAAAGGGTTGTAGTTCAATTGGTGAGGATTATAGTTGTTTATATCTATCTACCAAGGTACAAATTCCTCTAGATACCTGACATAGAGAGTTAAGTGGTTAAAGCCAGGATCATATTTTGAGTGATTTTGATGGTGTGAATGTCCCTTACTCATGACTGCGTAGTCAAAGGAGCTCACTGATATCCATATATGCTTACTCAGCATTATAAACTTGCTATATATTTATTTCTAAAATATGAATAGAAATATCAACATTCTATATAATTTAATGATTCCATATAATACTTTCAAATATACAATCAAAAAATTAAATTATTTTATTAAATTATTAATTTTTTAATAATTAAATATCACAATATATATAACATTAAATATGTTTAAACACCTAATATAATATAAATGGTATTATAGCAAGATGATTCCCTTCTATATCAAAACTTAGAGATGTAACTACAAGATAGTTGAAAATATGAAAAAATTAAAATAATCGATGAAGGAAACACATTATTCTTTCATTTTAGTTTAATTGTTCCATAATTCAATATATAAAATAAAAAAGTTCTAAAATTTAAAAGACTAAATTTTAAGATATTTTTTGTCTAATTTAACAAGCAATTATATATTTAAAAATAATATGAAAAATTACAAATTTTACATTTTCTAATTGTATAATATAAACATAACTTTAAAAAAAAAAAAAAAAACTAGAATTTATAAGCAATAAATATTTTATAATTTATCACTAAAAATAAAAATACATATTTAAATACAAACCAAATATGTTAATATAAACAAATATCCAATTAATTACAATAGAAATATTAATTCTGATTGAAGTTGTCTACTACTACTATAATCAATTGTCCTAATTAATAAGAAAGTAAAATAACCTAATTCTAAAAGCCTCATCCTTATTTAAGTTAAAAGTGTGCTTATCTATCGAACAACTTCTCTCAGCTTAAATTTGTGACAATGATTTTCCATCACAAACACCTATACTACATTCACATATGTGGGTGCTACCTGTGATGGCTGCGTTTGATGGGTATCCATGAAAATTACAGAGCAGTTCCATACTAATTCCTTTGAAATGAAGTGCGATTTGATTAAGAAGCATCAACACAGAGGCTGGAACACTAAACGAAACTAAAGCCATAATCCCAACAGCAACGCTTGGTCTAGCGTCAAGAAGCAATCTCTGCAACCATACCATAAATAGACCAGAGACCCGCTTAGCTGACTCAACGATGCACACGGTGAGTTTTATTGCATGCAATTGGGTTTTTCATTCTGCAGCACAGGAGTCTGTGAACTGTTTGAGAGAATTTTTTCTTGGAAGAAATCTTTCAGATTGCAACCTCATACAAGAAAAGGATCAGGAGCAGGTACAGGAGCATCATTTGGACATCTAAGCAATAGGAACAGTGCATCAACAGTTACAGGAACAGGAGCAGATCAGGAACAGCGTCATATCAGATCAGGGACACGATCACATCAGTAACAGGAACACAGAGTTTACATACCAACTGTTTGACAAAATTTCTCAAGTAAATTACAATGTCAGAACAGAACAGTCAATAACAGGGGATAAAGGAGTGATTAGTTTGAATGCATCTCCAAATAAAATGACCAGCTCTCCCATTGACAGAGTAACAATCCTTGAAGAACAATTGTAGGCCCTCATACAAAAAGTGTTGGAATTATCTTTTGTTTTCATTGGACAAAATAAATTGATTTCTGAACAGTCCGAGCATATCAACATTTTGGAAATGTTCTTGGTAGAATTTAAATCCTCTTCTACCTTAAACTCTATTAGCAACAACAATTTTGAAGAGCTTGCCCGTCTTCAGGGTGAACTGAGGCTTAATAGAGAAGAACAAAATGATTTAGCTACCAAAGTGGATTTTATAAATCCAAACACATGGGTTCAAGTTTTAAAAAACAAAAAGAAACCACCTCCATTGGTTGAAGCTGTAAATCAAGCAAAGTTTGAAGAAGGTAGACAAAGGCAAGCTAAAGCCCTTAATCTGAGAGTCAAAGGATTAACCAAACAAGAGAATGCCATCCAAACAGCAGCCAAATTCATTACTAATGATTTAGGACTGCCAAATATATCCCCGGATAGAGCTTGATTCAATCAATATGACTCTTTAGTTATTCGATTTTGCACAACACAAGATAGATTGGAGGCTCTTAGATCAAAGAAAATGCTATTTGATCGTGTTGACTAAATTCATCTAGATGAAGATTTAACTAAACTACAACAAGAAGAGGTAAAAGAAAGTAGGAAGAAAGTTTTGGACACCAGAAAGCAAGGGAAATGCGCTGTGATCTGTAATGGAATAGCTTGGATCAAGGATTCTCCTCTTGACTGGTGGACTAAGCCTTGGCCTATTTCTAAATGATGCCAGAGCTCAAAAACATGGTCTGCAACCTCAGTCAAAATTGCAGTTTGGAATTGTGGCAGTGCTCTCTTTTTTCCCCAGGGTCTTCTAAAGATGTGATTCTTAACTCAGATGTCATTTTTCTCATGGAAACTCATGAAACCAAGGAGAAACCTCGACCCTGATATGCAGGATACTCATGGATTAGTGTTGACATATCGAAGCTTCGACATGGCACAAAAGACTAGATCATCTCCATTCCTCTATCCAATTTGAAGGATTTGATGAATTTACAAGATTTGTATGGATATCACTTGCAAGAAGACCTCTTTTGCAGAATTTGTTCATTGCTTCTTGTTAATTCCCTCCACAATACTCAAACTATGCTCCATCTCTTGATGGTGAATCTCCCTTTGTAAACTTATGACCGTAAATAAAAAAATACTCTGCTATTGGTGAGGTACTTCTTCATCATGATTTCAATGCCTAGATTGGCCATCTTCAGTGTGCTAATCATGATCTTCACAATGACCCATTGATGATCTATGAAGTTGACCATCATAAATCAAGGCTTCAACATTATTCTGCAGATTCTACAGTGAATGCTTATGGACAATAGCTAATCAAATTGGGTGAATCTCATGATCTTGTTATCTTGAATGGTACAACACTCTTCCCTAAATTTAGAGGCTTTACTTGTTTTCCTCATCCTAGTGGAGCTAATGTTGTAGACTATGTTATATTCTGCAAAACTTTTTCTTTGAGTATATATGATCCCCACATTTCGACTTCTCCCCCACCTCTCACAGATCATTCCATTCTCTCTTTTCATACATCTCTTGCCAAACATATTACAACTTCTTCCCCTGGGCTCTCCCACAAACATACTACTATTAATTTTGACCATGCATATGATGAGAGCTACACTAATATCCTAAAAACCGACTTCATGGACATTTATGATATATTAGACCTAGTTGAGAGGGCTACTAGACTATCCCAGGGAATTATGGTTGACACCTTTAAGGTCTTCCCCCATTCCAATCATACTTACCGACCCCATTCCCATGGTCATTGCCCTAGAGATTCTTGGTAAGATGTGGATTGTAAAAATGTTCACAAGTTAACTAAATGTATTATGACTGAAACTCCCTCTAAAGCCAAGCTGGCCCAAAACCTTTATAGAATTATTCTTAGAAAGAAAAAATGGCAAAACTTGTATAACAAATGAAGAGCTACCATATACCAAATCCATTAAATCCCAAGTCTTTTTGGAGATCATTTTTACCCAAAAAATCTATTTGTGCCATTATCGACCCACATGCATGGTTTACATATGCTACCTCTCTCTATGATGCTCCTAGTCAGCCCCCCATCCATTTGAATCCTAGACCACCTAACTGCCATATCTTCACTGACAAGATGGGCCTTAAAACCATCTATAAAGTGTAAAATTTAAAAGCTAAATTCTTCCGTCATAGCCCAGTTCTTGCTGTCCACATTTCCAATCTTTTTAATTTTATTGTTCCTCATGGTCTTCCCCCCACTTGGACATCACATATTATACATACCGTCTTCAAATCTAGAGATTATCTTAACCCTGAGAACAACTGTACCATCATGATTGGGCATATTTTAGCTAAGCTTTTTGCTACAGTACTTGATGATCATAGCTCACAATGGGCAGAGAAAAAATGGATTAGGGCAAAAGGTCAAGCATGATTTAGAAGGAATCACTGGACAAATGATCTCATAGTCACTTTAGTTTCCATTATAGAGGAAGCAAAGGCTAACAAGCAAAAGGAATATTGTTGTTTTGTAGACTTTCATAAAGCGTTTGATACAGTACCAAGGCATCTTTTGATCCAAAGGGTTATAGAGTTGGGTTTTTCTAACATGGTAATTTATATTGTCATTACTTTATATGAGAAATTTTTTGGGCATATTCATACCAAAATGGGCACTACTAATGACATCCATAGTACCATAGGTGTGAAACAAGGTTGTTCACACCCACTTACACTTTTTGGGCTCTATATTGATGAATTAGAGGATCTTATCTCCACAGACTTAGGTAGATAAATGGTTGTAACATCTTTGGGATCTACATTGCTATTTTATTGTTTGCAAATGACATTTTTTTGCTTTCACATTCAATTACAAGACTTAAAAATTAGTGTAATGCATTGAGTAATTTTTGTGATAAGAAAGGCCTTGAAGTAAATCTTACAAAGACAAAATTCATGGCATTTAATACAACCAAGAGAGTATCATCTACAATGAATTTGATGTATAAAGGAAAATAGGTTGAGGTGGTGTACTCTCACACCTACTTGGGTGTGGTTTTCTGTAGACCACTTTTTAGCTTTGTTCTGGAAATAAAAGCAAGACTGAGCAAAGGATATGCAATATTGACAGCCTTGGAAAGACAATGTTTTCGGCCCCAATTTCAAAATATTTAGACAAAGATTCAATTTTTTCATACATTGGTTACACCAACACTATTATATGGATGTGATAGTGACTCCAACCATATGGAAAGAGTTTTCATTTCCATGTTATCAAAGAATATTTAAGCCAAAAGAAAGGTTCCTCACTCAATTATTCTTGTAGAGTTTGTCCTCTATTTATCTATTTGATTTTCAATGTTATCACTATGTTGTATAGGCTCCAATGCATGGTAGATTATTTTTCTATTCGGAACAGGTATCCATATTTGGAACTCCAATCTTCTATGCAACTTGTCAAAAAAGGATGCAAATCTTGTTGATATGCAAGAGTTATGACTTTCCTTCAGACGCTGAATATTGATATAGAAAGACTCCCTCCTCTTGGGTTTTCTATTAATGTTCCTCAACTCACTAAACATGATGTTAACGGAAGTATACAAGAATTCACTAAGTCTTATTTAAAAGCAACATGGTTTGCTCCAAAAAAACCTTTGAAACTTGGAAGCCTTAATAACCAACCTTCTGTCACCCTTCTTGATGCAAATACGTGCACAATGCATCCTTTGTAATTTGGTTTCATAAGGCATCATCAACACACCGCAATATTTTGCAATTCTGAAATCCATGGCTCCAAATTTTGAAGGTACAGTATACTATTCTAATTAAAGCCCAATTCGATTTATAGAATGCCTTGTGTTCCTTCGAGCATTGAATGGCATTAAATAGGGCAGGGTTTGCGGGATGGAACAACGGGGCCCCATGGAACACATTATCTCCATGAGGGTGTATCCTGGTATTAATGACGAGGAACAATTTCCAAATATTTGTCTTTTGCCCATAGTGCATTTAATTTCATTTTATCTTTTTATGGTAGAATCATGTACGCTTGTTTGATCGGGGAAATGCGGTGTCACTTTCCACGGTCTTCTAAATTAACATTTAGCTTTCAATCATTCGGTGATATTGAAATTTCTCACCAGGATAGTAGAAAGCAAACCAAGTTTGGGAGTTAATAAGGGAAGAATACAACTCTGAGCAAGTCAGAAAAAAAGGCAATGTAAACATAGAAAAAAAGTAGTGTCATGAGAATGGTTTGAAAAAGAAATGAGCTAAAATACGAAAGAGTGATTGTAAGAAGGTATTTGGTACATGGTTCTTATTTGAATAATGATTTTTATTATATTATATATAGGTAGGTGGTGAATAAAAGGTGTTTGCTCAACTACATCTTCAACCTTATTTTAGTTGTATATTGTGGATGCTCTATTTATATATGGGGGCCCATTCTCTTCATTCCAAGATTGATGCTCGCTATTCATTCCATATATAGTTTGTTTGGGGAGTGGTCCCAAATCTATCAATGCAGTGGGTGAAACTACACTATACAAAAACATGAAACCTATCTATAGTCCCTTGCCCCCGTCATATAGATAGAGGGGATTGGAGGTTGGGGATTGGAATATCAAGCAATACAAGAATATACGGCTCCCTCACCCTCCCCCCCTCTAGATAATATAGGGGAGATGGACATATAGGGTGGGGTGACTCTTCTCTTTGCTCTTTCCTCAATGGGATCTTCACAATCGAAGAAAGGTGCATCCATCATCCCTATATATAAAACTCTTGGGCCCTATATTGGTATGGGTCAGGACTTATGCAAGTACTTGAAGATGATCGATCAATTGACTAGCTACTTGGGTCCCTATCTATATTTATGATTAGCCTGGCCATGATATAGGGCCCTAAAGACTAGATTGGTTGGGCTATCAAACATAGATATAGGGTTCAGCCCCATATATATATATATATATATATATATATATATATATATATATATATATATATATATATATATATATATATATATATATATATATATATATATATATATGGTTGTGATATAGGGGCCTGAAGACTAGATTGGTTGGGCTATCAAACATAGATATAGGGTTCGGTCCCATATCTATATAATGTTGGGATATATATAGGGACTGACCCCTATCTATATAATGTTGGGTTACACTAGTGAATGGTATTATAAAATAGCCCCAAATCTCTACATATGTGTTGGGGCTAGCCCATATATATAGATATCTAACACACATTTCAACATGAGTCTATATGTAAGGGGCCTTCAAACCAAACTAACCACTAACTGGTTGGGGCCTTATCTATTAGAATCAACCACCCCTCTCTCCACTCTTCAATTCAATCATCCCCTAACGGATATTTACTAGATCAGAATGCATGGGATGGATACCCAAGACTTACACATATGGAATAGGAATAGAGTGTCAGCCATACGCATACATACATACATACATGTAGTGGTGATGGTGCCCCCATATATGGCCCAACTGTATATAGATATAGACCAACCCAAGCTGCGAATAGGCCCATACAAAACTACACACACACACACATATATCTCCACGTTTCCTATCTATATATGGTGTGGTGATGGTGCCCCCTATACGGCCCAAATGTATATAGATATAGACCAACCCAAGTTGCGAATAGGCCCATCAAAAACTATTATCTTCCATTCTCAGGGGTACAATAACTTCATTTAGGGTTCCTATCTTATCTTTCTAATGCTCAGTTTGATGAATCATCTTTCCGAATGCCACTATGGATCTATAGATGCAGGCACCTCCATCCAAAATAATGGACATAAGTATATATGTGTATGGGCATGGTAATGCACTATCACTATATAGAAAACCATCTATAGATACATGCACCTCCATCTAGAACAATGGATGAGAGCTATCCATGGTGATGTACTATCACTATATCTAGGTGACCATCAATAGATAAAGGAACCTCTATATGGAACATTGGTCAAGATGATGTATCTATTTTTATATAGCTGTTGGGAGCCATATATATAGATAGATATATAGCCCCCCTAGATAGATACAATATATTATTATCTATGCTTAGGGGGCCCATCCTAGATAGATAAGACATATAGAGAGGGGGAGGGGGCCTATCTATCAATAACTAATATAATATTAACATCTCTTAGATCACTATCTCTGATCCCATATCCTATCCATAAACTTTATACCCATATATAGGGATATGTAGGGGCTTTCCCTATGGTTTATAATATGTGATTAGAATGAACCAAACCTAGCCTAATATATGCAGTTGACCCACTCTTTATATATATGGGTATGTGCATGGATTTGGGGAATAATTCTATGAACATTTCCTCCAATGTGTACATGTTATAGAGATAACACATATGCATTATTTGAATTAAGTCTCAGAAAATCTGAGCCATAATGCATATGCTTTATTGACACTATGTCTAGTGTTAAAAACATGTACATGTTAATGGCACTGTGCCTAGTGTTAAAACCATACATGTTATTATAAAAAAAAGGCCCATCTATGGGTAAACACATTTCATTTTTCATTTTCTTGCTTATTCAATGTTTCTCTTGGCCATACCATGATCATGTTTTTCTTGGAGGAGAATAAAAATGCACCTTGATCACCTGATACCTTGCCAAATCAGTAATGCCACCATGAAGGGGAGGTGAATAATAAAAAACCAAATGTATTAATAGTAATTTTTGAAAAAAAAATTTATTTGCATTGTTTAAATGCTAAATCTTATTTTTTAACATCCCATTCCATTGCAAGAGACTAGCAGGCTAATTGACCTCCTAACCCTTCGAACTCTCTGCCTAACCCTCCTAACCTTCCTATAGTTCAACAAGATCCCTCAGGCAGATAGGAGGATCTAGTTTCACATAGTGAAAAACAAAATAGAAATTGAACAAATAATTAGGAGAATGAGGGACCCCACATTGACCAACACCCACTGCACCTATTTGGTCAATACCCTAAAGTCAATATTTGGTCAAGTTGACTCAATATTGAGTTAAATTGGCAGATGTGCATAATATAGTGATAGATGTAGGGCTTACTATGCTAAAAAAAATTTAGCACGTGAGGTGAAGGATAAAGACATATCAAAAAAGAATTTTTTTGCCTTATTCATCGACCCAAGAACCAATGTGCTTTTTCCAATAACCACTAAATGTTTCCCAATCCACTGATGCCAACATAATTTGATCTAAAATAATTTCTGGGACTGATGGTTGATGGTGTTTGATTACCTACAGTGTAACAACCATGAGGTGCCATTGCATTTATTTAGGAAAATATACTACGAGTTTATCCTCAATGAGATTCCTAACTATTTTGACTATGGTGAGTTTTAAGGTCGAGGGAAAGGCTTTGCATAGGGTTGACTAGGTGCATGTCATGAACCTAATCGATTTATAAGGATCCTTACCTAAAATCCACTTCAGCTCAATATCCCCTATGTGATGAAGGAGCTCATGGATATTGACACTTTTCATGCACTTAGTGCACTTACTGATACACTCATCAACATACGAGTAGGATTTCTGAGATTGATGCTAGAGATACTCCACCTAGTGTGTGTACCTAATATCACTATTGCAGATGTTGTGGTGCTATATGCACTGGACCTTCAGATGATGATAGTGGTGCTTATGAGGGCTTAGATGATACATTTATGAGCAATTAGTTTTTGACACATACATTTGGTGTACACACGTTAGTCACTACAAACATGTAGGTATATTTTATATAAATGTCATGTTAAATTTAAGTTATATTTATATTTAAAAGGTAACAATTAATTTACATAGAAATTGAATAATATATATTTACTTTTCATGTTGCAGGAGGAGACAGTGCCTACATCTTCATTTATAGATTCACCTTGTGGGCCATCTACTACTTCAAATGTTGATGTTACTAGGCTACCATTTACATATAAAAATGTAAAATTCTGAGTTAATATTATAGTCTATGTACATGTTTTTATTTATATAGATATATGTTTTTGATGTAAAATTTTTAGTTAATATATGCTTAAGTCCTATAGAAAACTAAGTGAGGTTGTTTGTTCAGCTAATGATGACAATAGACATACTTTTGTCTCTACAAGTAGAGACATACTTAGACATTGCTTCTACAATTTCATCTTCATAGGCACTCACGAAGGTACATCCTAACTTATAATTTTGAATTGTAAAAATAGATTAGTTTTAATAAGTTTAATACATACTTGGGAAAACATAACTTATGTGAATGTATTATGTATTCAGGATTTTCATATGATTAGTAGGGAACCTTCTTGTGTTTCTTACCCATTTCACATGCTTGTTCATGCACCTAGACCTGCCACTGACCTTGTTGAGTGTCAAGCATAAATAGAGCATGACCATGAGATTGCAGTAAGTGCATGTTTAAATTATTTTTGTACTCTAGTTTTAAATAATTTATAAACTTGGTTGCATGTATAGTATGTAAATTTTCTAATATTTGTATTAGAATAGGTTCAACTATAAGTGAGCTATGAAGATAAAAGGGCCCACAGTCGGCCCTTCGAGGAATCCAAGGCATTTGAGGGATCTCCATGTATGAGCAGGGCATCCCAATCAGAGTCTTCTTCGAGGAAGGTAACGAGAGGGAGACTACTTGATGATTGAGATGTATTAGATGATGTACTTGTTTGTATGCATATATGGAAATGTACATGTTTTTGACATTGTATGTGTATAATACATTCACTTGACATTCTATTATGGTGTTAGATGATGTAATTTTTTGTATGCATAAATGCCAATGTATGCATTCTATTATGTTTTTATTTTTTATGCCTTTATGTCTTTTATGGACACACACATACACACACACACACACGTTCACATTTTGTGGTGATAATATTTCTCATAAAATTTGGCTCACATTATTATTGTAAAACTTAATTTGATATTTGTATGGCCATATTTAGATATGATCATGTTTAATATTCTTTTCTTGTAATTTATTAATACTAACTTACAATCTTTTAATATGTGTTGCAATTAAAACTATATGGAATAAAATAGTATAATATTTTCAAAGATAGTGTCATATATTACTATGAATTACCTCTCATGATTGGCCTACACCAATTATCACTATTCTAATGTTGATACCCTTGCTTCACTGGTTTAATATCATTTGGGACTTGATATTCACATTTTGTAAATTCAGTGAATTTATAGACATACCACATTTATATTATAAGTACTTGATTGAAACAAACAATCAAATACTCATCTCTTGCATACCTTATTTAGATGCCTTTATACATTTTAATTGTGCATGTTTGATGAATTGGTTATGTTATAACTCCTCCTTTGGGATGTTCTCTCTTTGGATATGTTTTGCATTCTTGTTTGGAGACTCTTCTTTGGCCCTTTGATGTAGTGCAAGATTGTAATTCTCATGTATCCTGAGGTCTTGGAATATGTTGGTCGCTATAACTCTTTTGTAATTCTCCCTCTCCACTATACTCAGCTTGGCCATTTCATATTTAATTTTCACTTGAGACAACTATTTATTCATCATTTGATACATATCCATACTCATCTTCACTTGGTTGCATTTCGAGTTCAAAATCCTGATCCTCTATGTTAGCTCTGAACATGTCATTTTGATTCAAAACCACCTCAATGATTTCATTTGATGGTTTATTATCATACACTGCATTTGGATTCTTTTTGTTACCTCTAGTAAAGGCTACTAATTTCATGGAAAGTTCCTTATCTGTAGATTAAAATAATGGGTTCAAATAGCCTCAGGAATTTTCATATCATAAAAACCAATACAATTTGGGTTATTATCATTGAGTATTTGGAAGAAAACAATAAGATAGAGGATTATCTTTCATCACATCATTAAAAAAATTATGAAAATTAATTTAAATATATTAAAACTATGTCCACACACATAAAAATGCATACATATACCTAAGATATAAAAATCTTATGTATATACACATACATGTGCACTTTGTATAGAGATGGATAACACACATTCAATAAGTTAGATTTGTGACCTTTCAATATGAAATAAGAGAACACTCATAATCACATATAACATATAAGCTAGTGTAGGTACAATAGAGTTTTGGGGCATTACAAAAAACAATTCAGTTATGCTTCAATATATATTTATTAACTTAGATTAATGTAACCATTAAACGGGGTGGTTGAGACCATGACGAATATATGTCCATACTTACTAGATTCATGGTCACTCGCAACAAAAATGTTTGTCTCTGCTTCTGCCTCATAAGACATGTTGTCAGTTTCATCATCATTGAAGCTAAAGTTGGATAAATTCACCTCCAATGATTTTTGGCTCAAAAATGGCATTGCCAACATGTCCAGGGTGGAAGATAACATTCAAGGCCAGGTTCTTGGCCTCAAGAACGCCCTACCCAAAACAAGAAAAACGTAATTCTTACCTTGACTTTAGGCGTACATAAAAAAAACTGGATGTCATTGGCATGAACTAAAATAACGCTACCTTTCATGTTGAATACCTTTAATTTAAAGCCATATCATGTTGGTAGAACCTTCCAGACCAATTCGTGGCACAAGTTACAGTGACAAGGCTTGAAATGCAACTTTAATGTGGTGAAAACATAAGTGCTTGTCTTCCAACTAAATATCCAAATCCAAGACCTCCAGGTGAAAATAAATCAATTAGAACATGTCTAGATATGTAAATTACATGTGATCTCATGACCATGATGTGCAAATCCATTCAGATGCATGTTTTCGCTACTTTTCAGAAGCATGGAAACACTGACAATAAATGTTGTCAAATTTGAAGTTGTATTTGGATAAATCTACTTTCGGTTCATCATGGCTCAAAAATATCACTTAAAACATATCTAGGGTGGTAGATAATGTCCAAGACTAAGTTATTGGCCTCCCATCATGTCTGGTCAAGAGACCCACCACCCACTTCAACCTCAAGAATGCCCTTCCCAAAATAAGAAAAAAGAAGTTTTTAAGCTGGACTTCAAACATTCGTAAAATAGAAACCATAAGTAGTTGCACTGAATTGAAAGGAACCTAATCTAAATGTATAATCACTCTAATTTAAACCTAGATCATGTTGATAGAACCTTCCATACAATTTTATGGCATAAGTTGTAGTGAGGAGTCTTGAAATATAAATTTATTTCAGTGAAGAAATAAGTGCTTGTCCTCTAATTGGCATTTATACCTTTTATTGGAGGTACAATTACTGAGAGTGGGGATGAATTCATGATGAAAGATATTTCAAACTTCAATTTCAATTCTTTCAAACTCTTAATCAATGACCATAAGCATTCATAAAGCATACAAGATGTTCATAACAATGAATAAGAAAGATGATGCAAGATCACACACATAACATTAGATCTATGTGGAAAGACCTCTTGGAGAATAAAACCCACTCTCAAGCCTACAACACATGGACTACCTATCCTATAAAATGATCACAAACAAAAGACCTTTTAGTGAAGCACCCACTTCATAAGGAACACCCATCCCTGAATATGAACAAGCACCCACTTGTTCTAGATTTTGAGCACCCAAACAACACCTATGAAATCAATAGCTCCTAACTTCTGATTGCATATCAATCTAATTGGAGAAAAAATGTATAATATATCTCTTCACACTCACTCAAAATTTCTCATAGAAGCAATGCATCCAAAACACCCTTTTGGATCTCTCAAGTCTTCTTCACTCATCTTAAATCAGCTCTATACTTCAGTCCATCCATTGAGTACACTCCCTCTGATCTCTTTCTTTTGCCTCTATATTCTACTCTCTCACACTTCACACATTCAAGTCTTGAAACCATTGCATTGGTCTCCACCATTTATAGAGTCTTTATGAATATTATCTTCTTGGTCAGCCATAAGACTTGTTGTAACCATTAAGAAATATAACATGTTAATACATAGCTTAAATTCATTGTCATGGGTCAGCCATAACATATTTGGGTCACACTTAAGTAGCTATGCCTTTCAATTAGGCCTTAATATCCCTTATAGGTCTCATGGAGATTGATTCACTCATTTATCACTCTATCGAGCAAATTAAGAACATAGGATCACATTCAACTATATGGGTTCACTCCATATAATCTCTAAGGCATCTTCAAGTGATTTCTCCTGTCAAAAAACCATTCTGCTAAATCACAAATTACTTGAACAATATTCTATACATAGTAGCACCATGAATGAATAGATAGTCAACTTTTAAGATCCATAACTTTGACTATATAAACATTCAGACCTTATAACTGGGTTCTCTAGATGTGCCTTGAAGTTCTCTACAACTTTTATTTTTATTGCATTAAGAAATTCATCTTGGATAAAAATATATAGCCCAAAAACTAAGCACTAGTTTTCTTTCATTAAGTTGAATATTTGAATTCCAAAAGTCACCAAGCAATCGTTAAATATCAAGCACCTTAACCTCATCTCATGGTTTCTGGCAATTATGGACAAACACACACTATTGATCTTCTCTGTGTATCTTAATATTTATCTTTTAATGCTCACCATTGATATTAGATCAGAGCTCTCATGATTGTGCCACTTGGTAGCTCCATGTGCCTTCTACACATTTGACTTTTGACTCGACCCACACCATCGATCTTTGTCAGTAGAAATGCTCATGAACTATTGATTTTCTATCAGATCAACGAGATAGAGACACTTGTAACTAGTTCATGTAATCTTAGACTCTTTGACATTTTGATCAAATACACACCATTGAATCAATATCTAGATGATGAACACTCACTGTTAGATCAACTAAATAGTGACCTCAGACTTCAATGAAGTTAAACTTGATATTCTCTAGCCCATCACAGTCTGCAAGATCAACTTTTAAGGTTTATAAATTGATCTTGAAAACACTTCAAGAGTCCAAATTTCTATGGGACCTTCTTGGTACTATATAAAATATCTCCATGAACTCCTTTGACCTTGGTTGAATTTTTAAGTATTAGAAATAAATGCACAAACTTGCTGGTTCATCTATATTTGCATGACATGTAGTGGTGGTCTGGCTTATCTTAAGCGAGATGATGCATGTTTCTCATTCCAAATGATCAAATGACATACCAAATCTTCACTAAGACATCTATGGATACCTTAAAACTTCTTCTTTGTTCTTACATACTTGCAAAAGTGCCATATCTCTCCAAACCATAATCTGATCACTTTGTCATTAATGCATTAGTATAAGATGCTCTATTTGACATCAATGACAATGAAACATTAATGAATATGCTCAATAGTCTCCCTCTTTGTCATTAATGGAAAAACACCCTCAGAATGACTTCATACTCATTTGAACTTCTTCCTTCTGATCTTTCTCCCCCTTTGACATTATGACAAAGGGTGTCTTCCTTAATATGCCAACAATCATTCTTCAATATCATGTATGCATTTAAATACTATTTAAGATGCTCAAGATACTTACATAATTTCAAGCATATGAATCAATTTCCCCCTCTTTGGCATGCACCATAATGAACTTAGACTTTTCTGGTCCTTGGACCTGATAAACTACTCATAGAGCTTAGAAATATCCCCCTAACATTATGCATATCTCTTCAAGTCTCTGAATTTTTTTGAGTTAGCTCCCCCTAAATCCATGCTCTATCTAAAAAAGATCATCTTCAATAAGTCTTCTTAATGAAATAGATCTGCTAGCAATACTTCAAACAATATGGATATCATAGTAACAAAACAATTACCCTTTATCCTCTACAAGCCATCATGGTTTAGAACCTTTTCAAAGTGCTCTCATAGAATCATGACATACACAACAAAAATCTGAGACCTTCTTCATGATGACAACACATTCTCTTCCTACTCAAATGACCTTTTAATGGTTTATAGAAAAGGAAAGACTCCCAAGCTTTGTCTTAGATACTCAAATGTGGCCTTTATCAATGGTTTAGTCACAATGTCTGCATGTTATTTTGTAGACACATATTCCAATTGAACAATTTGATTACTTACTTTTTCTCTTAAGAAATGATATCTAATAAGAATGTGATTGGTTTTTGAGTGCATAACAGAATTCTTAGAGATACTAATTACACTAGTATTGTCACAATAGATAGAATAAGGTCCATTTTATCTTACCTTATAATATTCCAAGGTTTGTTACATCCACATTACCTGAGTATAATAGGAAGCAACAACTATAAACTCAGATTTTCTAGTTGATAGAGATACAAAGGCTTGCTTCTTACTAAGCCAAGACACCAAGCATTCAACCTTGAAGAAGACACCACCACTAGTACTCCTATCATCTACACATCCTACCCAATTTACATCAGTGCATGTCTTTAGAGTAAACTCTTTACTTTTGGGGTACCATAAACCATACTCTATTGTGATCTTGAGATGTATTAAGATCCTTTTGACTACTTTCAAGCAAGATTCTCTGGGATCAGCTTGAAACCTTCCTACAAGGCCCACTACTTGCATGATATCAAGCCTAGAAGTAGTAGAGTATAAGAGATTTCCAATCATGGATCTATATAAAGTTTGATCAACTTTTGGTGAGTCATCTTGTTTACTTAACTTGCATCTAGTGATCATTGGAGTACTCATTGGCTTATAATTCAACATGTCAAACTTTCTTAACATATATTCAATGCATTTTTCCTATGAAATGAATATCCCTTCATTAGTTTGTTAATTTGTAATCCTAAGAAGAAATTTCTCCCAACATTGACATTTCAAGCCAAGTCTTCATAGCATCTGAAAACTCTTTACTCATATTGTCATTGTCAGAACCAAATATTATGTCATCAACATAGACTACTACTAGTAATTGATGAGTGTCATCTATCTTGATATATAAATTATTGTCAACTATCCCTCTTTTGAAACCTTGGCTCAATAGATACTTGTCTAATCTATCATACCAAGCTCTAGGAGATTGTTTAAGACCATATAAATCCTTCTTTATTTTGTAAACATAGTCTTGATTACTTATCATTAAAAAACCTTTAGGTGGTTCAATATAAACTTCATCTAAGTTGCCATTCAAAAATGAAAATTTCACATCCATTTGGTAAAATTTGAAACCTTTGAAGCTTACGTATGATAGAAAGATTCTATTTGATTTCATTCTTGCTATAGGAGCAAATGTCTCATCAAAGTCTATCCCTTCAACTTGAGCATATCCTTTACACACCAGTCTAGCCTTATTTATTGTGACTTCTCCTTTCTCATTTATCTTGTTTCTAGAAACCTGCTAAGTTCCTATTACATTTTTGTCTTTTGGCCTAGGAACCAAATCCCAAGTTTCATTTTTTACTATTTGATCAAGTTCCTTCTTTATGGGAAATGTCCAATTTTCATTATTTGCTAGCTTATAACAAAGTTGTGTCTTATTGATTCTAATTGATCAACCTTCTCCTCCTAGTTTGCAAACTAGCATTCACATCTACAATAAATTGGGAAACTGGATGATCCTTCTATATTCTCCTATAAGGGGTTTTAGTATCATGCCTTACTTATTCCTCTTCATCATTTGATTGATCAGGTATGCTTTAATTATATGAAATAACATCCTTATTAGTGTCAATTGTCTACAAGCTGGGCTTTTTGATGTCACCTGCCTCTTCAACTCTCACATTAGAGTTTTTAATAAATTTGTAGAGTTTCTTATTGAAATACCTATAAGCAGAACTTATGGAGGACTAACCCAAGAATATGCGCTCACCATATTTTGAGTCAAATTTTCCAAGATTTTCTTCACTCCTCTTGATAAAAAACTTGCTCCCAAACACTCTAAAGTGTTTGACATTAGCTTCCCTATTTTTACACAGATCATATGGAATCTTATCACCATTTTCTTTAACTTGGCACCTATTTAAGATATAAACATAAGTATTGGCATCCTGTTCCCAAAAACCATCTGAAAGTTTGGAATCTTGAAGCATGGTTCTAGTCATTTATTGGATAGTTTTATTTTTCCTCTCAACTACCCCATTCTATTGAGGTGTTTTAATAGTAGAGTATTGTCTTCTAATTCCGTGCTCCTCAAAAAACTCATAAGAACAAAATTAGCCTCCTATATCTAATCTTACACACTTGATTCTTGCTCGTTTTTCATTTTCAACAAGTGATTTAAATGCTTTACATTTTCCAAAAGCTTAAAATTTCTCTTTAAGTAAAAATATCCAAGTCATTCTAGTGAAGTCATAAATTAATAACATAAATTATCTATTACCTTGAATGCCTTGAGTTCTTATAGGTCTACAAAGATCTATGTGGATAAACTCTAATGGTACTATAGTCTAATGCTCCTTAGATTTATATCTTTTTTTGACTTGCTTTCCATAAAGGCATGCCTTGCAGAGAGTATGAGGAATCTTAGTGATTTTAGGCATATGCCTCACTAGTCCTTTCGAATTGATCCTTACAAAATTAAGATGTCCAAGCCTTCCATTCCAAAGCCAACTTTCATCTAATTGATTCATGAAGAACTTTTCTTTATTGGATTCATGTAACACAGACAAGTTGTTATATGCCTTGTGAATGTTTGCAACTAATTTTATAGACTTGGAACTTCTCACTTCACACCCTTTGTCATGAAAACTTGTAACATTTCTTTGTTTATAGATTTAACTAACACTTAGAAGATTATGTTTCAAACCTTTTATATATAGAATATTTTCAGTACTAGTATGACCATTATCCAAACTTATAGAGCCTTTCCCAAATATGTTAGCAAAGTTGTTGTCACCAAAATTTATTGACCTTGAATTATGTTTCTTGAGAGAAATAAACTTACTCTTGTCTCCTGTCATATGACTTGAGCAACCACTGTCTATGTACCATTTCTTATTTTCATTCTCTTGAGAATGTAAGGTAGTTTGTATAAACATGGATTATTCCTTTGAGTCTTGCTCCTTCTTTCTTTGAATCTTAGTTTTCTCTTTCTTGAACCATTTGATGGTGTCAAAAACTTGAAAATCCTTTTTCCAAAATTCCCTTTTGTAATACTTGTCTATATGTCCATATTGATTGAAGTTATAGTAGAGAACCTCATTTCTTCTCTTTGTAAAGTAGAATCCTTATACCTATGACCATATTAATTACAATTATAATAGTGTCCATTGAAAACATAAATATAGATATTCACGTTAATCTCCCTTTTAGTTTGATCATTAATACCCCAAGACATCTCATCCATAAATTATTTTGTAGAGCTGGATTTCTACTTGTCTTTATATAAAAGTGCATCAATATAAGTCATAAATTTACCTTTCCAATTGATCCATTCTTTGATTCAACTTTGTATCAACCAAAACCTGAATTTTTTTGGAGGTTACTTCTATTATTCCTATGCCTTTACATTATCAATGCTTTCAAGCAACTCATGATATATAGAGGAAGTTAGGTCTAAATTTTTACTCCCTTTTTTGTTATTCCATCTTTTAATATTTTATTTTAGACATTCATTTTCTTCCCTTGAACATTTTAGTTATGATAAAGCACATATTTGTTCACCTTGAAGAAAAATATCAACCTCTTTGTCTTTCATTGTACCTGTGATCACCTTTAAGTAGTTAAACTTGTAACGAAGGTCCTACTCTGATACCAATTATTGGAGTAACAATCACTGAGAGGGGGGTGAATTAGTGATGCAAGATATTTCAAACTTCAATTGAAATACTTTCAAACTCTTAATCAATGATCATAAACATTCATAAAGCATACAAGATGTTCATAATAATGAATAAGAAAGATGATGCAAGATCACACACATAACATCAGATCTAGGTGGGAAACCTTTTTGGGGAATAAAACACACTCTCAAGCATGAAAACACATGGAATACTTATCCTGTAAGATGATAAAAAAACAAGAGACCTTTTAGTGAGGAACCCGCTTCACAAGGAGAACCAACCCCTAAATATGAACAAACACCCACTTGTTCTAGATGTTGAACACTCGCACAACACATATGAAATCAATAACTCCTAAATTCTGATTGGAGAAATAATGTACAATAGCTCTCTTCACACTCACTCAAACTTACTTATACAATCAATGCATCTAAAACACCCTCTTGGATCTCTCTATTCTTCTTCGCTCATCCTCAATCAAATCTCTACTTTAGTCCATCGACTGAGCACACTCCCTTTGATGTCTTTCCTTTGCCTCTACATTCTACTCTCTCACACTTCACACATTAAATTCTAACATCATTGCATTATTTTCCACTATTTATAGAGTATTTATGAATATTATCTTCTTGGTTAGCCATAAGACTTACCTTAATCATTAAGACATCTAACATGCCAATGCATAGCTCAAATTCATTGTCACAAGTTGGCCATAACATCTAATGGTCACACTTAAGAAGCTACACCTTTCAGTTAGGCCTTAGTATCCCTTATAGGTTTCATGGATACCTATTCACCCATTTATAACTCTATCGATCAAATTAATAACATAGAATCACATTCAACTATATGGGTCCACTCCATATAATCTTTAAGACATCTTCAAGTGATTGATCCTACCAAAACACCCTTCTGCTAAAGCATAAGTTACTTGTATAATATTATGTATATAATAACACCATCAATGAATAGATAGTGAAATTTTAAGCTCCATGGCTTTGACTATATAAACATTTAGACCTTCTAATTGGGTTTTCTAGATGTAACTTGAAGTCCTCTACAATTTTGGTTTTTACTACATTAAGAAATTCATCCTAGATCAAAAGATATAGCCCAAAAACTAATCATTGGTTTTCCTTCATTAATTTAAATATTTGAATTCCAATGATCACTGAACAATCTTTAAACATTGAACACCTTAACCTCATCTCATGCTTTCTGGCAACTATGGATAAATACGCATAATTGATCTTCTTTGAGTAGTTTGATATTTATCTTGTAATACTCACCATTGATATTAGATCAGAGCTACTATGACCATTACACTTAGAATTTTTATGTGCCTTATACACATTTGAATTTTGATTTGACCCACATTGTTGATCTTTGTCAGTACTAATGCTTTTGAACCGTTAATCTTCTGTTAGATTAATGAGATAGAGACAATTGTCACTAGCATGTGCAATCTTAGACTCTTTGATATTTTGAACAAATACACACCATTGGATCAAGATATAAATGATGAATTATCACCATTAGATTAACTGACTAGTGATCTCAAACTTAAATGAAGTTAAACTTGATGGTCTTTGGCCCATCGTAGTCTACAAGACCAACTTTGAAGGTTTATAACTTAAGCTAGAAAATACTTTAAGAGTCCAAATTTTTAGGGGACCTTCTTGGCACTATAGAAAATATATCCATAAAATCCTTTGACCTTAATTGAATTGTTAAGTACCAAAAATAGATGCATAAACTTACTGGTTCATCCATATCTACAGGGTGTGCAATGACAGTTTAGCTTGTCTTAAGCTAGAAGATGCATGTTTCTCATTTCAAACGATCAAATGACATACCAGAGCTTCACCAAGACATATATAAATGATTCAAAACTTATTATTTATCCTTATAGACTTGAAAATGTGCCATATCTCTCTAAATCATCAATCTGGTCACTTTGTCATTAATGCATTCCTACAACATGCTCTCTTTGACATCAATGACAACTAAACATCAATGACTATGCTCAAAACCTTTGGGGCCTCTAGGTGAAAATAAATCACTTGTGTCACATCTAAATAGTAAAATTATACATATTCTCATTACCATGACATACAAATCCACTCGGATGTGTGTTTTCATATTATTCAGGAGCATGGAAACACTGACAAATGTTGTCAAATTTGTAGTTGCAGTTAGAGAACTCTACTTATGGTGCTTCATGGATCAAAAATGGTAATGCAAACATGTATATGGTGGAATATAAAATACATGACCATTTTATTGGCTTCCCATCACACTTGGTTGAAGACCCACCACCCATTTTAGCCTCAAGAATGCCCTTACCAAAACAAGAAAAAACCACTTTTTTAGCTTGACTTCAAGCGTGTGTAAAATAGAAAACATAAATCATTGGAAAAAAATAACCCTCCATTTCATGTCAAATCCATCTAATTTCACCCTAGAACATGTCAAAATAACCTTCCACACTAATCTGTGGCATAATTTGTAGTGATGAGTCCTAAAATGCAATTTTATTACAGTGAAGAGACAAGTGCTTGTCCTACAATTGGAATTTCCACCTTTGGGACCTCCAAGTGAAAAAACATCACTTCAAGGACATATTTATAGGAAAATTTCATGTTATCGCATGACCAAGACATCCAAATCCACTTGGATTCATGTTTTCACTACTGTTTAGGAGTGTGGAAACACTAACAACAAATGCTATCAAAGTTGAAGTTTCAGTTGGATAACTCTACTTCTTGTGTTTCATGACATGAAATTAGAACTACCAACATGTCCTGTGTGGTAGATAATATTTGATACCACACTCTTGGCCTCCCATCATTCCCAATAAAGAGACCCAACAACTATTTTGGCCTCATGAATTCCCTTCACAAAAAAAGAAAATGGAGTTCTTAAGCATAACTTTAGGCCTGCATAAAATGGAAATAGCAAGTCATTAGAATGAACCAAAATAAACCTTCCTTACATGTTAAATACCTATAATTTCACCTTATATCATGTTAATGGAACCTTTTAGACCAATCCATAGCACAAGTTGTAGTCATGGGTCTTAAAATGTAACTTTATTGCAATGAAGAGATAAGTGCTTGCCCTCCAACTATCATTTCCACCCATGGGACGTCCATGTGAAAATATATTGATTAGATCACATATAGATAGGAAAATGACATGTGATCCCATTATCAAAACATCCAAATCCACCTGGATACATGTTTTCACTACTATTCAGGAGTGTGGAAACACAATGTTGTCAAAGTTGAAGTTACAGTTAGAGAGCTCTACTTCCCATGCTTCGTGGCTCAAAACTAACACCACCAACACATAATTTTAATGATTAATATTCAAAGACAATAAGAGAATCAATGTGTATTATGTGGATGCCATTGTGTAGTGAAAGTAACATATCATAAAATCGTTAAATTTTGTTATTGGTGTCCTTCATTATTCAAATATGATGTAAAATGGTTATAACATGTGATTCACGCTAATGGTTAACAAGGAGAATGAAAGACCTTAGTGTTATATTCCTATTGCATGTGATATAAAAGGTTACATTCCAACAATAAAAAATGGATTCAATTGGTGAAGTCAGTGAGACATTGATTTCTAGTAATAGGTGGATTTTGGTTGCCATTGAATACTTCACAAAATGGGCAAAAGTTATCCCAACTAGGAATACCACTCATAAAGTGGTGATAAATTTGTTACAAAATAATAGAATTAAAAGGTTTGTGGTACCTATTTTTTTTTTCTTTTGATATTTCCATGTGTTTAAAAGCATAATCAATACTAGAGATGTGTGAAACATTTGGAATTAACCTAGCCTATTCCGCAAACTAACATCCCCAAAGAAATGGACAAGCTAAGTCTAATAATAACAATTTAATCATAATTTTGAAGAGGAATTTGGAGGTGAACAATAAATTGTGGTAAAAAATGTAAGGCATACTATATAGGTAGATATAATAATTCATAATAAATCCACATGAAAAAAATCCATTCAAATTGGTATATGGCATGGATGATACACTGCTTGCCAATTTGGAGCTATCCACTTTTCAGTTTTTATAAGAATGAATGAATAAGGTAAGAATGGTTCCTATGTAAAAAGGATAAATGAAGTATTTGAAATATATGAGATGAAATTAAATTCACATTAGAGATGTCAATTTTTTTATGAAGATTAAAAGTTAATTGTATAAAAGGCATCAACTATGGATTTATAATTGGGTGACTTTGTGTTGATGTAGGACAATAGGAATGAATAAAAAATTAAGCATGGGGGAATCAATCCACTGTGGACTAGACACTACATAATAGATTTCAAAATTGATAAAATGCATAGCTCCTCATAGACATAGATGGTGAAGTGTTAGAGTTTCCTATCAGCGGTAGGCACCTCAAAAATTATCTTAGTTGAAGGTTGAATTTGAATTATTTGTACAATGTATATAAGTGTGGTGTCATCTTCTCCTATTATTTGTCTCCTTTTATCTAATTTTTTTAAAATATTTTGAATAAGTGATTTTCAAAATCATAATTTCTATGCTTTGCATATAGGCCTTAGTTCAACCCATCCAAGTTTTAGGTAAAGGTATTTAGGAGAGTTTTGAATTCAATGGATGAGATGCATATTTTATTCCACCAGGATGGTTTTATGATATCTAGTTATCCATCCAAAACATTAAGCCAATGTTGGTCCCAAATATGTACCATGACATTTTTTGACCCTTATGATCACAATGCATAAAAATTATAAGAGATGAGAAGTGTTTTGGTCACCATCAAAAGGTCCCTTGTAGATTTTTCCCTTAATTTGTGGTTTATCTGGTAAGGTTCCTCATGTCCTTAATTCAGTGCTCATCTAGTCCACTGTTAAAATAGTATCCCCTTTAAGTATAATTTTATGTCGCAAGTAATCATAGGGTTAATTCATAATGTGAATTTAGTTAATTCAAGATGTGAATTAGTAATAATTTAGATAAATTGTGCAACAACATCTAAAAATTTGAAACCTACTGATGTCCAATTGTATATACCTAGGCATTAGTTTGATGTACTATAATAGTGTTTGTTATGGTCACTTTCACACTTGCATGGGTCAAGAGTTACTTTATAAATGTTACTGTTAACCGACCCTCATTTTCTTGAGTTTAAATTCACAATGAAATATTGAGTCATGTGTCCATTTTAATAATTTTGTTCACACATGAATCCCAAAGTTTCAAAGGTTATTTTGGTCATTTAATATATTTGAGGTTATCCCAATCCATTTCACTAGTTTGTCACAATGTAGTTGGTTAATGGGTTGGTCCTATATCTAAAAGGTATGTAGTTCAAAACCTAGAGTGAGTAAAGACAAAGATTAGTGAATTAAAAAAAATTATTTTAGGCATTGATCTCAAATAAATATGAATTTTATTGAAGAATCCAACATATCTACATAATGGAGAAGGAACTTTGTGATCCCGTGATCCCATGCTCAATGAAGGACTACCATGTGAACCAATCATGGACTACATAGGAATATGGAAGGTTGAGAATTAATCATTAATTATGTGAATTCCATGGTACATGGCCAATTGAAAATTTACATTTGTCCTACAACTCGTCCATTCACATGATGCCACCTAGACCTATCAACATCTACCATGTGTCTTATTTTCATTAGCCATGAATCATAAGTTTAAATACATATGGAATAAAGGTCTATGAATAAATACATATATGACTAGTGAATAGTTTCAACATGAACAAATTAGTGGTAGACACATATGTCAATTCATTTTTTCATGTGGTCACATTTGATGTGAACAATAAAAATTGTGGATTCCAAATAGTATTAAGGAAAAATGATGAAATTCATGGGTTGGTATAGGCCATGGAGGGGAAAGTGAAAAACATAGATTAAGGAGCCTCATTGCCATGTGAGTTCGAATCATTTAGGAGTAGCTACACATATCTCTCTTGGTGGTCAATTAATAATGAGGTGAAAATGTAACTTTGTGGATCGAGGGTCTTATGTCTAATGAAGGATAAAAATTGCTTAGAATATATGCAGTAAAGGCTAAGGTAAAAAATAACATGGGCCCTATGATGAATCCTTTCATGTATATCACCATGTGGACGCTGTGACTAATTCAAAAGGGGGGTCATAAGGTGGGACCAACATGGAGGTACATGTAGAGGCATGTCTGGGGTTTCATTTTTTAGTGGCATTGAAAAACACAAAATAAAGAGGTTGAAAATGCTAAGTGGATACAAGATGGATTAAATATATTCAAGGGATATACTTGATGAACAAATATTTTAAAAATTTAATGACTCGATCACCCTGTGACCAATTATGGGAGGTCACATGTTCTAACTTAATTGGTCATGGAAAGGTTAAACATGGTAAAGAAGGTCCATTAACTTTGGGATCTCTAGGTTGTGGAATGGTGCCATGTGAACAGCTAATGTTCTCACTATTCAAGGACAATAATTTTATGAGCATATCCATGCAAAATACCCATAATTTAATCAAAATAAACATTTCTAAGGTAATATTTAATAGGAACAATTTTGTGGCCATAAATCAAGTTTCATAACTCCATTTTTAACATAGTTTGTCTCATTGGAAAATTTTTGTCACTAGATATAGAATCATCTTAGGTTTGATAGTAATTGATGCATATCCAAAACCTATTTAAAAATGAAGTTTTTATCCTTTTTACATTTAATGGTGAAATAAAAGTTCATAGAATGGGGTTATCACTTGAATTAGAATGGAATTAGCTACATAAAGAATTTTAAGGGTTTTCAACTATCATGAACTTCCCTATGATGTAATTTTATGTTTTCTCTAAACTCTCCTAAGAGATTTGTGATTGGTTATAAAACACAGAAGTGAGATCTTGTGCCAAGTGTCACTTAATAATCTTTCCATTGAAAATTCTCTATGAGGCATTTAGTTTGATCTCAAGATGATATTTATATTTAATCTAAGCTTTAATTTACATTGTGAATGCTTTATTCTTAGGTAGAATTTGTGTTTTCTCTAAGTGTATTATTCTTTAGTGAATTTAATAAATGTGACCACTATTCAATTGATGTCATATGGAGTGGATTGATTAATATGTGCTTGTGTAAATATGAATAATCATTGGCTGAGAGTGTGATTTACCATGATGTAGACATGTCTACTCTTTTGCCATTGATGAAAAATTATATGGAATGATCATGGAATGTTCTATAGGGAAAGTGTTAATAAATTTATGAAGGTATCCTTCATCTTAGATATTTTGGATGTGAAATGAAAATATCCTCTTAGAGGTATGATTTTATCCCAATTTTTTTGTTTGTGTTAGTAAGAGTCTCACGTAATTTAAATAGAATTATGTTATTATAAAATTGAGTAGAGTCTTGCAACTAGTTAATATTCTTGATTTTCACTTGGCCATGGATTTATGAGGTCTTGCTTATAGTCTAGATGAATAATGAACTTGTAAATATCCTTTTACAATTTTAGTAGTTTAATGTGTAATATTGCTACTTATTTTAGCTAGTTTTGTAATTTATCTTCCCTCAAAAATTTATAATGCATTGACTTGATAAGTAATAAAATATCTATGTAGGTCATTTTACTAATGTCTTGAACTATGAAAGAGTGTGTATAATTTTTTAATTTTTTTGTCCCTTTTGGTTCTCATTGACATGCTCATTTAAGTTTTGATAAGACTCCATGGCCTAATTGATGGAAGTTACTAACCACAATTGTTTGATCATCCCTCTTTTATATTCATTTTCAATAACTTGTTTATTGATATCCTTTCCATTTGCATATTTTATAAGGGTCTCAATTATCATGCATTTTATTGAATATGAGCTAATTCACTTATGTGTGTGCATGTAACATTGTGAACATTGATCTTGAAATCCATAAATGTCATTGTTCACTCGTGTTTGTTTTAGTCTTTGTCTATATTTTGAGTAGCACATGGTTGTGTTTTCTATTGATAATAAATTGGGTAAGATAATAATAAAGGCCATGTTTAGCATCTATATGTATGTTCATTGGAGCTTATTATTTATAATATTTACATTTGAAATGGCTATAGGGTCTCTCCCCTTAGTTTAGTATAGAAAAAATAATAAAAAGTAGGTCCCCTCTTCTTTTTTTTCCTAATGTTATATCTACCTTTAGGGAATAAATGTTTTTTTCACACTACAATGAAAAATATTAAAAGTATTTTTGATAAAAGGAAAATAGCTAGGGATTTATAGTTTGGTAACTTGGTATTTATATAGGATAACATTCATGAATAAAAAGGGAAGCATGGGAAATTTTATTCATTATGGATTAGGCCTTGCATAGTAAATATAAAAATTAGAGAAAATGTATATTTCCTCAAAGATCTGGATGGTGAAGTGTTAGAGTTTCTTATCAATGACAAGCACCTCAAATATTTTCTATGTTGAAGGTTGCATCTGAATTATTGCATACTTTATATAAGTGTGGTTTATTCTCTTCATGTTATTTTTCTCTCCCCTTCTTTGATGGCGTTGTATTTTAAATTTGGTGATTTTTAGAATCACAAAAACTTTGACCAGGTTTAAGGTTGATGGATTCAAGATAATTTTGAACTCAATGGATAAAGTAAAACATTTATCCACTAGGAGGATTCTAGGATGTCTGAATACCGACATGGGATATCCATCCCACAAATGGAGCCAATATTGTAGCTCAAACTATCCCATGGCATTTTAGGACCCCTATTATCACAATGTACATAATTTCAAAGTGATGAAAAGTGTTTATTTCAACATCATAAGGTCTCGTGTAGGTTTTTTTAATTCATTTTGGGTGTCTCTAGTAAGGTTCCTCATGTCCTTTATTTATTTTCCCATCTGGTTCAATTTTGTGTCACAAGTCATTCCAAGTTTAATTCATAATATGGTCTTAGTTAATCTAGGGTTTGAATTAGTAGTAATTTATATGGATCATATAGTAACATTTCAAATTTTTAATCTTACCCATGGACAATTGAATATACCTAGGTCTAAGTATTCTTTACTATAATAGTGTTTTTTGTGGTCACTTTCATACATAACGACTCAAGTGTTACTTAATAAAAGTTGGTTGTGGCTAACATCTATGTGCTTATATCCATGTTCATAATGAATTATTGAGTTATGTGGCCATTTAAACTTTTTGGTCTACCAATGAAACATAAAAATTTAAAGGCTCTTCTATTCTTTCAATACATTTCAGGTTACTTCAATCCCATTTATTGTCTTGGAATAATGTAATTGATCAATGGGTTGGTCCTCTATCTAAGAGGTCTTTAGTTCAAACCTTGGTTTGAGTAAAGGTGAAGTTTGGTGACTTAGGAAATTTTGGTTTATGCACATATTTTAGATAAATATGAGGTGGATTGAAGAGACTAATGGTTCTGTGCAATTTAGTGGGGAATCATGAGCCCATGTTCCCATGGCTAATGATAGACTACCACATGAGCTAATCATAGACCAAGTAGGGAGATGGAAGGATGAGAAGGCATATGAAATTTCATGAATTTTATGGTACATGTACTTTCAATTGAAAATTTCCTTGTGTCATACATATGGTCCATTCACATTATACCACCTAGGTAAATAACCATATACCACATATCTTTATCTTGTTTTCCATAGAGGAGTATTTAAAATATAAGGAAAAGAAAAACATGTGGCCAAATATGTCTATTACCAATAAATAGTTTCTAGTTGACCTGATAAGTGGTATCCACATATTCTAATTGATGTTGTCACATGGTCACATTCAATGTGATGATAAAAGAGCATGGATGGTTGTAAATATTAATAAAAAATGATGAAGTTAAAGAGTCTACATGGCCATGAAGGGGAAAGTGGAAAACATAGGTTAAGGAGCCTTGTGACCACATGATTTTAAAGAAATGAGGATTAATAATGTGTCGCTCTCCTAGTGATCAATTAAAAATGAGGTAAAATGGTAACTCTATTGATTGAGGATATTGTTTCTAATGAAGGATTTTCATGTGTACTATTTATAATATACATAGAAAAGGCTAAGGTTAAGAGTGACATGGACCCTAAAATGAATTAATTCATATACATTGCCATGTGGAGGCCATGACTAATGAAAAATGGGATCACAAGGTGGAAAAAATGTGGAGGTACAAGAAAAGGCATGTATGGGGTCAATCTTTTCCACATGGCCATGATCATCACAAAATAAAGGTGATGCAAATGTTGATTATATACAAAGTGGATTCAATGAATCCATGGGTTGCATAAGGTAAAAAAAACATATTAAAATTAGAACCACTGCATGACCCTATGACTAATTAGTGGAGACCATGTGTTTTAGTTTAATTGGGCACAAAAATTTTAAAAATGGTAAATGAGGTCCATGAAGTTTGGGAACTTGAGGCTATGGGATGTTGCCACATTGACTGATAAGATGCTCACTATTTGGGGACCACAATTTTATAGGTATATCCATGTCATATACCCTTCATTTAATCAAAGTGAACATTTATAAGACAATAATTTAATGGATTCATTTTGCAATCATAACTCAAGTTCAACAAATCCATTTTGAGGGCATTTGCTCTCATTCTAAAGGTATTATTAGTTTTTATATAATGGTCTTAAGTTTGAGGGTAATTGATGCATGTTGAAAGATCTATTGACAATTAAATTCCTCAGCCCTTTTAACTATAATGGTGAAATAACATTATGAAGAATGGAGTGATCACTTGAATTATAATGGAATGAGTTGCACAAAGAATTTTAGGCACTACTAAGTATAAAAAATTACCCCATAATCAAATTTTGAGTAATCCTTGTACTCTCTTAAGAGATTAGTGATTGGTTCTCAAAATCAGAAGTGAGATATTGTGCCAAATGTCACTAAATAAAAAAATCAGTACATATTCTCTTAATTTCTTGCTAAGTCACATGCTCCATGAGGAATTCAGTTTGGTCTCAAGATGATCTTTGTGTTCTTCCAAGATCATTTTTGCAATGTGAATCATTTTTGATTAGGAAGAATTTTTATTTACTCCAAGTGGCTTATACTCCAATGAAATTAATATCTATGGTAACTTGTCAATTGATACCACATGGAGTGGTTTATGTAATCTATGATTGTGTAAAGATGAATAGTGATTGGATGAAAGTGTGGTTCACCATGATGCAATCAATTGTCTACCCTTCTTCCATTGAAGAGAATTTATCAATAATGATCTTAGGATTTTTTAGAGGGAAAATGTTTATAAAATGGTGATGTTTTTGTTCATTTAGATATTTTAGTTATGGATCAAAATTATGGTCCTAGAGGTTTTAAATTCTCTTAGCTTTTTAATCTCTATTAGTGAGAGTCTTGCATAATTCAAAGATTGATAAATTCTCATCAAATCAATAAGAGTATTTTAGTTGGTTGATATTACCAATTATCACTTGTTAAAGGAATTATGAGGATTTGCATGTAGCGTAGTTGAATAGTGAACTTGTAAATATCCTTGTACAATTTTAGAAGCCTGATGTGTGGTCAACTGCTTACTTTAACTAGTTTTTTCATTTCCATTTATCAATAGTTTGGAATGCATCAATATGATAAGTATCTTAATATAATAAGTAACAAGATATATATTTGATAATTTTAATTATGAAATAGTATGCACATAATTATTTAAATTGTGTGTATATTTTGGTTTTCATAAGAAGACTCAGTTAAGATTTGAGAAGATTACATGGCCATATGAATGGAAGGTGCTAATGATAATTGATTGGTAACCCCCAATTTATATTTCATTTGAATAAATTGTCCTCCAATTTCTTTGAAATTTTTGTATTTTATAAGTGTCTCTACTTTCTTGGTTTTTGGTGTATATGAGCTAATTCAATTATATGTGTGCATGTAATATTGTGAACATTGAGTCTAAGTTCCAAAATTTCCATTGTTCACTTATGTTTGTTACACTCTATGGCTAGATTTTGAGTAGAATTTGGCTATGCTTTCTGATGATGATAAATTGCATAAGATATTCACAGTGGCCATGTGTACCATCTAGGCATGTATGTTTCTTGGATCTTATTGTGTTTAATATTACATTTCATACTGTTACAGGGTCTCTTTGCTTGGCCTAACATAGAAAAAAGAGTAAATATTGTGTCACCTCTAATATCCTTTTCCTCATGTTGTATATACCATTATTGAATAAGTAATTTAGGTCTCACTAAAAGTAAATTGGTGTTGTCTATCTTATTTTTTTAGGGATCTTAAGAGATCATGACTTGAAATCCAATAGGTATGATTTGTTGATACTCATATAAGATGGAATATTTATAATCCCTTGATAGAACATGTTGTTATCATATTTTATATGGTGACACCTTTAAAATAATATTATATATTTTTGAGACCAAAAATTGTAACACAATTATTCTTAAAAAATTGTAATATTATTTTATATAGATTATGAAAATATAAAATATCTGACCCCTATAATAATTAATAAAAATATATAGATACATGAAAAATTATTATAAAATTTATTTTATTTATTCATGAAGGTTATGTAGGTAGCTTGTGTGAGAAGTTACATGCTTTTTTATAGGTAAAGATTCACCCTTATAAATGTAACCAGTACATATTATTTTCTTTGTTGATTAGTCTTTGGATTTTAAGTAGAATATTATATAATATTATTTATATAATATATTTTTATCTAAATATCATATTATTTTATTACATAATATTATTTATATAATAGTATTAGGTTATTGGTTAACCAGGGAAAGTGACTTGCATGAAAAAACTATTAGAATATGCATCTCCATTTTATTTATTTATTAGATCTTTCCTTTCATCCAAGATTGTCTAAATCTCTCGCATTCTTTTGGAAACAATGGAACCCAATCATGATACTTAATCATGAATAATCATCTTGTTTCTTCCATATGTGAGCCTATATCTTTGTTACTATCTTTTCATGAAGACATTTAGATATATCTATAGTTTAAATTCATATTATTGCATATAAAGTTAGCATATAGTTAATCATAAATAATAAAATTTTAATGTCTATATAAAAATATAAATCCAAACAATAAAAATGTAGGTTAAGCAGAACAACCTAGATATAAAATTAAAATAGTATTCTACAAGTCAAAACACTAAACACACATTATAATATGGACGAGGTGGTAGAGGCAAGACCATCTTTTATATTTTATGTAAAAGAAGATTGATTATTCCAAACAACTATTACTTGTGATTCTTGTGTTAGGATGGCTAATGTAAAATAGCTTAGAAAAAGGTTGTACAAGGCAATAAGTAGATAAGGAGGCCATTAAGAAATTTGAATTTGATAGATTAAATATCTATAATTAAAAAAATTAGATCTCATTCATATATTTATTAATTATATGTATAAATGATTACAATAAAAACATGGTCGGTAAGTATTTATAACCAATTTTTGATGTCTATAAAAAAATACGACTCCAAATAATAAAAATGTAGGTTAAATAGGATAACCTAGAAATAAAATTAAAACATTAATATACAAGTAAAAAATGCTAAACAAACATTTAAATATGGGAGAGGTGGTAGAGCCAAGATCATCTTTTATAATTTACGTAAAAGAAGATAAGAAATATGAAATAGAAAAATATGTTTACCTAATTCTGTCCAATTTGGAAGGTCTATTCTAAGTCTTTGCTTCTACTTTTTTCTCTAACATGGATGTCTTGGGTGCTACATTCAAATGTCCTAATTTAGAGTTATTTTGTGAAAGACTTACCAGAAAAGAATCCAAATTGTCTAATCTTGAGTATTTCACTTTTCAAAAGGCGTGAGTAGCATTTAATCCTAAGGCAAAAAGGTTTTTGTGATATAGGGTCTCAAATATTGGACCAGTTAGACTATCAAACATAGATATGGGGATCGACCCCATATCAATATAATGTTGAGATTTTGAGATATATATGTTAGAGTAAGTTATTTACCTTAACTTATGTTTCCTAGGTGATTTATTTTTTAAAGCATTTTTTAGGTTTTTTCATCCACTTAGATGTGGATATTAAATATTTAAGTTAATGGTTTTTTATCCCTAAGTTATCTTCTATAATTTTATGACTATCACTGATCTTCCTTGCTTATATATGCAAGACACTCTCAATGTATTTGTTATATTTTTGGAGATAATATATAGTATTGATAATCTTTGTTCATCTTATCAATTTGTTGTATTCAACTATTTTATGTGATGTTTTTTATTGTTAACACTTAAAATTTATATGGTGTAGAACAATTTATTTTTTTGTTTATTTCATGGTATTATAGCTATAAGTGTTGTAGCCATCCATTTATGAGTTTACTGAAGGATTTTGTATCTAGATGAAAAATAGACAACTCCATTACAAGATGTCAAAATCTTAAGATCTACTATAAACATGACTTAGTTTTGTGACAAGCCATTTTTCATCATTTTAGAGGTTTGAAGGCAATTTTTTGGATTTCACGTATCTCCATATTGTTTGTTACTTGAAGAGATTTTTTTCTGGGTTTTATTAATTTTAAAAAAAATCTAGTGGGTATTTTTTACTTTTAGAGGAAGTTGTACCGTTGTTTTTATATCTAAATTTTTTGTGTGTAGGTTTGGTATTTTTTGGCTTGTTATGTAGTCTTTCTTTAGATTTTTGGTTCATTTGTACCTACTAAGCTGACTATACTTCTTGACAACTTAGATCTTGATCTCCATTAATTCAACCTAGATATGCACCCACAGGTTCAAACACATTTTATTTCCACTCGCACATGGTAGTTTGGTTAAATTCTATCAACGATCTAGATTTTAGGCATTGGGAGGCCATGTGTTGTTGGTTCATCCATAAACTATACTTTCACTTTACAATGATGCAAATTTGACATAGATCTCCACATCACTTTCAGTAGACTGCATGACTTGTTAGATCATGCCAAGTTAAACCAGTGAAGCGTGGCAATATTCATGCTCTCATCCTCACCCTTAGTGACTTGGTCACATGGTATAGTCACATGGGGGAGGGGGTAGGTTAAATTTATGATTTATACTAGTGGGGGCTTATTTTAATCCTTAAAGCATTCATTTTTTCTCTCCAAGCATATAATATGTATTGGTGTAATTTTTATTTTTGATCTATTTATGATGGAAAAACACGTAAAAATTATATCTTTTGATTGATAACTCAAAATTGAGTGTTATTGTTTAAAAAAAATGTATGTTTTTAATACCTAATCTATTGGTGTTATTTATTTTTTAAGACACACTAAAATATAAAGTGCCAAATTTGGGGAAGGGGGGAGTGGTTCAAAACAAAGTCTATTGAGGGTTATCTCAGTGTTGATTTGTGCACCTTTTTTGCATTCTCTTGTTCTTTGATAATTCATTTAGAATGACTTCTTATTTTGCATTAGATTCGTGTGAGCCATTAACAACGCATAATTACCATACATAGAGACTAAGAATGGAAATAATCATTAAACACAAAGGATTATGGGCCTTAATGACTGACATATGACCAATATTCACTAGAGAATATGAAAAATTTCAGCACCAACATAAATTTGATGAGTGTATGAGTTTGATAGGAACTTATATAAGTGATAGTATTTTAGTTCATTTAAAAGGATATGATTCTCTTTTCAAAATATGGGCAAGGTCAAAATATTTATTTGGTAAAGTGGATCACATGAGATCCATACATCTTGAAGTATAGATATCTTCTCTCAATCTTGAAGATTTTTCATCCATTGTAGACTATCTTTCTAAGTTAAAGCACTTGTTGACACAATTGAAGGGGAGTGGAAGAGATAAAAAAGATGAAAATTGTGTTTAACCAATTATGTCTAAGTTGAAAGGTATTCTAAATCTTTGCTTCTATCATTTTCTCTAGCATGGATGCCTTAGGTACTATATTCAAAATGACTTATTTAGATCGTAAAATATTTAGTAGAAAATAATTCAAATTGTCTAACCTTGAGTCTTCCACCTCTCAAAAGCCATAAGTAGCATCTAATCCTAAAGGCAAGGAAAAATAAAAAATTAAACCCAAAACCACTCATTCTCCATCTCAAAGTGCCACTAAACCCAAATACAATGTGTTATTACCCATCAAAATTCCTTTTGTAAAATTAATATAAAGGATAGATGTTAATAGAGAATATGTTTATTCTTCTACATGAAGACCAAGAGATTTTAGATGACTTCATATTCTAATTTAAATTACTATTGAAAGGGTTGTAGTCCAACTGGTGAGGATGATGGTTGCTTATATCCATCCATCAACATACAAATCTCTGTAGATACTTGACATAGAGAGTCAAATGATTAAGGCTAAGATCGTGCCCTGCATGATTTTGATGGTATGGATACCACTTACTCATAGTTGTTTAACCAAAGGAGTTCACTGATTTAAATGTATAATTACTTGACATTATAAATCTAATATATATTTATTTCTGAAGTATAAATAAAGATGCCAACACTCTATATAATTCAATGACTATGTGTAATATCTTCAAACATACAATAAAAATAAATTAAATTATTTTATAATTTTATAATTTTTTTTTAAAAATAATTAAATATCACAATATATATAATATTTTTATAATTTTATAATTTTTTTTTAAAAATAATTAAATATCACAATATATATATAACATTAAATATGTGTAAATACTTAATATAATTTAATATAGATGGCATTATAACAAGATGATCCCATACCATATCAAAAATTAGAAATGTAACAAGAAGATAACTTGAAAATATGAGAAAATGAAAATAAAGGGTGAAGGAAATGCATCATTCTTTTTTTTAAAAAAATTTAATTGTTCTATAATTTAATATATAAAAATATAAAATAAAAGATTTAAATTTTAAAAGATTAAATATTTTATCTAATTTAACAAGTAATTATATATTTAAAAATAATATTAAAAATTATATATGTTTACATTGTATGATATAAATATTTTTTTTTGAAAAAAAGTGAGAATCTATAAGCAATATATATTTAGTGATTTATCATTTAAAAAGAAAAATATGTATTTAAATTGTAGACCAAACATTTTAATACAAATAAATATCTAACTAATTAAAATATAAATATTAAATTAATTACAATATAAATATTAATTGTGAGAGTAGTTGTTTACTCTTATCATCATCAATTGTCTTAATTAATATGAAAGTAGAATAACCTAACTGAACAAATTCTCTCAACTTCATTTGTGACACTGAATTTTCATCACAAACACCTTGATATTTTTTAGATTAAAAATAAAAATCTATACCACATTTACATATGTGGGTGCTGCCTGTGGGATGGCTATCCATGAAAATTACTGAGCAATTCCATACTAATTCCTCTGAAATGAAGTGCGATATGATTAAGAAGCATCAACACAGAGAAGGGAACACTAAACGAAACTAAAGCCACAATCCCAACAGCAACGCTTGGTCTGGCGTTAAGAAGCAATCTCTGCAACCATACCAGGAATAGACATACATCTGAATGATAGGTGGGATACCATTTTTTCTCCCACTCCATCCAATGCTGCGGAGGAATATAATTCATTTCCTCCATTCTCAGCTGATGCATCCGTTTTCTCAAAACTAGCATATCCTCGTCTGCAATGCTTGCAAAACCATTTGAGCTTCAGGATACAAAATGCTTATAACAATAGAAAATTGTATACATAAATGAGTACTCGAACCTGATTCATCAGAGCTGGCAGCCTGAACAGTCAACCTTCTGTCGCCCTTCTTGACGCGAATACGTGCGCAAAGCGTCCTTTGTAATTTGGTTTCAGAAGGCATCATCAGCACACCGTAATATTTTGCAATTCTGAAATCCATGGCTCCAAATCTTGAAGGTACAGTTAACTATTCTGATTTAAGCCCAATTCGATTTATGGAATGCCTTGCGTTCGTTCGAACACTGAATGCCATTAAATAGGGCAGGGTTTGCGGGATGGAACGATGGGGCCCCGTGGAACACATTATCTCCGTGAGGTTGCGTTCTGGTATTAATGACGAGGAACAATTTCCAAATATTTGTCTTTTGCCCGTAGTCAATTAATTTTGTTTATCTTTTTATGGTAGAATCGTGCACGCTAATCTGATCGGGGAATCGCGGCGCCGCTTTCCATTGTCTGCTCAGTGAACATTTAGCTTTCAATCATTCGGCGACACATTAAATTTCCCACCAGGATAGTAGAAAACAAACCGAGTTTGGGAGTTAATAAGGGAAGAATACAACTCTGAGCAAGTTATTAACAAATGTAAACATAGAAAAAGGCACCCTCTTGAATATGGTTTGAAAAGGAAAGGAGGCGAAATACAAACACGTGATTTTAAGAAGTTATTTGGCACATGGTTCTTATTCGAATAAAGGGTGTTTGTTCACTTCCAATTTTAATTTTATCTTGATTATATGGTGTGGATGCTTTGTCTATATATGAGGGGCCATTTTCTTCATTTCAAGATTGGTGTTCACTATCCATTTTATATATAGCATGTTTGGAGAGTGTCTCTATATCTATCAAGACAGTTGGTTACATTACACCACACACACACATATATGGGATTGGAGGTTGGGGACTGGACTATCGAATAATATAAGAATCTTCTCTCCCTCGGTTCTTCCCTTCTAGATAATATAGGGGAGATAGAGATATAGGGTGGGGTGACTTTTCCCTTTGCTCTTTTTCAGTAGGATCTTCATAATCAGAGAAAGGCACTTCCGACATCTCTATATATAGAACTCTTGGGCCCCATATTGATATGGGTGAGGACTTATACGAGTACTTGAAGATGATCAATCAATTGACTAGACGGTTGGGGCCCTATCTATATTTGTGACTAGCCTAGTTGTGATATACGACCCCAAAGACTAGACCGATTAGGATATCAAACATAGATATAGGGGTCAGGCACATATCTATATAATGTTGGGATTTTGAGATATATATAAGGGTCAACCCCTATCTATATAATGTTGGGCTACACTAGCCAATGGTACTATCAACTAGCCTCAAATCTCTACATATGGGGCGGGGTTAACCCATATACATAGATATATGACAAAACTTTCGACACGAATCTATATGCAAGGAGCCTTCAAACTAAACTAGCCACTAGTTAGTTAGGGCCTTATCTATTAGCATCAACCATCCCTCTCTCCACTCTTCAATTCAATCACCCCCTAATGGATATTTAACGAATCAAAATGCATCTGATGGATGCCCGAGACTTACATATATGGAATGGGAATAAAGTGTTATATATATATATATATATATATATATATATATATATATATATATATATATCTGTGTGTGTGTGTGTGTGTGTCTATACACACACATATGCATGTATGTGTGTATATATATAGATATACATACATATGTGTGTGTGTAAGTGTGTGCGTGCATAGACATACACATACATATACATATATATAGCTAGCTTCAACTTTCCTATCTACATATACATATACATATTATGTGGTGATGGTGCCCCCTATATGGTCCAACTTTATTTAGATATAGCCTAACCCAAGCTATGAATAGAGCCCATCCAAAACTATTATCTTCCATTATCAGAGGTACAATAACTTCATTCAAGGATCCTCTCCTATCTTTTTGATGCTCAGTTTGATGAATCAACTTTCCAAATGCCATTATGGATCTATAGATGTTGACACCTCCATCCAAAATAATGGATGGGAGTATCTATGTGTATGGACATGGTGATGTACTATCACTATATAGACAACCATCTATAGATACATGCACCTCCATCTAGAACAGTGGATGGGAGTTATTCATGGTGATGCACTATTACTATATAGGTAACCATCTATAGATATAGGAACCTCAATCTAGAACATCAGCTAGGATAATATACCTATTTCTATATAGCTATTGGAAGTGATATATATATATATATATATATATATATATATATATATATATATATATATATATATATATATATATATATATATATATGCCCTCCTAGATAGATATATAGACCCACCCCTAGATAGATACGATATATTATTCTCTATGCTTAGGGTGCCCGTCCTAGATAGATAAGATATATAGAGAGGGGGAGGGGTCCCACCTATCAATAACTAATATAATATTGACTTTTCCCAGATCACTATCTCTAGTCCCATATCCTATCTCTAGTCCCATATCCTATATCCTATACATAAAATTTATACCCCATATATAGGGATAGGTAGGGGCTCTCTTGATGGTTATAATCTATGATTAGAATGAACAAAACCTATCCTAATATATACACTTGACCCCCTCTTTGTATATATGGGTCCACATAATCTTGGTGATGCATTCCATTCCATACCTTGAAAAGTGAACCATTGGAACTAGCTAACTAGATATATGTTTGAACACCCATTTAGTAGATTAGATCCTATCTATATATGGGTGTGGTAATTGCAATAGAGAAGATAAATATAAACAATAAGTTGGATGAGGCCATATATAGTTATAGGCCATCTCCTGACCTTATATATAGATAATGGTGGTCCCCCATCTATACTCAATCTACTATTGGGGTGCCAATTCTAATGAAACCCTATATCTATCTTTAATATAGATGGATAAGGCATCAATGACATGTATTTATGCCCATATTTTAGATAAGGGCCTAAGGACCTACTATATAGATAAACAAGCATCGATCCCCCAAATCTCTATCTTTATCTCTATCTCTATAGATGGGGTTGGGTCAAGGAAGGAGATGAAACAATTATTGAAGGGGCTATTTATAGTCACCACTCTAGCCTTAGATGAGGGCGAGAGCCCTTATTTCTATATGAACACCCAAGTCAAGCAATCCTTGGCTCGATAGATCATCTGACTATCTTCCCCTATATATACTCACTTTAAATATAAATCTATATATGGGTGCCAATGAAACTCTATATAGATCCAATTAAACTATATACTGGATTCACCCGATGACCTACTATATACATGCCCCTATATATTCCTATCTAAATAGAGGGGGGAAATGACCTTGAACTATATAATTGGTTGACCTACCCACCACATATATATATAAGTGATGCTCAATTAGGGGTGCCTCTGTGTGTGTGTGTGTGTGTGTGTGTGTGTGTGTGTGTGTGTGTGTGTGTGTGTGTGTACATATACATATGTATACATTCATACATACATACATCTATAGGTCAGTTACCTAGAGGGGTGGACAATTAAACTATATAATGTGTCATATGGGGCACATTATATAGTTTAATTGGTTGCCCCTCCAAGTAGCCAGCTCCAGTCATATAAAATGCAAAAATTGGTAACTTGAGCATGGCTAATGACACCCAACCCTTAGGTCCCTCTTTCTTTCTTTCATGACCCTCAGAGGCATCTTTTCATTGATTCTTAGTAATCTGTAACCTTCCAAACTTGATCCCAGCTAAGTCAAGACCCTTTTTCCATGATTAATCCATCCCCCTAGGTCCCATCTGCTCAAGACAATAGCGCCACACTAGGACTATAGCTCTGCTGCCACTCCTATCCACTTTTGGCATTGTTATCCAAGTCCATTTCTAACCCTAATGGTCAATTTATTTTAGTTTCCTATCCTTCTCCTTGTTGACCTAAAGTGAGGGCATTCAACCCGTAACCAATAGATCCCTATAAAATCCCATTCAAAGATCATTTGGAGAGGGTTGGAAAATATCACTAAACAAGCAAGAATACAAGCAAGACTACTCAAACAATCTTTTCTATTCTCTACATAGAGCCAACCTATATATTTTCAAGTCAATTCAAATCCTTACACTAGTCCCTAGCCATCTCAAGCACATCTAGTTTAGCATTCTTTGCATATTCATAAACTCAATTGTAAAAAGCACATCAAATGGGAGAACTACATATGGCTTGATATTTTTTTGAAGTATTGGTATGTAGGCAACGTGCCCACACGAAGGTGTGGATACACATTCAATGAATCTTACACACACTAACCCCCCCTCTTGCTTGAAATTGGTCAAAGAATAATGGAAGATAGGGTTTGAAGAGAAAATATGCTCTAAAAGGAGCACTACAAACTTCCAACTATCAAAATTTCATAGATAGGGTCACATAGACCTAGTGAACAAAACCTAGAAAGCTTAGATCCTTAGGACAACAATGGTAGAGGTGGACTAGAGCGTCGATGCCACTCTTGTCTAGTTTTGATGCTCCTGTCCAATCACAAAATGAAGTTTAGATCCTAGTTTATGATAGTGTTCCAGTCTTACTCAGTGAATTCTAGCCTCTATCTTAGTAGATCAATTAGTTTCCAACTAAATTTTGTTTTCTTCCTCTTATTACTATTTTTAGAAAATTTTAAATTGTAATCAAATTTAATAAATTAGTAGCTTGATAATTTTATATTTATTTACTAATTTTACTACTCATACCCTTTAACTAAATTAGGAATAAAGCCCCAATATTCCAAAAATTGTTAAATCATTTGGTGAACCCAACTTCATTTATGCATAAAAACCCTAGAAACCCTAAGTTAAAATCTTACTGATTTTTCCTATATTTTTCTAATTTTTTACCTGCATAGTTAAATAAAAATTAGCATTAAATTTTAAAATTTCATAGTAATTTTAAAATAATTTTATTTCAAACCCTAATTGCCCATACTAGGTCCCAATAATTTTCCAATAATTTTTTGAAATTTTACTAGCATATTTAAATAAGAAAATTTATTTCAAGTTCATAATTCAATAGTAATTCTAAAAAATATTTGTTTTTCCAAATTCTAGCTACCCACACTAGGTCCCAGTAATTTTCCAATAAAATTATGATTTTTTACTTGCATACTTAACTCAAAAATTAACTTCAAATTTCAAAATTCAATAGTAATTTTCAAAAATATTTATTTTAAAAAAACCCTAGTTGCATATACTAGGTCTCTCTAAATCACAAATTTTCCAATAAATTTTTGATTTTTTACTTGCATACTTAACTCAAAAATTCACTTTAAATTTCAAAATTTCAAAGTAATTTTTCAAATAATCATCTTTCAAACCCTAGTTGCATATAATAGGTCCCATTGCTTCTTGAGGTATCACCTTACATCTAAACTCATATTGCACGTTAAAACAAAAATGGATCTCACTTATTTCCAAATATTTTTTAAAAATAATGAGGAGACCATACTCGGTCCTATCATGTACATGGACGATAAAGATTACCATATGTTAATGAAAAGTTTTATTCATGAACGATAAAGATTACCATATGTTAATGAAAAGTTTTATTCTTTCCTTTTCATACTTAATTTTCATAATAAGGGATGCTATTACAAAATTTATTACTAAACATGTACAAGATTTCAATATTTCTTTTGTATACTCTCTCTCTCTCTCTCATGTGGAATAATTTCCAACTCTATTTTGCTAAACATGTTTGAAATATTATGTTACAAGTCAAATATCGTTTTGCATTAATGCACAATTCCATGCTCTCTACCCTTTGCTTTGTATCTCTCATAAGGAAAAATTTCCAAGTTTATCTTGCCACACATATTAGACATATCATAGCACATGTAAAAGTTCTTTATGCATTAGTGCACAATTTCATGATCTCTATCCCTTGTTTGCTCTCTCTCATGTGGAATATTTTTTATAATCATATTGCTATACAACTTATAACTCCACTTACATGCATTTCATCCTATATACATGGTTTCTACCTAGATATACCTAACTCCTTGGCTACATGGTTTTTACATAAGCTAACTACCACTTGTCAAGTTTTAATGTCATATCTTATGCATAGAAAAGAAAATTCTTTTCCTCCTCTCCCCCAAGAGAGTGATAACTACTTTCCCTCTAACCAGGTCCATGCTATCACCCCTCCAAAAGGTGAGGAAGTCTATATTATTGTTCCTAATGCATACATTTAGCCTATAGCTTATTCAAACCTTCTTCAACATATGTGCTTGCATGTTCAATCATAAGCAACTAGGGTTTACACTTGTAAGACTCTAAGGGATCAAATAATGAATATGAGCAAGTTAATTTTATATTTACAAATGCAGAATCAACTATTACATGAAAAAATTAGAACATTGAAAAACTATATTATAATTAAAAAGCCTCAAAGGCACTCTAGTGTCAATCATGTATATGCACCTTCACCTAGTCAATTGGTTACAAGCAATGTTACATATCAAAATAAGAAATCACAACAAATTAACTCTAAAAATAGTGATTCAAAAATCATTCAAAGATCAAATAAGAGTTTAAGTGAGGTGCGAAGGGAAATGATTAAATCTAACTTAATCAAACTACCTCCTCTATATCTAGTGAGAAGATCCAAATCTTATTGTGCATATCATAGAATACATGGGCATCACATAGATTCATGTTTGGCATTGAAAATACATATACAATATATAATTGCTAATGATAATTCTATACAATGTAAATCAGTCAAATAATCTACAGTGACACAGGAACACATTCACAAAGGGTCAAATTCATAAATAGTTACCAAAGCATAACTCAAAACAACAAAAAGATCAAAAATCAAAATCAAAACAAATAACAATACCAAAACCACAAGTAAAGCATGAAAAAGATCTAAATCTACCTTTCAAAAATGAGGCTCAGCTTTCAAATTAGTATGGGTTTGGTCAAAAATATCTACAATAGTTTGATTATCAAGGTCAAGAGTTGGGAAAACAGGCTCAAGGCATCACTACTCCTATTCTAGCTGTTGATAATGTTTGTCACCAAGGTTTAGGATATATTGAGCATCCTACAGTAAATCATTTAGAGACACAATTTATCAAAGGAAAATATCTAGATACATCAAAAGTCAATATTAGCATTCCATTGGTTCAAAATCAAGATGATAATGATGAATGGAACAATATAGGTTATTATGATTTCTAAGATACTGACAATGAATATGAATATTTAGAGTCATATTCATAGCCATTCTCTCATGCTTCACAATCACACACAATTACTTTATTTAATATAGGACACCATGATAGGGAGTCTCCCATGATACTCATTGGTTAGTATCATTTCTCCTCAATTTTACCTATACATAGTTTCTTTTGCTTGATTGTACATAGTCTTCTCATGATTGATTATACATAGCTCATATTCTAAAAATACAAAAATAGTATAACACATCAAAAAATTCCAAAAACATTCAAATATGTCAAAATACCAGAAACATTTTGATTGTATGCATCATCCATGCTTTGCAACATTACTAATATGTTAGACTTACATTTGTTGTTCTATGCTATTGTTTGTCAATTTATCTACATTTCCATGCTTCGCTTGATCTTATTTGATTGTGTGTATTGACTTCCAGTTACTTGATTGCTTTACTTCACCCATTGAGGGGGCATCCTACTTATACATTTGAGACACAAATTGATATACATACCCACTGAGGGCATCTTCTACATGACTACACCATCCAGGTTATGTCATTCCTACACCACACACTCTAGTTATCATGTTGATTTACATTATATAATAGCTTACACATTACCCTATCGACAATCACTAGTATCTAGAACTTGTGTATTTATTAGCATATACCTAGTCTTATACTAACATGTCTTATATACTTTGACTCTTGATTTGATTAGTTAAATGCGATTGTATTTTTCTAGTCATTACATGCTTTATTTTATTTCTTAGCGTAGCTTGATGTGATTGTATTTCTAGTTTCTTCTTGTCTCCTATATGTGCCTTAGGACATTTGCCAATGTCCTTTAATTATATTCATGTGTGTGCCTTAGGACATTTGCCAATGTCCTTTGCCTGTACTCTTCTATGTGATTGTGGCTCTCACACCAACCTTTGCTTATTTTTAATTGTATGTGTATGTGGCATTTGAACATGCCTTGTATGCTTTATTTCTAGCTTGAGTGACAAGTGCTCATGTCCCTTGTTTGCTTGGCCCCTTGGCCACTCTTGTATGTTTCTTGATTATTGCTTTGTGTGCTTATTTCTTGATTATTTTTTGATTGATTTCATTTCCATGATCCAAATCATGCATTATCTTGATTTCTTAGATGCCATGATGGACATCATGCTCCATCCCTCCATGCCAACTAACAACTAACAACTAAAACTTTCAGTTATAGTTCAATATATTGTACATGCTATTACATTGTCTTATCTATCTAAGCATACTTATGTTGATCTAACAATCTCTCAATACAAACCATGCTATATCTTGAGATATCTTATTGATTATTACTTTTATATCATTTATATTTACACCATAACACACTTGCAAGGCTCTTTATTTTGAGGGTAGTCATTGCATGTTCTCCATTCCTACCCTCAGAAGAGGGGGAAACAAATAGGGGTTTTGATATAGAGATTAGAGCTCCTACCAGTTGAAAAATCCAATTTCAGAACACTCATAATAAGAACCAAACATCAAACCAGCTAGAATAGATTAGGTAGATAGTGAAGATTCTATAATAGTCATCAATTTTGGCCTAGAACAATAGTGTCAAGACTAGACTACAATGTTGGTGCCACTATAGTCCATTTTTGGTGCTCCTATCTAAATAGTAAAAAAATGTTTTTCTAGAAGTAGGTAGAAAAGTAGGTTCAGCTATAGTTTTGCACTATCATACCAGTTTAGTAATAGTAGTTTTTAGTACACTTTTGCTTAGAGAATCTAGATATAGGAGGCATCATATGTGGCATGATCAGCTCTCACTTCTAGTTTTAGATATGATTGTTGGTATAACTTCTAGATTAGAATCCATATTTTAGACACCAGTGATTGAGGGTAATGTGTGTGGCACATTTATTTTCTTTTCTTTTCGAGTTTAGCATTACCTAGACATTCTCAATAGTTATGTGCCTTATTTCATTTGCAGGTGGTTGGAATTATTTTAGAGTGGCTTTCTTACAATCCTAACCTCCACATTCTTGAGTTCCTAAGTGGCTTCCATATAAGCCTAGTATCTAGTTTTAGAGTGGTTTTCATACAAGCCTAATCTCCATTTTTTGGAGTGGCCAAGAGTGGCCTAGTTTCCATCATACATTCGGCTATCCACACCAACATTGTCAGATCACAGTACATTCATGGGGAAATGATGGAGCCAAAGGACTAGCTAGCCTTTGTATTCTTGAGTCACCTATTCAGAGGGATTAGACACATAGTCCAAACATTGATCAACAAATGCATGACCATTTAGCTTCAATTAGCGGGGAATGATGGAGTTAAAGGAATATCTAGCCTTTGTATTTTTGAGCCACCTATTCAGAGGGATTGGACACATAGTACAAACATTGATTAACATGCACATGACCACTTGGCTTCACTTAGTAGGTGATGATGGAGCCAAAGGGCTAGCCTTTACATTCTTGAGCCACTTTATAAGAATTGAGAACTCAGCTCCATTCATGATATTACTTTTGGTAAAACATCATCCAACATTATGCAACATCACTTAGCATCATAATTGGTTTTGTATTGATTCGTGTACCCAGTGAGGTGTATTCATTCCTTTCTTTTCCTTTCTCTTAATCAGCTTTGCACATTCTTATTTTAGATATAGTGTATCTAGTAAGAACTGATATACTCTTTTTTTTTTCTTGCATATTTTTACTTCACAACATGATCTCTCTATGCACATCTAACATCATAAAGCTTAATGAGCTTCACCCTTGCAAGTAAGTTCAGGTATGCTTTTTATTTTTTCTTTATCCTATTATTTAGCTTTGCTACATCACTAGAATAAATGGGGGTAAATGTAATCATATAAAATACAAAAAATGGTAACTTGAGCATGGCTAATGACACCCAACCCTTAGGTTCCTCTTGCTTGCTCTCATAAGCCTCATGGGCATTTTTTTACCGATTCCCAATCATCTGTAGCATTCTAGACTTGATCATAGCTAAACCAGGATCCTCTTTCCATGACTAATCCATCCCCCCAAGTCTCATCTACTCAAAAAATAACACCACACTATGTTTATAACACTAGTACGACTCCTGACCACTTTAGGCATTATTGTCAAAGTCCATTTCTAGTCTCAATGGTCAATTTATTCTAGTTCCCTATCCTTCTCCTTATAAGCCTAAAGCGAGTGCATTCAACCCATAACCAATAGATCCCTATAAAATCCCATTCAAATATCATTTGGAGAGGGTTGGAAAATATCACTAAACAAGCAAGACTACTCAAATAATCTTCCTTATTCTCTGCATGCAACCAAATTATATATTTTCAAGTCAATTCAAATCCTTACACTATTCCTTAGCCATCTCAAGCACATCTGGTTTAACATTCTTTTCATATTCATAAACATAATTATACAAAACACATCAGGTGGGAGAAATACATATGGATTGATCCCTCTTTGAAGTATTGGTATGTAGACAACATGCCCATTCAAGGGGTGTGGATACATGTTCAGTGAATCTTACACACACTTACCCCCCCCCCTCTTACTCAAAATTAGTCAAATCACAATGGAAGATAGGGTTTAAAGATAAAATATGTTCTATAGGGAGATCTAAAAACTTCTATCTATTGAAACTTTATAGACAGGGTCATACAGACCTGGCGAACAAAACCCAGAAAGATTAGATCCTTAGGAAAATAGTGGCAGAGGTGGGCTAGAGCACTGGTGCCACTCCTATCCACTTATAACACT